>JAVJGI010000062.1:79458940-79489886 GCA_035590275.1 Ibycter americanus
CAGGGATGGTGATTCCACCACTTCCCTGGGCAGCCTGTTCCAATGCTTGACCACCCTTTCAGTGAAGACATTTTTCCACATATCCAATCTAAACTTCCCCTGGCGCAACTTGAGGCTGTTTCCTCTTGTCCTGTCACTTGTTACCTGGGAGAAGAGACCAAACCCCCCTGCCTACAGCCTCCTCTCAGGTAGTTGCAGAGAGCAATAAGGTTCCCCCGAAGCTCCTCCAGACTAAACATGCTTGACTGTGAGATGAGAGCTAAACAAAACACTTGGGAGCCCAGGACAAATTTAATTCTTATCCTGCTTCTTCCATTAATTAAATTGGGCTGATATTCTGAAGCAGCTGTGATTCACTGGTGTTCTGCTGCCTGAGCCTCTGCCTCACCATTTATTAGTCCTCCTTCCAAGGACCTGAGAACCTGCTGGCTAAATTTCAGTGAAATTTGTCAGAAACGTTGAGATGACAAGTGTAGTTATGTCCCTATACATTTTTAAAGAACTGGTAGCCAATTACAGAAGAGAGCCAAATGAGTGCCAAAGCTGGTTGTAATTGTTGCACTGTCCCACGAGCCAGCCAGCATGGACGTAATACCTGGCCAGTTAGCATGGATAATTCTGGACTAGCTACACCATAGGAGGCAACATAGGACACACGGTGAAAATCTTTGTTACTGCAATGAAAAAATGGGCGGGATGCACTATGGCAAAAATCACTTGAATTGGAAAATTACTTGAATTACTTGTAAGTAAAAAGACTTCATTAGTACCACTGCTCACAGCGCTTTTGTTCTTCAAGTGACGGTGTAAATCTGGAGTATTGCTGCTTAAAGTTATTATTAAAATAGCTGAAAGGGATAATTTAGTCCTATATCATTAAAACAGTCTTCCCCAAACATTAAAATACTGGCAATAATAATTCTGACACAGGAACATTAAAAGGATACCTGATTGATATTTTTACATATAATCCACGGGGTTGCCTAGAGCATAAAATATGGGAAAGTGAGGCCTTCAGGATTCAAAGCTAGTTCGCTACTGTCTTATATAATTAAACACACAGTATTCCCTCAATGGCTTTGCCTGAGAAGAAAAAATGCAGCTGAGATAAATATAGCTACCAAATCTCCCAAATTCATCACGGCTGCTTTAGAAGTCCCAGTTCCCAGCGTCATGATTAGGTGACAGCCTCCAGTGCCTTTTAAGTAGTCAGAAGAATAAGCGTGTAACTGAGAAGAGCTTGATGCACCGTTAGTATGAGGAAAGGCTGAAAATAGCAGGAGATACCTCTTCTAAAAATACGTAATTAATTTGAAAACCAAATGTAGGACTGATATTTAAAAACTATTGAAGAAATTCACAGAACGGGAAGGAGTTTGTTGTCACTCCTCTACCCCAAAGAGGGTTTACTCTTCTTTGCTTTTTGACAAGATACATTTATTTGAGGAGAGCAATTGATCTATATTTTCTGTCTTGAGTAAGTTCGTATACAGGACCCCCTGCAGAAGTACTGTATAAATTTACTTCCCTGTTCTGTGAGGCCTATACGTGTGGTTTAAACTCTGGATTCAATATAATAGATCCAAACTTTCACAAAAGCAAACCTTTGCAGCATCTCAGTTCGGTTCATAAGCATATTGTTTCTGTGACATGCTTTTCTTCTCACAGTTCTCCACCAGTATGCCAGAAAATTTTAAAATCTATCGTTCAGAGCTTGCAAACCTCTACCACAGTAGGACCATGTTGAGATTTAGATTTATGGGTTTCATTTTTAAAAACTTGGTTTCCTTGTGTTCATTCTGGTGAATTGCCCCAAGAACACCCCCGTGCTCTTCTGGGGAGAAGGCTCCCAGATCGCTTTTGTCTCTGGCAGAAGCCAAAGCCAGTTGTGACACCTGAAGCACCATCCACAACGCAGCTGCCACCACCAGCACAGAAAGGTATCACATGTGCCCACAATGCCCAACGATGGGCTGGGTCTCCTGAAGTCCATGAAGCCAAAGGTTCCCAATTCCTTCTGGCAATGCTACTGACCCACCCATTCCAGCACAGAGACTGCGGTGTATCCCTTCCTTGTCCTTCACTAAAAATTCATGGCTTATAAGGGTTTTCTTACCATTGGTTTTTTCCTAGGACCCCACAGAAAATTTAAATGCCAGTGGACAAAGGGGGTCTGTAAAGTCACAGCTCTATGATTTATACAACTTAGGCAGATTTCCGAAATTGTCTTTTTTAGTGGCTCACATCTGGATGCTAGAGACCTGATCCAGCAAAGGGGATCTTTCCAACTACATCAGTAGGAAGCACCCTGGTCTTTGCTGGCTTTGAATTATTACATCAATCAGGGCTGGCTGACAAGGTTTGAAAGAAAACTGGGAATTTTTTTAATTTTTTTTATTTTTAAACTCTCCCAGGTCAGCAGCAGTTTCCTTCTCCATGGGGGCAGGGGCTGACAATAATCTCTGCATTTGCTGACAATGAAATCACACATTCCTCTTAATCCTGCTCCTGACAGTCAAGTGATTAGTGTGCTACAGAGATAGGGCTATTTGACAGCACCCGAAAATCTCTGTGCATCAACAGCTTAGAACAATATTAATCGTTAGCATTAAAGCTTCTCTGACCCCGATTGTGGGGTGATGGATCTGTCCTCTGTTATTTACAACGTTCCTTTATTTACACCTTTTCATCACCACAGCGTTTGCTGCCTGAGGTTTTATTGCCCTTATAAATTTCCACTCCCTGCACCACCTTAACAGTTTTGAAATAATACAGATAAGCAAGAGCAAGCTGATGAATGCAGGAGGTAGAAGGCTTATTCTGTTGCCTTGGTGGCTGTGCCAGAAGGATGTGCCCATTAAACAGCCCTCACTCCATCGTGCTGCTTTGGAAAGCCTGGCCCACCGAGCAGCAATGCAGCGAACAATGCAGTGAACTTCTCCTGCCACCAATAAACCTGTCTGACGAAGGAGATTAATGCTTTTCTGAAAGGGTTGATAACTACTGAATTACCAATCTATCCCAGCACTAAAATCAATCACCAATGTTAAGGGGTCCAGGAATACATTTAGGTCCCTCTCTGCTCTCATCTGAAATTTCTACAAAACCTCTGTTCTTTCCACAGCCCTCTGCTCTTGCTCACAGCATTTTGCAGATTCTGCCTAGGCAGTGAAAGCCTTGAGGGTGCATGATGCGACCAGGCTTTTCATGCCATGTTCGCTGAATTTAACAGAAAAGGTGTAATCCTCAGCCCAGCAAAGTCAATGGTAAAGCCCACACGAGATTCCATATTGAAGGAATGGACTGTAGGGAAATTAAAGCAGAACAAGATACATTCACTGCAAGCCTCGGTGTTCCTTCCAAAATGTCCTTTTCATCCTTTTCAGTCAATTCAACTGAAACCTGATGAGCAGACCTGACATAAGACAGCTTCACATTCACCAGCACCTGGGAACCACCAACAGAGAGGATGACTCTTCACGGTTCTTTGACAGCTGGAAAAGCTCTGCCACAAGTAATGGTGTTCTGCTGTTTGTACAGGGTTTGGAGTACCACTGGCAAAAATAAAATCACACAACCTCACCAAGAGGTAGATACTCCTGGGACACAGTGTGACAGCTCCATCACTATATGATAGAGAGTACAAACCTGAAGATGACACTTCTATCAGAAGTTGATCTAATTGGAATTATTCCTACCTGATTTTAAAATTCAGCTGCTTTCAAAACAAAATTGCCTAAGGCTGTTAAGAAAAATAAAGTTACCTGAGTAAGATTTTGGCAAGGACATCAGGATGGGCATTTCCATGTTTGAAAAAAAGTCTTTGACATTTCACAAGCATTGACTGGGCTGCTTAGATTAGAATTAAATCTATGGTGGAGACAATGATTGCTTGCTCTCCTCAAAACGTGTCCAGGTCGATTCTCTGCACAAAAGTTTTCCCATAAATCAAAGCTACAGGCTCTGAACTAGAACAAAGTGACCTCCCCCATCCCCTTTCCTCCTACTACTCCCACACAAACTTCTGGCACTTCACCCTTTGCCAACAAACGCAAGTTTCCTTCCCAGATGCATTTCTCAGAGCCTTGATGTGCCTTTCACAAATATGTTTTTGTATTGTTACAGGGGGATTTGAGCTGCAATTGGAGCCCAGGTCACAATCCAGGCTTACTGAAACTTCAAAGGCTTTAGGCTTACATTTGTGAATATAAGGTAGAGCAGCAAAGTTTGGATTTACACTTTGTTACATCGCTGGGATGATTAATACAGGGAGGCTTCACACCCGCCAGCCTCCAATTATCACATCCAGCTGCTCCACACAGCATTTTATATATGAAATAAAAATAATAATATTAAAAAAAAAAAACAATGGATGGAGGTATCTCTCCCAGAAACCTTGAAGTCATAAGGTAAAGTAGCAACCGTCCAATAGGAAAGAGGGAAAATATCACTATAGCATTACGGGAGGCTGCAGCTTAGGTAACTCAGAGATGAGACGGAGACTGCACATCCAGGGCAGCATGGCAATGGCAGAGACGAGAAAGATGCTACATGGAGGACTCCTAAGGGAAGCCACAGAAGCAGAGTAGGAGCCCTCTCCTATCTCAACAGCACTGCCAGCAAATGGCCGCTCAGACAACACATCTCATCCTCTGTAATCCCTTTGCAGAGAAAGGCAAGCGCTTATGTCTCCATTTCGTTCAGGAGCATAGGCACTTTTGAAATCATAAAGCCAAATAAATAACCAAACAACCAAAAAGCCGCTGTGAGCAAACAGATGCTGTGCAGGGGCAGATCGATCCCTGTTTGTACCATAGCCCAAGGCCGCAACCAATCCTGGTAAAATCATCTGCAATGGTATTGCTGGGGTGCAAAGAAGTGAAATTATTTCTTCAGCATGACTTGGGCAGCCCCACAGATCCTGTTCCCATCCAGGATTAGACCACGCAGCCCCTCTGGAAAGTCTGGCACACAGAGCAAATATTTCCTAGCTTACAATAACACACGATCTTACACGGTTCTCTGTCTCTGATGTGAAGGGGATGAACAAACACTAAATTGTTTGAATAACAGTGGTGAATCTAGATTTCAGTTAGAGGAAATTCATGTTAGACCAATGAAATAGTATGTCAGTTCCCTCTAATTATATGTTCCTGCAGCCTACCCGGTAATTATACTTAATGGGCCTAAATCAAATCAGCATGTTACCTGAGAAATAATTGGATTTCTGTGCAATTTTTTAATGATCCTGAAAGGTACCCTGGAGATTGAATTCCTCTGTGTGTTCAGGGCTTGATCCTAGGCTTCAGTGTGCTTTGGGTGTGGATCTCAGGCTACATTGGCCCTGATAAATTAAATGTGCCAGTTCTCTAGCGCTGAGGTCAACTGGCATGGGACAACCCACACCCACTCTTGTCCACTTCTTTAGCCTCTAAAACAGGGTGTCCATACCCAGACTTTGCACTGGAAACCATCCCTGGCCAGTGCTGGATGCCAGACTACACCTACACTAGCAGAGAACAACTTCACGTTTCACTGCTACGGTAACGTGTGCCAACCTTGACCTGCAGGGACCTTCTGGGGACTCTCTGTTGCGGCTAGTCAATAGCAGGATGATTGCAGAGGCACCTCCACGTTTAGAAGCACAAGTCACGGCTGTGCTCTGCTGAGACCTGTACTGTGCTTTTGAACATCTTTTCAAAGGCTGGTGCGTATCACAATCTAAGACTCACATGCCATGGGAAAATAAATTAAAAGCTAAACCTCTCTACACTTTGATGAACCTTGACCCTCAAATCACATAGCAGCAACAAATAAGGCTCACTTGCCCCAAACCAAGACAGAACAGAGCATTTTATTATTTCTGATCTCCTTAAACACCCGATACCTTAAAATTAAAAGTACACACACACACAGTGTATTTATTTATTTACAGGCATAGAGAATACTCAGCACTGCCAAACACCCGACATTTAAAAGCAGTTCCATGCACATATCTGAGTACATATAAGACGAGTGTCCATTAGACCCCAGATCCACCCATTGGATCGGGGGGGACCATGATTAGCACACGACTTCCCAAAAAACACGCAAGCCATTGAATTTCTCATGGCTTCTAGTCAAGCGTGCACTTCTCTGAACTATTTCTTCGAATTTCCAGAGGAGGCGAACCACAACACCTCTGCGTGAGTCTTCCCTGCTTCCAGCAAAAGCAGTCTCAGAGTGATGAGTGCAGTAGAGATCCCCACCATTGCCCTGCTCCCTGAAACCCCAGTATCTGAAAAATCTGGGGCTTACAGTTTCAGCATGGTTTACTGTCCTCCATCTCCATGAAACTCTGCCCATGAGAGACCAAAATAGCACCTTGCCTTGTGAGTGAACCCCATAGAGCCAGCAAGCATCGAAACCACTAGATTTCAAACACAACATAATGTCAGAGAGGCATAACTGCAGTGACAGTGGCTGGAGGGGATGACTGCACCGTCTAGTTATTCTTCAGCAAAGGTACAAGCAAATTCCACTAACTTCAGTTTTGCTTTCTTTCAAGGAAGTCTCTTTTTAGATAACTACCTCTGTTCAGGGGCCTTTTGAGGCTCCAGCATGACTCTGAGGGTGGGAGGGCTTGGGCATCCTTATTTTATGTTAAAGATGTCCTGTCCAAACTGTGCAGGCCACTTCCCAAAGTGCCTCTCATACCTGTATACAGGTCAATATACAACTCACATTCATTCTACCTATGTAGGCACTTAACCAAGGCACCTGCTTCAGTGTCATGGTCACATTAGGCTCCCTCAATAAGCAAAGGAAAGAAACAGATGTCTCTAGAGGACCATTCAGACCTTAAATAGCTTCTTATTAAAGTATTTCTGTTATGTCTACTCTTAAGAAGGACAAATTCAGGAACAGAACCCCAAAAATTGCATTTGTCCTTTGATAAAAGTTATGGATCAAGCCATGTGCCAGGCAGTGAGCTCTCAACAAGGACTCTCCAGTGCTCTTCAGTTACAGTTATGTGGGCTCAGACTTTCTGGAGCTGGTCAACACTTCATAGGACCATAGCTTTTGAGATCAGCTCTTAAACATGTATTCATTCACAGCTCATAAACAATACTTAAATACTCAGTAACCCAAAAAGGTTACCAAAATTTCTCATGGTCCTGTATTTTGCGTTCTACGGATCCATCTTTCTTCAGTCACCTCATTAAGCTTCTCCCTACAGAAAGGTGGAAAGGCTTATCGAACTCGCACAAGGACGAGATCTTGTTTTTGAGACTCAAAATTAGCATTTCGAATCATCAAGGAAAGGTTGACTGTGTCTTGGTATCTCTGTGCAAAGCTAATCCTCACATATTTCAAACCTTGTCATTAATCCAGTGGGTTCTGATTAAAAGTTTGCCCAGTGACTAAGAAACAATAATTTCTGTCAGGTTACCCTGTTTCACCCTGCAAAATTGGAGCTGCCTGAAAAATGTCTTGGGGAAATGTTTTCAAGCAGCTTCCCTGCTCTCTTTCAGGAAAATCACCTCCCCAGCACACACATAAACTCCTTCTTTTCTAGCATATTTGTAATTAGCAAAGAATGCCAAGCCATAAATATTTATGCACAGATGGGATCCTGAAGTACCTTCAGAAGTTCAGCACAGGCCTCAATAGTCAGATTTTTCAACTGAGCTTTGATACAAAACCTGCAGGTTCAGAAGGACTTGTCAGAACACCCTGCTAATCGCCCCTCTCTGAGAGATGCATTTCTCACCCAACAAGGGATGTTACAATCACTCGCGAAAACCCCACAACAAATGCAGGTGCTTCATTACCTACTTTTCATTTGAATTCCTCACAGATCTTGCCAGATCACTTCATTAGCACAGGTCTCTGCGTGCTGGGGCAAAAAGTCTTCTTCAGTGCTGCTGACAGAGTCTGAATATTTCTTCTTTTGTTTCAAACTTTTGCTGAAATCAGATATGTTTTTCTTCCCCGTGCAAACTTTTTTTTATTATTATTTATTCCCAAAAACTCTTGCTGGTGTGATGCTGGAACAATGTTAGTTATATCATCTAAAAATCTTGGGATTAGGCTGGTCTGAAATGACATGTCCAGACTATTCATTCAAATAGAGTCAGGTACTGTTCTCCAGCTAAAATCAGCTGGCACAGTTTGGCCACCATCAAACCCTAGCCATCTCCAAACTAATGTGTCTCCTTGCAAAGCACTGATGGAGAACAGTGCCCAGGCTGTGCTAACTGCCCCCAGGAACTGGCCAAGAGGGTGTTGGTTGTCTTGGACCAAAGCTGCACCAGGCTAACTCTTCCGCAGCATGCATGATTGCACTCCCAGTATCCAGGCGCCAGCCCCATTTAATTTAAACACAGCTAATGAGATCACGCAAAACACAGGTTAACATTTCCCAGGCTGATCTGGGAGCAATTAAAAGCTGGCTTATGGCACGGTGTGGGCAAGTGAGCTTCCCGTTGCACTACCATCTTCAGTGCCTGCCTTAGGCACCCAGGTCTGAAGTCTTTGCCCCCGCAGAATGCTACCGCTCCCCCTGAAGGGGCAGGCGGAGAGGGGACAAGTCCCACTAGCCCACTGGGACAGGAGCATGGCTACAGACGGGAGCGGGAGCAGCCCACCCACTGCCGACAGAGTGAGCTCAGCATTGGCAAAGGCTTTTGCTGGCACCTGCAAAAACAATCTGCAACTCGGGCTGCCGGCAAGGAGGAAGGAGCCAGAGCAGCAGCATCTCAGCAAGGCGGCAAGCAAGGGGAGGGGGGGAAATGCTCCGCACCCAGGGGTTATGTTACACCAAAAATAAAGGTAGAAGGGAACAAAAAGTCCTAAGAGGCCTCTCTGGCAAGTATTAAGTATGAAATGCTTTGGTCTCGCCAGAGCAAACAGATTCGATAGCGAGATACTTACTTGGCCTGCACTTGTACCACACGATGAGGTACTTGCCGGTTCCAGGACACGGATCTGCACCAAACAGCCGGCTATTGACAAGAAACTGGCAGCTCCGCCTGTCCTGGCACTCGTCCAGCATCTTCTGCAGCCGGGGATGCACACAAGAAACAGAGAAACAAAAGCACTTCAGTATCTCCACCAAAGGAATCACCAAATGGAGACAAGCTGGAGACCGGCAAGGCCATCCTTGCCTCCTCAACCAGCCCCGGCACAAGACAGGCAATGGTGCTCAGTGCAGTGGGTACCACAGGAGCCCTGGACTAGGAGAGGACTAAACCTTGCACTGTTTTGAGGAGCATGATTTCTTTCCCTTGCATGCATGCAAAATGAGAGATTTGCACTGGGAAAGTCACAGAGAATTTTGAAACATTTGCATGCAATTTAATCACAGTATAAGGCAGTACTATCCCAGGAAAAGCAGCTTTGAGGATTATGGATCAGCCTTAAAAATTAAAAGCAGAGACCCAAACCCTGCCACCAATGTTCTGCTTTAGATTTCTCTGGAGATGCACGATTTCAGCCGCAGCTTTCATGAGAGCTCTTGTCTTGGTCATATAAAAGCTTTGGCAATTGCTGGTATTCCAATAATTAGTAGCTGTGGTGGGAACACAGTTATACAGCCAACTTAGTCAGTTTTTAATAGGGCTCACTCCTCTTCCCCCTTGACTATCGTGTTCCTTTCAGCTAAACTCAGCGAGGACCTGCAAGTCGGAGGGTCCTCCCACCACCAGCATTTTGGGTCCTATCCCCTTTTCTGTGCTGCTTTTCCTCTGGCACTCACTCCCCACTTCCCCATTCATACCACTCATAAAAACTCCATCTCAGAATCCACAGGGGCAAGACATTCTGTCTCCTGCTAGAAAATAGCTTCATTAAGGAAGATTAATGATTTCTTTTAACCCTATGATCCTCTAAAACAGTAGTGGGGGGAGAGAAAATTATTAAGTGGGGCAGTAATTAAGTTTTAAATTCAGCTGGATGGCTTAGGTGGTATTTATGTACTCCTGTAGAGCCCCTAAAGCACTAAAATTACCATAATGTTTGCCTGACACACATGAACCTGTCAGAGCATTTTGAGACCACAGAGCGAGGTAATCCACCAGCCTCGTTAAGTCCCTGCGATACAGAGCGGTGAATTACAGTCTCAAAACAATTAATTTTCACTTGCAAGGAGGCGCTAGAAAAAAAATCCTTTCTCAGAAATTCTTCTAGACTCCCCAGGTCTCTTTTGTCTTCTCCCTGTTCCCTTTTCTTACACCGACCTCGATATGTGGACTTTCTCACAATCTTAACCCTGTTCCATTAACATAAAGGCTGTTCCCTCCTTACCCCGCACCACCCAAACCAATTTTCTCTCCGCCTCAGTGACTACTTTCTATTTTTGAGTTCTCCTTAACATAATACATATATAATCTTTAGCATTGTAACTCTGAATGCCACCCTCCAAACAACAGGAACAACAGCTGTTCCAGTTTCAAGTGCAATTTGAAACTGCCTCATTTGCGGTTGCTCATAACTTCCTAAAGCTTTCACCTTTTGGGCTGACACATGCAATAATTTGTGCCTGCCTCAAGTCTGACCTTTATTTTAAAGTTCAAACCAAGACAATTCGGGCCTTTTCTAGCGAGCAGAGAACATATGCTGTTGTTTTCCACTTACAAAGTAATAAAATGCAGGCATTTCATTTCAAAATACAGGGCTTAGGATGGAAAGGCTGAAAGGTGAACATTGAAGGAGGTGCCTGGGAGCGTTAGCCCTAACTTGACCGTCACATTAAAATGCATAGGAACAGCATATTCTTTCCTCTAGGCCCATAAGGGTTGACTGCTCACTCAGCATAAGAAATTTAATTTAATGCAAAATTCAATGAGTGGCAAAGGAATTTAAGCGATGCCTCAGTGCAGATACCTCTTTTGATCTCAAAAGGCAAAGAATAACTGGAACAACTCTTGAGTTCTTCACATGCAGGGAGAAATCCTCTCCAAATCACTGCAGACCTGAAAGGATTTGCTGGTACTGTGCAACCACGGCTATGTTTACACCCCAGCAGCGCTAAGAATATGGAGCAAAGGGAAAGAAGCAGCACACTGCATGTTTTCTTTCCCACAAGGGAAGCTTTCTCCCCTCAAAGGCAGCACGCCCGGGTTTTTGCTCGACAAACCTGTTCATAGCAGATGGGTGGGATTTTCAAAAGCCTTCAGCACTGCATAATAGGTGCTATTAAAATCAGTGGGAAAGCCGCCCTGGCTTTCAGCAGAGACTTTTCAGCAGAGTTAGGCCAACAAGAAGCATCTTTGAAAACCTCAGCTTCGATGCCCAAGCAGCACTTGTTCATCTGTCCTTAAGCTCAGCACCAGGAGCAAACGCAGTTACTTACCAACCTCAGAGAACGATGAACACGGGCAGCCTTCACATATTGCCACTTTGTCTTGCTCTGCTCTAACTTTTGGCAGCTGTTGCTTACTTCATTTATTGCACATAAGTGAAACTTGAGTTTACTTCCTACAGTATACAAAGTAACACAGAGCCCTAGGGAGAAGCTTGTACCTAAATTAGTGGGCAAAAGTCATCTATGCCATGGTGAGACATACCATGCCATAGAAAAAGGGAAGTGTTCTTGAGGTTGAATATACCTTTTACTAACTGGTTTTAGTGTTTAGCTAGTTTCAATGTAATTTGATAATAGCCATGACGCTGAGAAGTTATTTCATGGGGGGAGAGAAATCAGTATTTCCTTTTCATTCACATAATTCTAAAGTGCCTACCCCCAAAGGACATAAATTTTCCTGAAAATATAAAAAATCAGTAAGATTTCTGATTTCCTGCAGACTGACTGAGTAAAGTCTGAGGCATAATGAAATATATCCATAAAGAGTAAAATAAAAAAATGCATTTAATGCTCATTGAAATACATCAGGAGAAATGCAAAGAAAATTGCCAAGGGCTGACTGTGCCACGTTCTTGATTTAAAAATAAAGAACAAAGATTTTACACCAGCCCTAACGTTAACTTAAAAACCTGCACATACAATTTTTCCTTATCCTTACATACACAGAAATCTCCTTCACCACTGCTTTCATCAGTATGCTATATACCAGCATCTTCTTAAACACTGTGCAACACAGCAACTCTACAGAACATGTGTGGCAGGATGATCCACTACAGCTATGCTTCCCCTGCAGGTCCAGTACATCTGGTGTTTACAGGGGCTCTTACAAGCCAAGACCTTGGCTTTCTGGTCATACTCTCAAAAATCATACTTCTAGGCAGTATCAGAGCTCTGGCAGATGTCGGATGTCATTTCTGAAGCGTTTGCAGGTGATCAGCTAGACTGACACCAGGAAGGCTGTGCATTTACTTGGTACTGAGCAAATGTCCTGAGCTCACATGGCTTTTGCTTAACGGCTGGAAAAATTTAGGCAATTCATTCTATGTTTGCTTTGTTTTTCTGGCTGTCACTGTCAGATGTAAAGGTGGGGAAACACTACCAGAAAACCAAACCAAAAGAGGCCCACTTGTGAACTTGCACAGAAATAGTAGCAGACATGCAGTGTCATCCCTAAGCGGGATATATAATCAGCTGTTAATGTCACTGCCCTTTGGTAGACCCCTGACTAATGAAAAATAAAGTCACATTGGAATAGATTATATTATAAAAATCACTCCAGCTGAAGAAGGTGGAGGAGAAATTCCTGTCTGGCATGAAAGGGGAGGGAAGACACATTAATTGCATTGTGCCATTTTATAATTGCGTTCCAGTGGTAAATCAAGCCTGAGGGCTGACAGCCAATGCTCAGGAGGGAAGTTGCCGCTGTTTAAACCCATTCCATTCTCTGGTTTATGATTGAGCTAAGAAGCTGCAAGATTCAAAGGAGATAAGAGATCAAGAAATGTGAATTCAAGTAAAACAAACACTAATCTAACCCCTGTGAGTTATGCCTTGGATTAATCTCACTGCAGTGACCCAGGTCTTAAAGCAAGGGCAGCCTCAAGCTCAAAACCATGTCATTCTAGTGGGCATTGCAGATGAAACACATTTCTTGTGCTCATTTTGTTGTGCTCATTAGCTAAGTAATTGCTTGCGCTCATTAGATAACAACCTTTTAAATCTGGAACTGGATGTGAGCTCTGCAAGAAGGCTGTCCTCAGTCATTCCCAAGGGTGCACTCATTTTTATTCTGTCTCTTCAAATCACTCTTTAAGAAGCGCTTCCCCTGCACACTTAAAATAAACCACAACTGAGCTTAACACCCAAGGCAATTAAACTTACCTCAGTTCGTAGTCCCTTGTTCATAGATTCAACACACTTAGGGTGAAACTTTGGACCCATAGAAGCCAGTGGTGAAACTCAATGGGAAATAGGATTTTGCCACAGGGCTGCTCTCTGTACAGTCTCCATCATCAAAGGAACATAAGGATGACTGCAGGGCATGTCAGTCAGGCATGAAATTACACAGAGGAACCCCACTAAATAATTGCCCAAATTGTATGTTGCTGAGGAGAATAATTCAGAGAACAAACTACATGAATGGATCAGAGCTGTGTGCAGTCAAATGAAGATGGGGAGAGATTTGTACTAAGAATTTTACACAAGAGGATACCAGTAACTTTAAAAAATATGATTAAGCATTTTTAGGTCATATTCAGTCCAGGTATAGCCACTATGGTGGAGTTACACCACCGCTTCTATTGGTGCACCTCCATGAGTTTTGCAATGAGAAGAAATAAATACAACAAACAAGGCAACATGAATTCTCCCTACAAAGCCACACAGCACAATGCATTCATAATGGCTTCCTGTCACATTTCATTTGAATTTTGATACTCTTTTATATACCCCTGAATGTTGATATTACTTTAAAACATGCTGTGAACTTAGTACTTTCAAGTTGCAAACTTATTGACAGGTCCTTTTTCTGATTATCTGAAGATTGCGCATTCATGTGTATCCATTCACACAAAGTGCTGAAGTCCATGAAGCAGGGTTTTCCAAGGACCAGCCACAGGAAAGGACAGACTACACAACGAAGCGAAATCCATGTCGATGAGATACAGGTTACCTGCCTACAGCTTCGTCACTCAACCTTCCCAGCCTGCTTCACTAGAAAGTAATTCAGCTTTGCCCAAATTACTGCATTCAATCTGCGCATCACATGAAGAAAAGATGAAAAGCCTGACCGCTGATCACGGCAGGTTTTGGTACTCTACTAGAGCTCTCTTATCACTCTCCCATGGACTTTGCAAAGCGGATGGCAGAGTCAGGAGGAGGGAACTATGCCCACGTTTGGTGACTCACATTAACACACCAGACTGTGAAGTACAGAGCTAAAAACTGGGCGCACATCCCCTTTCACCAACTCTGCTATGGGAGTAGTAAACATCAGCAGAGCAGTAGGGCAGGCAGCAGTGGGCTGGGATGTTAAAACATGACAGCTTCAGCAGAGCTCCTCTGGCAGAGCCTTGAAAGAGCCCAGAGACAGCAATTCACAAAGAGCAGGAACATGCTCAGCAAACAGAAGGACCTGATAAAAGCTGAGTTACGAATATCACCTAATTAACATTACCTACATTTCCTAACAGTATGAAACTTAATCTGTATGTGAGGTCAACTTCAAAGGGAGAGGAGGTCTAAGCCGCAGAAATACAAAAGGGCGCATAACCAAAAGTCATGGGATTAAAGAAAGGGAAAGCTTAAAACACAAAGTGGAAAAAAAACCGAGAGCAAACCATTACACCATCAAGCAGGGTCTTGGTGGCAATTTTGGAAGCCCCATGACTTGGAAAGTTTAAATTTAGAGTAAACAAAGCATTAGGAGGAGACTTACACCCCGGGGAGCAGTCCTGCCTCCTCAGGGAGACAGCCTGCACGGGCCACCTCTGCTTCCAGTGTCCCTTCTGCAGTACGTAATCATTCTGCTCTGATGAGCTATTTCAGTCAAGCCAAAGATTTCAAAGACATGGCAATTTAGAAATCACCTGTCACCTCTGCATCAAGCAGTACTTCCGCTTCAAATAATCAGCTGGGGGAGCTGCTGGCCAGAGAGTTCTGTTTCAGCCTCGGCCAGATTAATGAAAGAAGCTGCACTGGTTCTCTGATTTTCAAGAGCAACTTTGGCACTGTAAGCTCTTCTGGACCCTGAGCTCACTGCTCACCGTCCTCTGCAAAGTCATTAATATAGTTTGACAAAGGGCTGCCCAAACTTCTCTTTAATTCACTGACATTTCTGAACTTTCCTTGTTCAAACCGTCTGTAAGCTGTGGAAATCTTCTAACACGCAGTATGACAAACAGTGGGTTCTCCTCCCGGTGGTACTGACGATCATTACTCTTCCTTTCTATCAGTTTCCTCCTTCTTTCCCCTTGACCTTCATTATCTTATAGACATTCAGAGTCATGAGAAAGGGCCCTTTCTCATTCCTGTTGAGGCCACTTAGGGCTGTTACATCAGTGGCACTGTGCAATATCCTGTGACTGGGCATGGCAGAAGCCATTGTCCTTGGATAACCAGGAAACCTAGAGCAGCTGGAGTATTTTCTACTTTGTATTTTACTCTGCCACAGTTAATCCAGAATACTTGGGGAAAATAAAACGCTCTTCAGAAACAGTAACACACACATCTTCCAGCCTCTTCATTTTGTGATCAACAACTGGCCCATGCTTTGAGAGTCATGCAGCTACTGGAAAGTTTATCTCATCTTCCCATCACTGAAGAGGTCAGCTCCCCTTTGCTTTCTGTCACAGAAACCTTCTTGGTACATGCAAATAAAAAAGGGGGAAGAAGGGTTCAGAGAATCCTGTGGTTAGCTTGCAAGGAATCTGCTCCCTTTTGTACATGCTGCTGGAGTGACAGAGGGAGACGGTGGCAGCAAAGGTGTCCTGTATCACCCTTAAAGGACAAAAGGAAATACCACATCAGCAGCACTAGTGATTCTTGTCACCAACAACTAGTTGTCCCAGCGTGTTGAAAGAGACCTAGGCCACAGCTGTGCCTATGCTCCCTCCCCAAACTAGCTAATCTTTCTAAGGAGGGGCATGACTCGGACCCAGAGCACCTTCCAAGCACAGCTCCTCTTGGGGAAACAAGTCACACACTAAAACATTGCCCTCTGAAGTGTAGTTTCCTGCTGATTTCAGTATGTGTATATATGAAGACAGAAACTAGCCTACAATGTCTTTGATAAATATCGGGGAGCAGAAACACAATGGCTAAGTGCCTCTCCAGGACTTTTTATTTTCCTTCTAAATAAGCTTTGCTCCAGGGCTGTCTGTTTTCCTTCCAAATAAACTGTGGTTTTACTTTCCTGTCAATTTACCAAAATGAGAATATTGCAGGTAATCTGCTGTAAAGTGTAATCTAGTTTTCTGGTAATAAGCAACCATTTTAGGCCAACCTTTAAACATTCTTCCATACAGACCTTTAGCGGTTTATTGCTGAAAACAAGTGACATCAGGAATACTGATCCAGGAATGAGAGGCTGCGAAAAGCTTTATAAGCAAGCTACTTCAACCTCCTCCTCTTCAGCTGAGGAGTTTCCTTCAAATATAAACACGTCTCCATGTATTTTTGCAGGCACAAGCTGCACATTGTAAGCTTGGCTAGGAGTGACTAGGTTTCTTACCAGATTCACATATCAGGAGGCACTTATCATTAGGCAATGCAGAACACTTAACACTCCTATTTCTCCTTTGTGCCAGCATTTATGCCTTCATCTGAATAAACACACTGTTGCTGTATCTGTTTATCAGCTTCCTTATTTCCCTGGAGGCAAGATCTCGTGAGTTGTCCCCGTGGCAGGGAAGCGCAAATGTATACAGTAGTGTGACAGGTGAGAGGGCCGTAGCATAAGGGAGAGGATAAAGCAGATGAGGATGGTCCCCAGCAGATCTCCTTGGAGTTAAAGGTGTCTGCAGATGTTCCCGTGTCAGCCCCTGCTGTGCAGCAATGTAATTTAGCTTCTTCACCATACTCTCACAGTAAAAAATCAGACACTGGGTGAATTAAAAACGGGCTTGGCCATTCACCCTATCTGGGTGACATGGGACAGAGCAAGAAAAACTCCACTGTGAAAGCACAATGCACAGACCTACCAAAAATCTTCAAGCTCTCAAAATTGATATGTTGCATGTTCAGACCAGCTGCACCTGCACAAGTGCTCCAAAGGGGTAAAGGTACGTGGGAGGTCATCACAAAGACGCCACCACACACAGGACCATGCTAACGCAGCTCTGCTCTTCAGGACCCAAACTAACATCTTTGCATGATCCTGCTTTGACAATACAGACTTTCTAGTGAGCATACAACTCACCTCTCTGCATAAATCACACAGTGTGGACAAACACCTTCTTACCTACTGCCAACCATTTTCAGTGTCATGACCCCAATATGCCTAAATGACCCTTAATATTCAAGGATTTACATTTCTGGGTGAAAGATCAATAGATTTTGGTCCTGGCAGCTGCCCTTCCTGACCTACAAGCAAGAAAAGAGATGGTTCAGCCACCATAGAGCTCCTCCTCACAGACCTCCTCTGCCAAGGCAGGACAGTTTGCACTGCATGGGTCCCTTTCACCAGAACCACCAAGGCTCCAGATGTTCCTTTCTCTGTCCCTCATCCATCCCTCCTGGCTGGGACAAGGACATTGCTCTTTATTACTTCGCAGTCAGGAACACCCTCTGCAAGACTCCACAAGGAAAGTACAGAATAGCCAATACCAGATCAGACTATTAATTAACAGCACTAGTGCCCCAAATTAGCTTCTACTATTAAAGAATGAGTCGGAATTTTCTACACTTCCATCTTCAAAATACCTCAAAGATGCTTCACAAATAGAGCACAAATCTCTCTTTCCTTCCTGCCATGTATCTCATGGGGCTCATGCAAACTCTGGGCTCCCCTGTTAAACAAAGTGTAGTGCGGGGAGCAGGGGGACCTGTTTAAAAAGCAGATAATGTCTGGCTTTCAACACAACTTCATTTCATTGTTCTGATCTCTTCATATTCGTGTGCCTTGATCTAAAAGTTAACAAGAGACCAACCACATCAAAACTGAAATCCCAGTCTGAATGTCCAAATGCTTTGTGCATTTGGAAATCTCCCACTGAATCTGACATTACGGTGTTAGAATAACGGAAATGTGTAGTTTGGGGTCACTGCCTTAACATCTCAGACGCGCTCCCCCAAGTGCTCTGCATTTCATTTCAAACAAAAACAAGTGACTAAAGCAAGGGATCCTGGCAGCCAACCACATGAGGCTGGATTAGTAGTCGTTATTTCAGTGTGATCAACCCTTTCTTTTCCCTTTTAAACATAGAAGCGAAGTCTGAAGTGGACATTTCCAGGGGAGAGAGCTTCTAAATGGGAATTAACTGTTACAGGTACTGTTTGCAGGGAAGAGTATTAATAACTGCGCCTTACACTCCCTCCAGGCCACTCTCCAGAGAAGCAGCAAATTTATATAGTCATGGCTTTGATTAGACACAGCGATTTCATGTACTTAATTTTGAAGGGTTTGGTTTGGCTGACTTTTTTAATTACTGCCAATCAGAAAATACACACAATTGGTCCTGCCTATAGCAGCCATATAGCTAAGTTTCAAAACCACAAAAATACATGCAATTTCCTTGTCTACAACTTTCCAGTTTTCCTACATACATGCATTTCCTACCAGCGAGCTGCAGGCAGCTTGCCATTCAGCTTGTGGAGTTTCTCGCTTACCCTCCAGAGATGCCTTACCCCCTCCAGGATTGAGAAAGATGACAAGATTCACCTCCGGCATTCAGAGCCATCCTACCCTGGCTAAGCACAGCACGCTGAGGTATCAAAGCCACATTCGGAAGCACCAAAGCGGCACTGTGGATCTCCTTCAAAGAGACTCAGGAACTTGCCCAAGGTCCCCCCAAGAAATTTGTGGCATAACAGAGAATGTCAGCTACTTCTCTAGTACATCTCCATCCCCAAAAATGGGTGAAGAGGGGTTTTCTGGTCTCACTCATGTAACAAACACACTGTACAAGAGATCTGCTACGAGACTACCTACAGGAAACACTTCTCATTCTGATAAACAGGGGAGTTGTAATTAGAAGCACTGTAAGTGTTGGAGGCAAAGCTAATGAGTAACAGCTCTAAGGACATAAGGAGCTAAGCCAGGCAGGTAAGGAACTTTTTAAAATTCCTCCTGCACATAAAGCCACGGCATGGAAAGACAGAGGTTACATCTTCCCTGTTCTCAAGTTCTTCCACATGCCCTAAGCAGGCCACTCACCCACAAGGGATGAGGCTACACACACAGCTATCCATCACGCTGGTGACTGAAAAGTTTCAAGTAAATTTTGCAGTAAATCAGTAAAAGGAAGAAGGGAAGCCTAGCCTCTGCCAAAGTTTTCAGTCCGTGTTCTCCCACCGTAAACAACACAACTGCCTCTTGCCTATTGTATTATGAACTTTTGCTATCATATCTGGGAAAACCTTCCACTGATAAGGACCATGTCCTCCCTTACTGCAGATCAGCCATTTGTTGTGCAGTAAAAGTGTTACAAGGGCAACTGCAAATCTGACAGCTTAAGGGTTACGCTGTGAGGAAACTCCAACCCCGTGCAACTTCTTGAGGATTTCCCACTGACATTTGGAAGCCAAATCAACTTTAAAAAAATGCTGTAAATTCCTCTTAAAAACTCTGGGTGCGAGAGTGAGAAGTGACGTGGGAAACTCTGGCCTTTATCCAAATTATAAAAGAAATTATTCACTAACCCTGTAGGTTCATTGATCTAGTTCTGCTATAAAATTTTGAGTTATTATTGATTCATAGCCATAAACACACTAGATGCTCAAGATCTTTGCCCAAAAGTTTTTACAGTCCCAAATCCCGTATTTGGAAAGACTTGTGCTTACTTCAACATCCAGGAGTGGGCCCCATTCATCTCAACAGCATCAGCCAACTCATGCTTCTAATTTTAGTTGTTCTTATTGACAGTTGAGTAACACTGGTACCTTTCAAATAATCCTTCGATTTGCTGATGTCACATGTGCTCTTGGAAGGATACATGTAGTCAACATCCCCTGCACAAATGGACAGAGCTGATTAACTACTGATGCTTGGGACATTACAAGCTTAAGTATGTATGGACACTTACAGTCGCCTAAGAGCCAAATGAGTCAGAAGTAAAGCCAAGGATTCTCTCTGAGTTTCAAGTTACCAAAGTAAAAGCCTCTTGAAATATGATCAGTTCTAAAGTAAAAAGAATGTCACAGCAAAAGCTGAATGTGTTGAAAAACCTAACCACTGGGAAGGAAAACTATCTAAAAAAAAATATCTTCAAACCCAGTCAAATATAATGTAGTTTTGCAGTGTAATTCTGTTTCAGCCACATCCCTGATCAGTTACTGAGCAGAGTTTCAGAAAAATTAAGAAATTCATCAGTAAAATCTAATTCAGTCCTGTCTAAACTACAAAGATGAACTATCCACTGAGCTGTGTGAGATGTCAGTGCTCCCGTGCTGGGTAGCACTGCTTAATACAGGTCTATGCAGCACCAGCACAGAAAGCTTCTGCTTGGCCAAGGAAAGATGGAAATCCAAAGTGAACAGATGCAGTTTAATGTGCAATACCTGAAGGGAAGTGCCAACTGAACAGGCAACATCTTCTTTAATTAAAGTTGCATAGGAGTGGGCATAGCGAGAAGGACACATCTGATGACTTGGTACAATTCGGCCATAAAAAGAAGACTGGATGCTGATGGTTGTTCTGTGAGGACATCTCAGGGAAACATATTCTCCATCACAGGCATGGTCAGTGTAATTCTTTAGTACTTGTGATATGTAACCTGCAAAAACCATGACAAAAAGCATCATTAGTGAACAGTAGTTTAGGTGATTTACCGCAATGCAGTCTAACAAGCACACAACTAACAAGCAATGAGGGGGACAGATTTTATTACCTATCTCACACACATGCAAAGGAGAGAGACAATGACATGGCCGGGGGGGTGGGGGGGTCCTTGATGATTTGACCTTCAGCCGTGTTATATATCCTTAGTGGAAGCAGTATTCAGATGCTCCAAACTCTTAGTCCAGTCATACCACTTATTTACACCGGCATATGTGTCAAGTTTACAGGAAACGCAACCAAGCCAGGCTCATTATTTTGACCACATCTAGATACCACATGCAATTTTTGGCCCCCCAGTACAAGACAGACTTCAATAAACTGGAATGAGTTCAACAGAGGGCCACCGAGATGGTTGGGAGCTGAAGCATTTGCCCTTTAAGAAGTGGCTTGTTCAGCCTGGAGAAGAGACAGCTTTCGGGGGAAACCAATAGCAGCATGCCAGTATCTGCAGGGAGGCTGTCAAGGAGATGGAGCCAGGCTCTTCACAGTGGTGCACGGTAGAAGAATGAGATATAACAGGCACAAGATAAAAGAAGAGAGTTTCAGACTGGGTATATGAAGCAAATTTTTTGCTGTGAGGCCAGTCAAGCAGCGGAGCAGGTTGCCCAGAGAAGCTGTACAGTATACATCCTTGGAGATTTTCAAGACCTTACTGGACAAAGCCCTGAGTGCCCTGGTCTGACCTCCTAGTTGACCAGGAGGTTAGACTAGAGGACTGAAGTCCCTCCCAGCCTCACTTTTCCTGTGAACTTACAATCATGATCAAGAAAGGCCCAGACACAGAGCTGCTAGGGGGGAAGTTGGGGTTACAGTTGGTTGCATGAGGTCCTATTCCATCATGGCACACCAGTCTCACCTTTGATCTCTCTTCACAATAGATCATTTCAATTCTTCTGGTTGCACCTTCTTTTCTAGGCCTTTGACACAAAGCTTTGCTTTCTCTCCATTTCTGCAAAGTTTCAATCTTTTTAGAAAGCATACAGTATGCAGAACCAATTCTCTCCTTGTTTGTGAGAGGATGACGTTATCCACAATAATAAAGTTGTTAACAAGAATAAAGCATGGGGAGAAAGCCTCGTTAAAGTTACACCTGGTTAAAAGGGCTGATTGCAGTCAGGTTGCCACGGCAACTGTCAAAAATATCCTGACTTTGCCACACTCAGGCATGAGGGGAAACCACTGTGGTGCTGGTATAGAAACACCTGTGCAGGGAACTCTATAGCATGTCCCAGGTCAGCATCAGCCATGGTCCCATTCAACCCTACAGACGTCCTCTGTGTCATGAGCTTGGAAGTGCCCTTCCCACTGCTGGCCACCCACACAAGTCTGCCAGCAGCAATCCCACAACACCCCATCCCTGTCTTCCCCTACCTCTTAAGAAAAGGTAGAGGAAGACAGGGACAGGACATTGTGGTATTGTTGCTGGTAGACTCTTAAGAGGTAAAGAGAAATGACAAAACCATTAAGAGAAGCAAGTAATCCCTAGACAAATTCCTAAAAGGGAACCTGATGTATATCTCAGATTTGTTTTTTAAAAATGGCTGGAATGTGACTATTCTCTTGGTGGCCCATAATCATAGAATAATTTAGGCTGGTACCTCTGCAAGTCATCTAGTCCAACCTTCTGCTCAAAGCAGGGCCAACTTAGACTAGGTTTCCAAGGGCCTTGTCCAGTTCTGAATATCTCCAAGGATGGAGCCTCCACCACCTTTCCAGGCAACCTGTGCCAACGCTTAACAACTTTCACAGTGAAAATTTTTTTCATCACATGCAATTGGAATTTCCCATGTTATGTCTTCTTTTGGTTCCCTCTGGTTCTTTCATTGTACATTCCAGATAAAAGACTGGTTGCACGTCCTTTATAGCTTTAGGTAGTGTAAAACAGTAAGTAGATCCCACTCTCCTTATTCTTTACTTCTCCTAGATGAACAGACCAGCTCCCTCAGTCTCTTATCGTTTATCATATGTTCCAGTACCCTTGCTTTCTTGGCAGCCAAAGGGACTTTCTCCAGATTCTCAACATCTTTGGTGTACTGAGGGGCCAGCTTGGTGTGCAGTTACCCTTCCTTACTGCAAGGTGCACTGCTTCCTCACATTCATCATCATGTCTTCCAAAACACGATAATGCACACAGGGAAGGGCAAATCATGTGGTTTGAGAGAATTCATGTGGCTTGCTCAGAGTTATTCCAACATCAACTCTAGCTATCCTTGTAGACACATCTGTAGGGTATATTTACTCTACCAAGTTAAACATTCCCAGGGCCTTTTCTCTGCCCCTAAGGCCATATCCAGCAACTTCATCTTCCTCTCCAAAATAGTATGGCCTACATCCAGAGGCCATACTGGGAACAGTTCCTCCATACCAACGCTGAAACCCAGCTCAGGAGTTGTGTGAAAGAATAGTAGTCTGAACAAATTTCAAGGTGCCTAAAAGAACTATAATCCTTGCCCTTACAGGTAACCAACACACAGTAATTTAGCTTTAGCATTCAAGCTGCCACTATGAGGGCTGGCTTCTCTGATTTCTCTAAATATCAGCCTGTAGTTCTTATTTAGCAGTTCTGTTGCTGCAGTGCCTTAAGGTGTGTGACAAATAGATATTTACTCAAATCAACATATTAATTTCCAAGTCCCCAGGGCAGCATTTGCTTATAAGAAAAAAGCTGAGCCACAGCCCCAGTAACTAGAGTAAGTGACAGGGCTGCATCAGATCCGGAACAGCACTGTTTAATTCAGTGGCTTTATCTCACTTATTCAAGGAAGGGCTCTGGGGACAAAATGAACTACTGGAGTGCATCTCCTTCCCCAGTCAGTAGAACACATGCGCTGTGTGATGCTGCGCACCTACTCCTGGTGTCAGATCAGCTCAACTTCCTCAAAAGTAAGGCAACTGTACAAGATGGGCATCAGGAAAAGCAAACTATAAACAAAACCAGAACATAACACAAAACATTAAGCTCTCCTTTCCACACTGTTACTCCAGTGCGTTAGGACTTTTCCCTGAGGCTGACCTATTAGGGATCCAGAGCAATACAAACAAAGTGCAATCAAGACTCTACTGGCTCCTCTGAATATTCAATTATTCTGTCAGAACAGCCACCCTAGAGCATGCCTTTCATATTACCAATTCAGGCTCAGGGAAGGTTTCAACCCCTGCAATTCGTGCAGATCACTTGTTGAAACAACTCCTTCCCCTCATCTTCCATCAGCAATCTCGAAATAACTTGAGTTCATTCAAGCTCAAGATATTGAAGTGATTGAATGCTTTGATAATAACCGGTTAATAATCAACAAAGTACAATGTGTGAAACACCTGGCACTGACCACTGTCAGAGAGAAGATACTGGATTAGGTGTGGGCATGATCAGGGATGACATGATGTTCTTCAAAGAGCAGAAGGAAGTGGCTGCAGAGAATTAATGTGCTTTTTTTTTTCTCTCTTTAAGCATGCCAGATTTGTACTAGATTCATTGGTAGTTGTTTTGAAAGTGTTGATATGTTGTTACCCATTCATTCACGGTTCAGTAGTACAAAATCTGGATTGTTTTCGGCATCCTTGCTGAATTTTTGGTAGCAAGTCTCCAGTGACCTTTTGTACCACTGCATGTGGTACCAGGGAGGGAACTGCTGGGAAGCTCTTTACTGAATGAAATGGATAAACATGTAGCCAATAGCACTTGTATGCCAAGGTAAGAAGCACTTCATAAGCATACAAGGAATAGCTTAGAGAGCTCTTTGGCTCTTTCCTGGCAAGCATGAAAAAATGTCTTTTTGATGGCTGCAAGAAACGTTTTTCATTTAGTAAAATGATACAGCAGATCACTGATCAGCTATTCATAGACAACAGAATATGACAGTCAAGAAACTGAGATGATAAAGGTATTATCAAATGATGTTATCATTCCCCATCAAGTATATGTCTCTGCATTATCTGGGATACAACATTTCTTGTATCTGGGATACAACATACAGTCTTGTAAGTGTCCACTCCAAAGAAAGATAAGGCAGGCTGTTTTTAAAGATGGCCAAAAACATTTGCCACTTCTTTCTTCATCCTCAAATTCTGGCATGTGAAATCACCATTGTCAGATCCAGGACCTGAAGGCAAGCAATTATTTTAGGAAAACATCCCAGCTGTACTGCTACAGTCAAATCTACTCTATTTTGTCATGGTTCATCTTGGAATGGAAGTGACATAAACTCTCATGATTTTATCAGAAAGTTCTTTGGTGGTTCACTTATCAGCCTGTCTAGGCAAGAAATGTTAGAGCAAGTGGTAATTTGAGCTTTTCTTTAAAAATATATGTTTCATTTGAAAGCATGGTAAAAGCATAAAATAAATCTGAAGCATTAAGCCCACCAAACCCTTTCCAAGTACTACATGTATTGGAAATCTGGGATAACAAAAACAATCTCAAAATCTCTTGGGTTTAGCACTTCTCTTTTTTTAAGGATTGTGTAGAGGACACAGAATCTTTGCCGGTGGGCATCCATACTCCCAAATTAAATCAATGTATAAGAGTCAGGTGCTAAACATCTCATTTCAAAAGATTATGCCACTAGCAAAGCAGGGATTTACATTCTGAAGACAAAATAAACAACCAAAAAAAGTCCATCACAAAAACGATAGATCATTTTTTCTCTCTAACAAGAAGGTAATAGTCCTTTCAAGCACCACTTGCAGTTTATTTTTCTAAAGTCCAGAGTCTGACCCCTATGAGTCATCAGCAATTACTCTCCACTACTCACCAAACACAACGCTTAATGCTGACTGTAACTTCATCCTGCCCAGCAATGTGAGTTCCCAAGAACCATTTTCACCATTGCCTCTCCAGGTAACTGTTGCTCAGTTCTCATCGAACAGCCTAAGTTCTCACCCTCAACACACATGCAGGCTAGAGAAAAATAACAGTTTCGTACAGAATATCATCATTTCACAGGTACTGTGAATCTATACATCATCCTTTACTTACTCTCTCAGAGCTACAGCCTTGCCTTTTTGAAACCAAAGCAACTGATGGAGCTCTTTACAAAAGCACAGATGAGATAACAGCTTCCATCCCATCCAGATGAAATTAGTAGAGTATACACACACTCATTCATACATCATATTTAACCATGGTTGCCTAAAAGCAGTAAGCCCTCTTCTCCTGCTTCCACTAAACACTGCTCTAGCTTTGTTTGACAAGGCACATAGCAACACACCAGCTCACCAGTCATCAGAAGACAAATTTCATCTTTCACCAGGAAACATACCTGTGGGTGTGTGATGGAGGAATAGAGACAATGACAATAAAACTAATTCTTTGTATAGTTTGGATATGATCTGAAACTTCTAATAAATTACAAGGAAACTCAAAGAATTTTAATGGTTAATGACCTACTACACATAATTCAAGCCGGTACTTCATCAGTATCTGCATCAAGCTTTATCTAAGCTAAGTAATGTCTTCTTAAAATATCCCATTTTGAGCTTTTGTAGTTACAAATACAGAAGTGTATACATATAATAAAGTAAAATCAACAAAATGAAAAAAGAACACTACTTAGAAATAAGCAGTTTCCCCTTATCTGAAACACAATAAGTCAGTGCAATTAACTGTGTTAGCGAATAAAACATCGCCTTCTTCCTCGTTCACATGGATTCTTTTCTTTTTAATCCTCTTACTTTCCAAATATATATACTTTTTTTCCCAGTATCTATGGTTGTTTCCTTCTCGTTTCCTCAGCTTCCTTGCAGAGGTTTTTGAGACTCTGGATGTGAAACAGGACTTTTTTCCAGGAGAGACCTTAATCAGATACTTTTCTGGAGCTCAGACTATCCCTGTACCACACTGGCTTTCAGACAGGCTATGGACTGGAGTATTTCAGCTTATTCTTTACACACAGAACACCGATACTTGTCACATATCACAGAAACAGTGCTAAGTGAGTGGAATAGAATAACACGCCACGAGGACAGGCAAACAGGGCTGAAATGTGACCCCAGGCAAGGCTTGAAGCCAGAGCAAGTAACTCAATGAATGCATTTCATACCAGGCATTACTGATAATCCTGTGGTTGCAGTAGTAAAAGCAGCTCTCTCAAATCACAGAGCAGCCTAGTATAGACAAGCAGGGTTTGTTTTGCTTTGTTACTAATACCTGGGATTAAAACTTGCTATTACAAACCTTCCACAGAGAGATTTGCTTTCACTTCAGCTACTCCCCAACCCTTTCACCTTTCAGATACCATACAATGCTGAATAAACTTGAGCATCTTGTAAGCATACTTAGGAAAATATTTTTATTTTAAGCCAACAGTTCCTTGCCCACTATCTGATCTTCTGTGCCACAGTTGCCGCTCAGAACAGTATCCAGTGTTAACTTAGAAAAACGGCTTTGAAATGAGAGTGAATTTAGAACTGCAGATGAGTGCCAGCATTTCAAGGCTAAACAAGGTAACGTGTTGTAAATGCTGAACAGTATTTCATAGGTCTCCTGGGTTTGTGTAAGGATGAGAATGTAGTGGAAATTAGATTGGTGAGGGCTAGGGGGGACAGGAATAAAAACATGGTGGTTTTCAACTCTGCAGGCTTGAATCTAACTCAGATACCAGTAAGGATTATTGCTAATTATTCCCTTAAATTTCCTAACTGTAAGCTCCTATAGAATTTAATGAAACACTGCAGCCCTTCCACAGACTGTTGGAATAACTGGAGAATTTAATAAGCAACTCCAACTGCAAGTATTTTGGGTCTAAAACTTTAAAGAATTCACCAAATATTCAATACAAAAAAATCTCTTTTGCTATTTGAATATCATCTTAGATGATTTTCTTTGAATGTCGCATAAGTCTGTGGTTTCTTGAGAACTTACTTTTTTCTAAAACAAGTTTTTAAAGCCCTTACGGATATGGAGATTATTATTTTTTTGTGATCTTTTATATTTTGAAAAGGCAAATGAACAGCATTTTAAAATTATCTTTTTTTTTTTAAGCTTATCTTTCTAGACTCAGGGAAATTCAGCCTCGAAGGGCATCCTGCAGGTCATCTAGTCCAAACTGCTGCCCAAGGTAGGGCCAATATCAAAGTGAGATCAAGCTGCTCAGCACACCTTGTCCAGCTCTCAGCAAGGACTGCCAAGGACGGGGATTCCCCAGCCTCTGAAGCACCTATGCCAGTGTTTCAACACCCTTCTGATTAAAGTTGTTTTCAAATAAGTGCTCAGAATTTCCTCTGTCTGTTGCCTCTTGCCTTTTTATTTTGCATCTCTGAGAGAACCCTAGCTTTGGTTTATGTATAACAATTTTCAGGAAGCAGAAGGAAGCATCTGGGTACCACCTCAGCCTTCTCTTCTCCAGCCTCCCCTCCTATGCCATGTGCTCCAGCCCAAACCTCCCTCCAGTTTGTCAATGTTTCTCTTACAAACTTGTACCAGTATCATGACCTGTGATTCAAGGGGTTAACCATCCAGTTTTCCTGGATTTAAGGAATTTTTTTAAAAACTCTTGTTTCACGAGGTGTATGGTTGCAGGCATCAATGATGTTGAAGGAAATTTGACAGTACAGAGAATTTGGCTGGAAAGAGCTGCACCAGAACTTCACCAACTTGCAACCCTCTCTCCAGCTGCTTCCTGCTCCTCTGTTCCAGATCAAAGCACCTTCCACTGATCTGCATCCCTGTGTGTGTACGGGGGTCTCAATGACAGCAACCAGAGTTGGGCACAGGTCAGAGGGTCCATGTGTGTGTCCTGCCAGCATATTGTGTGGGTATGTATGTCCATCTGTGATCACCAGTGACTATCAAGCTGCATTAGCTGGCACGTAGAATAAGAGCTTTGGGAGCTAGGTATGAAAGCGGCCACAAATCTGAGTCAATACTGGAGAGACCAGACAGCCTGAGTGTTGGCTACAGGAGAGACCAGGAGGTCCAGGCCAGCTACAGGAAGACCAGGGGTCAAGGAGTCAACTGAGAGACCCGTCTTCAAGCACATGTTTGTGTGTGAGGTGCCTGGAGATAAGAGGACCCATGAGCCAGCTATTGCATGGGCTGTCTAAGGCCAGTTACTGGGAGATATATGTATGTACTCATATCTTCTACTAACAGGCTTTCATCCTGATCAACCAGAGGGTGTAACAGGATGAGGGCACTGATGCTGGTTGTGTTTGTGTGAATGCCGAGTGTGTCTGCCTGTGTTGATCTGAGTGGTCTGAGACACACACCTCTATCAGGAGTGGATGCTCAGCATCACTGCTGCCTGCACCTGGGAACACAGGGCTGTCGCTGCCTTGTCGCTATCAGGCTACCAGATCTAGCAACTCCCAACACTTCCCACTGAAAAGTCCATGAGCGTGTGTACATGTGTGTGTAAATATATATATATACATATAAAATATATTTATATGCAGACATACACACATGAACACACATATGTTAGAAAATACCCAAACAATTTTGCAGAATATTTTACCCAGTTTAAGTTGCAGGAGAAGCCTGAACCCCTCTATAACTGCGGAGTTCATTTTTTGCACTGTCAAATTTCTTAGAACACTTTGTTAAAATAGTGTTATAGCATTATAAATATTAATACATTATATAATTAATATGGTAGCATTAAATATTAATGTCTTTAACTGTAAAAAGTATAATTTAGCATGCATTAGTATGCATTGTGTGTCAATTATATAAAGTATATAATATAGCACATAGCACAATCATATTTATAAAATATATCTTACAGCATAACCTACAGATAATTACCAGGTTGCCTTAGGAAGCCTGATGGGATTTGTTCAGTACTCGGAGAATGAGAGTTGTAATTTTGAGAAAGATTTAGTGTATAGTTCTTACAGCCCAAAAAGGTTAATTCCATGCACTATAGACAAGCTAGGCACTATTTCATTCTGAAGATACAGCTGCAGTAAGTGTTAAGGTCATTGCTTTATAGCTGAAGGAACTACATGGGTGATACTTCCTGAGCAGCTTCAGTTGACTTTTTCTCCTTGGCTTTCAACCAAGTCCTTTCCAAAACACAGTCACCACACAAATCAATCACAGCACTGCTGACTGTGCCCTTGCTGTTGCATTCTAAGTAGTGATAAGGAGCTCATACCACTGGGGGTCATGTAGCTCTTCTAGAATGAAGCTATAACAGGTTTGTTTTACTGAAAGGGCAGTTTTGTCTAAGTGGCTTATATACAAGAGATTTTTACCAGCAAAACTGCAGTGATATAATTAAGCTGCCATAATGATCCCCATATAATTTTCCATAGTAAACATAGTTACATGGGGACACACGTACATAACTACCAAGGCACCTTTGCTGGTAAACTTCCTCACTTAGACACGTTTCACTGGTGATCGTTCTGACTTCCAATTCCACAACAAAGTCCTTTTGATCCCACCCCTTCCTGTGACAGTTCTTACAGAAAACAAATTCGACCCTGGAAATCAACAGCATTACAAATCTAACATGGAAATGGAAATACCCTAGATAAGAAAAAACAGTCCCAAAGTTTGGCGCCTTCCTGCAGCCATAGGCAGAACTGCCTGCAGCACAGTTTAAGAGCTCAAACGGGATCTGTCCCCACACAGCCTGCTCCCAGGGCACACTGGTGCACAGCCTTTCCGACAAGCGTCACTGGGTCTTATGGCAAGAGACGGACAGCCCTTCTGCACCTTCTGGTCCTGTCACTAAAACGTCTGAAATCACATTTGTGCCATTTCTCAAGGGCCAGGGACTAACTTATTCATGTGTTGCTAAAGTGATGAACCAACGCAATATTCTTGCGTAACGGGGAAAGGAGTCAGGAGCTGGATCCATGCACCTCCCTCAGGACATGCTCTGAGCTCACTGAAGGCCTCGCTACTTATTCAAGAGGCCAAGAAGATTTTATGGTGATCAACATCTTAGTCCACCTCCACCTAACCCATGATATAGAATAGCACAGCACAGCATAGAATTTGCACTTCCATGACTCGTGGGGTCAATCTGCAAAGAACCACCATCACACTTTCTCCGCACCCATGGAAGAAGAACCCTATAAGTCTCTGCAAGGCACCTCTTTACCTCCACCAAATCCGTTCTTGGGCCCTCCTTTAGCCGTATCGCCCACAGAGA
>JAVJGI010000062.1:79489986-79542893 GCA_035590275.1 Ibycter americanus
TGCGTAACGGGGAAAGGAGTCAGGAGCTGGATCCATGCACCTCCCTCAGGACATGCTCTGAGCTCACTGAAGGCCTCACTACTTATTCAAGAGGCCAAGAAGATTTTATGGTGATCAACATCTTAGTCCACCTCCACCTAACCCACGATACAGAATAGCACAGCACAGCATAGAATTTGCACTTCCATGGCTTGTGGGGTCAATCTGCAAACAACCACCATCACACTTTCTCCGCACCCATGGAAGAAGAACCCTGTAAGTCTCTGCAAGGCACCTCTTTACCTCCACCAAATCCGTTCTTGGGCCCTCCTTTAGCCGTATCGCCCACAGAGAAGCCAATGCTGGTGAGCACAGTGCCTGACAGCCATCTCCCAGTGCACCCTCATGCCCCGTGAACGTGCCTTTTGTTTTTCCCTCTAGTATTTTGAAAGTGCAAGCTTTACCAGTTCACCGTATACCAAAGAAAATTCAGCCCCAAAACTTCTCTGCAAATAGGAAATATAGAGCAGCTGTCATGAAAGCAGTTGCTGTGTATCAAGCGTCTGGCAAGGTCTGTGACAGCTCCTTCGTGGCCCCACACAGCATGACACCGAGAGACAGAGCACCAACCCAGGGAGGTTGGGGACCATCCAATGTGACCAAAACACAGACTTTCACCATTGCTAACACAGGGCGAAGGGTTTGTTTCTGTATCAGAAACATGCAGCAAAGAAAATATAAATCAGCCTTGCTATAACCACATGCCTCAGCAGAGTTACAGCAGAAGTGCCTAAAAGCAGCCTGGCCTTTGCCCACAGCTTTACTGGGAGTGACACAGGGAAGTATCCTGGTACCACCCAAATTAAAGGAAAGCTTTTGCCCAATGTATCACACTGGGATGAAGAAAACAGTTATTTGACCACACAGGTGACAGATGACTGTATGCGCACTGACCAATTCTTTAAACAAATCAAGAACTAAGCCATGACAATCTGATAAGGGCTAAGAAACACCAACATTAAATAAACAGGTTTCTGCCCATTCAGGAGAACTTCTTCTGACAAGGCAATGAGTATGGAGAGATGGCAGCTTTGTTTAGAATAGGGCAAATACAAGGAGTGAAGGCAAAAGTGTGTAACCCTGCGGGAGCTGCTGCTAAAGCCATCACAAGCAGATGTGAATGCATTGCACGCAGCACCAGAGGCCAGCTCTGGGGCTCTCAGAGTGACCTACACATCCCTGAAAAATGTAGATTTCAACTGGCAGGTCAGAATGTTGAACAATTCCTGTGATCCCAGAGAGCAAATCTGAAATCCTGTTACCTTGCACAGAATAATACAGCGTGACTTACATGTGCAAATACCATCTTGGCAGTGAAGAGTTCTCCTACAGGAAAATATTTCCAATCAGGTTATAGTCTCTGTCACTGATTTTAACAACGCTTCGATGGTCATTTTTATTACAAACTTCTTCACAAACTGTGAAATTCAAGGCCTCCCTCATTTGACATTGCGTAATAAGGGTAGGGGATAGGAAATTTTCATGCTCAAGTAGGTCAAATCACTCTGGATTGCTTTGCCACCTAGCAATTTTTCCACTGAAGAAGCACGAAATTTTTTGGGACAATGACAAATTGCTGTCTGTGGTGGGAAGGACAGCTACTGCTCACAGATATACGGTGCAAGTTCTGCTGAGACACTGTGGGGAAGCCGCACTTGTGGTTCCCCTCTAGACTAGAGACCTTGTGCTTAATTCTCCCAGAACTCACCTCCCAAGAAAATTCAAAAATTAGGCAAAAGCTTGTTTCCAGCACTGAGATTTTAACATCTCCCTTTTCCTTCTGTTTTAAATTCCATATTTTATTTATTTGTTCTTATCCAGAGTAGATTTGACAAATTTAATGAATGCAACAACTTTGGAATGAACCTGCATCCTCTTCCCCAGGACCTGCAATAAGAACTACGATGCTGCCCTCTGCATGACCTTCGCCTGTGAAATGCTTATTTCTCTTTGCTTTGGCCAGGCTTTGGCAGCTTTATGAATCCCAAGAGAGGGAAGGAAATGAGGAGAGACTGAGACAAGATAGAAAAGGCTAAACAGTGAAAGGAAGAAGCAGAGCAGGGGAAAAAGAAGGAAATGAAAAAGGGAAAACAAAAGGAGAAACCGAGTAGACTAGACATATAAAAAAATCATTCTCTTTCTCATTTGTCAATTAGAAGTGTAGTCCCAGGAGCTTATCCTGCCAGCAAGAATCAGCTGGGTGCATCATGGATGCTGGGTCACTTGAAACTGGAGAAACGAGAGCAGCCTTAAAATACTAAAAAGGAGAAAGGAGAATGATTTTGAGCAAGAATATCCATTTGTAAGCGATCTCTCTTTATGTTCCCACGTGGTCAAGCTCAAAATCATACCTGCTTGCAGAAAGGGCTGTGTTACCCAGAGATAAAAATTATCCAGGAGAAAAGGGAGCTCAGACTGGTTGTAAGAAGAGAAAAAAAGAAAAAAAAAAGGATAAAAAAGTAGGTTTGCATGAGTTTCCCGTAATTTCTGATATGCCCTATCCCTGATGACTTGGCTACAAATCTCAAATATTGCCTTAACAGAACGTGCAGTGTGTTACATATGCGACAACCAGGCAAAACTGCCAGATCAGCATCTTCTGTTTAAGCCACTGACTTCAGCCAAGAGGGAATTTATTATTCATCAGTACCTGGACAGCTTAAAGCAACAATAAATGTTGTCAGGGTAGCAGGAATGATGATTTCACAGGTAAATTGTTTTTTTATTGTTTGATATAAACGATGCTAACAAGAAACAGGCATCCTGAGCATTACCAGTTGTAGCTGTCAGGCTGCCCAACCAGCCTGAAGCTAACCTCAACTTCCCACATGCTTCTCCTGGAAAAGCTATTGCAAGAATGGACAGGAAATTAGCACTTGGGAGCAAAGGCAGGATTGTCTCTGTACCTTGGGCTGAAGATCAAGCATTAATGCAGGAGCTTCCTTTCTGCCTGTTAAACAAGCTATACCTTCATGGTGCTCAAGTGAAAAGCCTTGCCTGTCTCAAAACACTTCGCCAATTTAACTGTAGTTTTATTTTTCCTGAAGAATCAAGTCACTGGATCACAGAATTTGTGATCTTGTTGGGCCTTTAGAAATTGCTGGCTATATTAGTTTATCCTAGTTTAGGCTTCATTGTCTAGAGCTACTAGATCCCTGTCCTCAGATTTTTTCTCTTTGCATTGGTGCGAAGGTAGCTTTGCTTCCCAGCTAGGCAAAGCCATAGGATGGAGGAAAGCTTCAGCTTAGAAGACTGCCCCTTACAGCCCACCATACATAGGGCTTAGCTACCATTTGAGCTCTCTCCATACAGTCGGTAGAAAGAAGAAAGTACTGTCAGGTGTGAAACATTTTATTCTAAAGTAGATGCCTGAGAAAAGCAGTGGAAGTTAGACAAGCCATGCCTGAAACGGGTTTACACCTCTCTGTCGACTGTAAAGGGAGTCCCATGTAATGAACTCAAGAATATTTTCATTATAGGCATCAAAAGAAAGATAAGCTGAACTGCCAGTGTGTATCTTAACACTGAGCAATGGTTTTATGACCTTCTTCTGTGAAGGGTTTCCCAAAGTGGAGCTCAGCAGCAGCTCACTGCTCTGATCTCTCTGGGGTCCCACAGGTGAATGAGGGTTTATGGAACAGCAATGCAGTGGTTGCTAGTGCTAGAACAGTCTTTGGAGAGACTCTGATGTTCTTCAGCCTCTGTTATTCCTGAAGTCTTGCTGCCACTGTAACTTTTTCTTTAGTACCTGAAATCACCTTGAAGTGATTCCTACATAAAACAAAAGAAAAACTGCATTTATGTAAATAAATAAAACACGCTTAGGCTCAATCCATAGCCCTGAGGGAGAAGGATGAAACACTACTAGCCTGACTGATAAGCAAAAATGGTTACATTCTTCTCCTTGCCCTCAAAACAAGGTGAAGTTGTCTATTTGGACAGCCTGCACTCTCCCCTGAGCCATGCCCTGACAGTGACTGGGAAATTGCTAGTTAGTGCAGGTCCAAACGGTGACCTTGAGCATGCAAAAGCTTGAACAGAATAATTCTGTGGCAGTGGTTAGCACACACCCCTGATGCCATTTAGTTTACTAGTATAAAGGTCTAACTATAATAGCTTAGCTTCCCGGGACCCAAAAAGCCATTCACAGACAACTTCTGTGTCCTCCCCAGTGCCATCAGGAATGGTCAGCTCTGCCTGCCAGCTGCAGGGCCAGGGAAGAATTTCCAGCACACTTCATCTGATATCAGTTTCATCTGCACCTCAGTTTCCCAAATATCAGCTGAGGATGACCCCATTTCTATAGGAAGGCCAGGAAAAAAGTAAGGACTTGTGAACGTGAAGTAACAGGGGCTATAGAAAGACTGGGATAAAGAGATATAAATGCATACTGATTTTTACTTGGGAGCACTCAGTAGCACTTCAGGACATGGCAAAGGGGGTGAAAGTATACACAAAGAGAGGGAACTGCTTAGCCTGGAATACAAGTTAGTAATAGAGACATCTGACTAACAGAGAAAAAATAGAACAGCCCCATTCTACCACATCACCCCAGTCATCTCTATAAAGGCAATAAGAGAAAGCACAAAAGGTATTTTTCCACAGGGTTCCTTTTCTCCCCCATCTCTCACTGAGGCCATTCCCCATATTTGCAGCTTCTTTCAAGGGCAGAAATAATATTTGGCTTCCTTGGCAACAAAGAACAAAGAGACAATAGAAATTCGACAGTGGAATTTATTAAGCCGCACACTACACTAACCCCTTGTATAGGGGCAGCAATCAGGCAGAGCAGAATGGCCCCAGCGTAACAGCCGTTCGAAAAGCTTTTTGGCTAAAAGCTATTTGCGCTGCTTTGACACAGAGCAGTTGTTTTGACTAATAGGCTAGAGAAGGGGATTTCTTTTGCAGAGTAACACTTTGAAGGGCTCTCTGCCTCACAGCTGTAACAGCAACTCCATCCACAGCACGCGTTTTCCTCCTACCTATTGTATTACATACCAAAACACATCACAGGCCAAAACAGTTTCAGGGTCGGCTGCTGCTGAACTTGGTGAGAATTGTGCTCATATATGGACAGCATTACAGCTAAGGGCTGTGATTAAACTGCAAGACCTGGGAGCATTTCCCAGTCACTGGATCTGAGTGCACATCCCAGCTGTATCCCATCCCCATACTGGAACTAGGCACACCATCCTCTCCAGAAAAGGTGATTATTTTATTATTATTATTTATCTTCAGACAGCTTAGATTGATGAATATCCCCTCCTACATTATCCTGGTCTGAGACAGGACAGGGAATTGTACCCAGTTATTCTGCTGTTGAGTCTAATGTTATACTTTTCTACTACACTAAGGAACAGTTCCGAACCTGTGTATGTCATCTGCATATTTTGCAGATGATACAGAACTGGAAGAAGCAGTTGACAGACCAGATGGTTGTTCCATCATTCAGAAGGATCTTGACAATCTGCAGAAATGAGCAAACAGGAGTCTCATGAATTTTAACTAAGGGAAAATGCCAAGTCCTGCTCATGGGGAGGAGTATCCCCATGCACCACGCTGGGGACCAACAGGCTGGAACACAGTTTTGTAGAAAAAGACCAGGGTGTCCTGGTGGACACCAAGTTGACCATGAGCCAGTAATGTGGCTTCACAGCAAAGGCAGTCATTGGTAGGAGTATCACCAGCAGGTCAGAAGAGGTAAGTTTGCCCCTCAGCACTTGGTGAGACCCATCTGGATTGTTGTGTCCAGTTCTGGATTCCCCAGTACAAGAGAGACATGGACATACTAGTGCAAGTCCAGTGAAGGGCCACAAAGAAGATCAGGGGACTGAAATATCTGTCATATGAGGAGAGGCTGAGAGAGCTGGGACTGCTGAGACTGGAAAAAAGAAGGGTCAGGAGATTTTGCCAATGTGCATAAATAACTGATGGAGGGAGGGAGTGAAGAAGACAAAGACAGTCTCTTCTCAAATGGTATCCAGTGTATGAACAAGAGGCAATGGGCACAAACTGAAATCCAGGAAATTCCATTTAAAGATATATGTGTAACTGTGAGGATGGTCAAACACTACAATGGGTTGCCCAGAGAGGTTGTGGAGTCTCCAACCTTCCAGATATTCAAAATCCAACTAGACACAGCCCTGAGTAACCTGCTGTAGGTGATCCTGCTCTAAGCAGATAGGTTGGAGCAGACGATCTTGAGTCTCTTCCAACCTCAACCATTCTGTGATATCAAATCCCTTCTCAGGATGCATTGACAAGCTCCAGTCTCCTTTAAAACACCCTGGAAAAAAAACTTTATTCAAAGTTGGAGTTCTGCTTGCCATGACCCCAGGTAGCATTTCAGCATCACCTCAGCTCTGTTCACATAGAGATGCCTACTAGTTAGACTCCGACTGTCCTGCAACAGAGTTCAGGGAAGTAAGAAATAGCTTGTCCAGGTACATCTCCTGGACAAGCAGCATCACTGACCTGTATAAACAACATTATCATTTAGGCAAACTGCTGCTCCAGACAATGAAAATGGCACTTGGCACTCTGTGTCCGCTGAGTAAGTGCGGTAATAAGATCGCCTTTCAGGATCTGTTTAGTCTTCACATTTATGTTTATTCATTAGGTTTACACTGATGCAAACATGGAGAGTACTACAGGAACACAGATTTAGGTAATGAAATTTAAGTCATTAAGTAAAATTCAAAAAAAATTTTTTATTTCACACAACCAATAGCATTCCCTTGTAGCCTGCTTGATTACTCCTTCTGAAGTATGTTCTTTAAATCTAAACAAATGCCTTCCCAGATCATCACAAACAATCTGTCAGCAAAGAGGAGACAATCACCTAGCAGGTGAAGAGACGATGAGACATCTGCTGCTGCTCCCACCAGAAACACCATTCTCCACAGAGAGAGCTGTTTTCTGTCCAGGAGAAAAGGCCATGCCAGGGGTGCTACAGAAAATGTACTGGCAGATGCAAGCCACCTTGACCTCTGGTTTTCCCCCAAGACAGTGCCAACAGGAAGGACAACCTACCTGTGAGCAGCAACCTACTTTGCCTGCAGCAAACAGCACTTTGAGGTCTATCCTCATGCACTGTCCAGTAAAAGGTCTCCATAGGTGAGTGACACATTCAGCCTTCCCTTAGAACTAGTGAAGAGAAGCAGGCATTTCTGTAATGTCTTATGCTAAAACATACATCACCCAGGTCTGAAGTCTCACACACTGCAAGTATTACAGGGTGAACAGCAGAAAGATCACCTGATACTGAGAAGTTTGGTGATGACACACAGGTAAAAGTCAATGTAAATAAATGCAAAGTAACACATGATAGAGTTTTTGGAGTAGTAGCAGTTCTATGAAAATACTAAAATCAATATTCACTAATAACCAGGAAAAAAAAATACTAGGAATTGTTAGGAAGGAATAGAAAGCAATCCAGAAACTGCCATGGTGTCACTGTATAACCATTCCAGAACTCACATCCAGAAGAGTGTCTGCATTTCTGGGTCCTCCTCCCATCTCCTCCCCCACCCCCACAAACCACACAGTGAACTTAGAGACAGTTAAGAGAAGGGTGTTAAATTGTAATTAGCCCTCTTCTACCTGGAAGACAGACAACAGAGAGGTGCAACAGACCACACAAACTGGAAGGGAGGTAAAGGGATTGAAAGAGTTGTTTCTTTCAATTAAAACAAAAAAGGTTAGTGTAGGGGTATCAGATGAGATAAACAAAAGCAGGTCTTTTGTTACCTTCTCTGAAGCTGAGCTCTGGCACTTACTGCCACTGCCTTTCTGCAGATCTCAAACATTTACATGGAGTAAAAACACCACATCATCAATGAATGGAAGAAAGATCCATCAAGAATCAGTGAACTCACACACAAGTCTTGATTTAAGAAATCCTCGAGCTGTGAGGGTGATCAAACACTTGAACAGGTTTCCCAGAGTCGTTCTGGGTGGCCCTTTGGTTCGGGCTGGTATAGCTGCTCTTGCATTATGTTTAAAGTGCCTATATCTCTGCAGTGCCTATACAGGGAACCAAGGATGAGCATCTCTGATACAGAAATCTGCATGGTAGACTCAGAAGTTAGGACAGAGTAATCCCAGCCCTACTTTGTATTGGGTTTGGCTCTTAAGCTACCCAATCCATCAGAAGGTAAGAGAGCACAAATAATAATAATAGCTGAATTCTCTGGAAATAAGCTGTAGCATATTGGGTAACATGTTAGTACAGCAGAAAAGTCAGTAGGCTACTCTTACGGGCAGATAAAGAAATAGCGGAAGGGAACATGTCTGTCAAAGTCATGTGGAAGATTGGCCTTTGCAGAGCACACAGCCTTCAGCATTGGGTGGCACGTTTATTAACTGAGTCTATCAATATGCTTACAGTATCTGTCCCTGTTTCCATAGCCTGGAGCTGTGGTACTGAGGTGGATTGTATTAAACAGAGTTAAAGACAAAGGAGGGAGAAAAGTGAAACAGGAGAACGCTAGAGAGTGTGGAGATGAAAGACACACAGGAAGGCATTGGATTAATGGACAAGCATTTACGTTGTGATCAGCTAATGCACAGAGATTAGCATGCAAGGTATTTTCTGAAGAAAAAAAAAAAAAGTCCTGTCAGCCACAAAGTGATGTACAAAAGATGAAACAGCCAAATGTCCAGGAAGTTGTAACTCCATCTTCCCTTCACTGTCTCTCACCCTCGAGGTGGGAGGGGGGTTAAGCCAGGAGAAAGGTCAGGGTATAAAAACAACAGTGGGGAATTGGCAGAATGCCTGGGGTTCTGTGGAGCAGAACTGTCCCTCCCAGAGGATAAACCAAGGGCACAAAACTTGGGTTTCCACAACCTGCACCTTACTGAGGAGAGAAACTTCTTGGATACAATTTCAGTGTAGACATTACTTTCCCTGCACTGAGAATGACAGAACTGTTGCCTCTTGGCTATGCAGTGGGAAACAGCACCAAAACCCTCCTACATACTGTTTTTAAAGTCATAGGGGTCAAGCAGAATTATTCTGAAAGAAATGCAGAGCACTTAGGTGGGATGGAAACCTTCCTCAGGACTGGAAAGAGTGGGACAGCAAGGAATAATTGCCAAAACAAGCTAACAATTCCAAAAAGCAGCTTTCAGAGCTTAGTGACTCTAAGATCTCATGAGACTGAAATAATTCCTACCAGCACTTCTTGTTCCCCACAGGAAAGGCAAAAATGGGAGGCTCCTGGGGTACTTAACTCAGCATATCCTTCTAGGACCAACAGCTAAGAGACTGATCTGCTACTCAGAACCCCATACACAGCTCATTGATCCAGGGATTTCCAAAATAAACAGTAATTCAAAGAGTCTTTCAACAATCTGTCCAACCTCAGGCATAAGGGCTGATTGGAAGAATTTTTACATGTTTCTTTCTGTCAAAGCACTAGATCTAACAGCAGTGCAATTAAACTGTACTTTATTCATGCTTCACCCAGGCTGGGTATCAAGATGTTTTTCAGATGAGACTGAGGGAGACAGGACCATTAACATTTGGGTACAAGTAGCTTTCAGCAGTCTCAGCATAGCTCACGCACAGACAGGACGCATGGCTGTCATCAGATTCTCATGGTCATGCCAACCCTTCACCTAGTTCTCAACCAAAACCAAAAGGGAATATTGAAGGGCACAGTCTTCCCAAAGAGTGCTGGAGGCAGGTGATCCACAACAACCCTTCCAAAGGCAGAAGGAAGGCTTGTGCTGGCTGGAACTCTTTGAAGTGCTTAGCTAATATGCCCATCACTGTAAAGAGCAGTATTGACTCTTTTTCCACCAGAACCAATGTGAATCAAGGGAAAGAGAGATGGACAAGGCATTGACAAAATCCCCACTCTTAACATAGAGAGGACTTGATTGTATTGGTATTTCTGATCCCTGAGCTCCTGGCGTGAACTGGGGGAAATATCACTGAAGCAGCTGACTTCAGAGGGACGAAAGCAACAGCATATATAGTAGTGGTCTTCACCTCAATAACTACCATATGCAATCTTGCAAACACAGCAGAAAACTTCCTTGTTCAACATTTGCTGTGTCCAAGGAAGAACAGTTCCCTATATGATTAAAATGGTACCAAAAGAGAGCTACCTCCCTGTGGAGTGTCTCTTCTAACAAAAGCAGCGCCCCAAAACTCTGACCAACCAGTCCACTCAAAACAGTGTAGCTGTCTTTTTGCTCTCTTCATCCTAAATCCAACCCAGAAGCTGGGAGATGTTTGTAACTCAAATCCAGTTTGATGTTTTCAGGTGACTTTGAGCTTTAAAATACACAAAAATCCTCATATATCAGCACCATGTCACACTCCTCAAAATCCCCTCTGAAAAAGTTTCAGTCAGCTGGCAAAACATCCAGACATCTGAAAACTGGTGTTGTCCAGAGTAAATACAGGAGAGGGGAATTTACCCAGTTCTAATGCAGGTGGTGCAAAGTTTACCCTCCTCTCCCTTCCCTGCCTTGAATACTAAACAAATTTACCACTATAATACCCATACAACATCCTCATTCAAACCCAGACTCTCACCTCACTGAGAGCATATCTGCTCTGTCCTGTTCACACCTGACTGGCCACCTACCCCTACAGAAAGAGATCTAAGCTGAGACAGATTATTTGTGTAAGGATGTATCAGGTAGGCATGCACCTGGTATTAGGGCTTTAAAATAAACACCAAAATCTGAACCACTAATGTTTGCATCTCCTTAAAGTCAATAGTGAGAAACAGGCACCTCCCAGGGACAATTAGTGGGCTGCCCCAGATCCTTTTAAGATGACATTGTGTAATCTCTATTTTTAGTGATACTCAAAACTCAGCTGAACAAGACCCTGAGCAACTTCAAAACTGTTGTGGTCATAACTTTGTTCCACTTTGAGATACTTTAAGCATGTGCTGAAACCCCCCCTGCTCCAGCAGCCAAGTGACTGGTGACTCCTATTTACCCAGCACTCATGAACAACCCAGTTAAACAGAGATGTTGAGAAACTGGAAGGAGTTCACCAAGAGGACCACCAAGATGATTAGAGGGCTGGAGCACGTAACATGTAAGGCTAATGAAAGTATGTTTGTTTAGCCTGGCAAAGACTAAGGGGAGGACCTAACTGCAGACTTACATTTCCGAATGGGGCTGGTTATTGAAAAGAAAGCCAGATCCTTCCCAGAGTGCACAGAGAGAGGACAAGAAGCAAAGGTCACAAGTTGCAACACAGGAAGACCCAAACAAACTTACAGTTTTTCACCACCTGAGAGGTTAAGTGCTGGAAGAGATTGCCCAGAGAGCCTGTGGAAGCCGCATCCTCAGGATATTTTCAGGCTCAGCGGTGCAAGGTCACAAGCACCCTAACACAACTTTGAGATCTACCTGGCTTTAAACAGGTGCTTGAACTAGAAGACCTCCAGTAGTCTCTCCCACCTTAAATCCACTTATAATTCTGTGATTGCATTCCAGTCCCTCCTTTGGTGTCCTTTGAAAATGTTTGATTTTCTAGTACCCGCATAGCCACACAGTACAACTGCTGTCCACAGGACAGATATGATTTCCTGAGTCAAGGACCTGTTCCTTTACCTTCTCTTCCCCCAACTAATTTTAATCAAGGTTTCTTTTGCCAAAAGATAGAATGTTTTATTAAATGTGTTTTGAATAATTTGGAGAAATAAGGCTTGTAATACTAGACTAATTTCTCCATCTTACACAATGTAACGTTCTATCTCCTGCTCATCTTCAGGCAGCTCATCAGACTTTCATAATTACTATAGTCTGCTCTGTTCAACTGTTGAGAATTAGTTTTAATCTATAATCCTTAAAATTGTATTCCAGATTGCACCTTGTACTTCTTTGAGGAAGGAGGCATATAGCATGTTACGTTGGAACCGGCTCCGTGGCAACAATAGGGGCTTTTGTACCAGGGAATGGCATGTTGCCTGGGAATGGGCCAGAACAACAAATTGATACGACAGGCTTTGCCTGCTGTAGAAATATTAAATTTCAGCTGATAGTGGAACTATCACCTTTCTCTGAAAAGCACTGTGATCTGAGCTATGCTGTCCCTTAGCCACAAAATGTAAATGACCCATGGATGCAAGGAGAGACTGGTGTAAGCCCGATTCAGCCTGGAGGCTGGCAAAGGGCATTTCCTAGGCAGCTCCTAAAATGAAGCATAACAATATGCAGCTCTTCCAGTCCCCCAGACAAGTGAGTCTTCTGGAGCAGTGAAGCAAAGGATTATATTCAGAAACACGGGTCCTCTCAAGAAGCCTTTGTTTGCACATAGGTACATTAAAGTCAATTCCTTCATTAAAGCTAAGGCCAAGACTTCCTCACTTTAGGGCAGTCAACCTCCACCAAGGCACACTCTGCAGAAGAGTGAGGGCTGGTAGATTTAGCTAGAGTAACAAAAGCCAGTAATTTAGGAAGTCTTCAAGGATACCAAAGCCAGTGTTACTTGGGTTCCTCTTCACTCAGCTGAGCTATTTGGATTAGTTCAGGCTCTAGACACATCCTGACGCTCACACTTGGTCCCTCCGCATGAGGCAGTTTGGCAACAAGGGGCAGCAATGGCAATCCCAGCCTAGAAATTACTGCCTTTCCCTCTGCAAGCAAGTGGGGGGAATGCACCAGACAGTTTGCAATCTAGGACTTAATGCTCGCTTCAGGTTAAGGAAAGGCACTTTTTAGGCATTTATATAGCATCTCTAAAAACAGCACTGGAGTCCTGACCAGGCTATAGCAAATGTGTTCAGGGTCACTCACCTCATATTGCCAATTTACTGAGCTATGTAGAAGCACCATCACTGCAGATGATCCATGGAGACAGAGGGACACTTCAGCTGGGCAATTCAGCCAGCCTGGGATATAAATCAGCCATGAGGCGCCTGGGTCCCTCCACAGATTACATGGTGTACCCAGGCAACATACATTTCAAGGAAAAACAGGCACAAACTGCAACACAGGCAGCTCCACCTGAAGATGAGGAAGAACTTCTTTCTTCTGAGGGTGACAGAGCTCTGGAACAGGCTGCCCAGAGAGGCTGTGGGGTCTCCTTCTCTGGAGACATTCAAAACCCACCTGGACACAATTCTGTGCAACCTGTTCTACGAGAACCTGCTTTAGCAGGGGGTTGGACTAGATGATCTCCAGAGATCCCTTCCAACCCTGACCATGCTGTGACTCTGTGATTCCTAACACAGACGTTGTTTTATAGGACTATAGCAGGTTACTTCCCTTAGTGCTGTTTAAACCTTTGACAGATGTGTATCCCTCTAAAGATAAGGAACAACATCTTGTTAGTGTCTGAGTAACAGCTTTACAGACCTGAGCTGTGACTTTTAAATCCCACCCAAGTATTCCTAAGCAGCTGCCATTGACCTAGGACCTAGCTTGAGACAAGTCAGCAAGTCCCTGCTCCTCGGAGTTGTAATGCACTGAACTGGGGTGAGGGGTAACTCATGGAGGAGGAGGAGCAGCAACTACCGAACAACTCTGTCACAAGGCATAAGGAATCCCAAAGCATGGATGAAGCTTCGGAAAGACGATATCAGACTGTTGATGCTTCATCAGAAATGCACAGTGAAAAGGAAATGGATCCAGTTTGGGGTTTTAAAAAGGAAAAAAGAAAAATAAAGTATACCAGCAACACTGTCAAAACACACATTCAAGGTTTATTTATCTCCTAAGTCTTTGTCTTTAATCCTTTTTCAGGAGAGAAGTCACCAAAGTTAATTAGTCCAAAGGTTTATGAAGGAAGCAAGTAAAAGAGACAGCAGAAAGAGACTATTCCTTAAATCCATAGAGATAACAAGGGATGCTTCACTTAGCATTAGACCATAAGTTTCCCCAAACCATCCTCTCTTTGTTCTATTGCTGAGACTAGCAAGTTCCCTGGAGTTCTTGGTTACAATGGGAACAAAGTAATTAGCACATGCACTGCCTTTAATCAGCCTATCCATTCAAAGAAAGATGCTCATCTACCAAGTTGTCATGATAAATAGTTGTTCTTTTCACCCTGGGCTAGGTGTGTCCCACCTGATCCCTGTGGCAGAGAAAGAAGGCAACAGCAGCGGAAGAGGGGGCAGTATGTGTACCACTCACTGCAGGGTCTTTCACCCAGACCTTTCCCAGGATGAAAACCACACAGCAAACAACGATGAGGAGTAAGAGGTAAAGGAGGGATGTGAGAAGATAAGGGAAACTGACGCATTTGTTTGCAAAAAAGAAAGCCGTTAAGTTTCATCAGCAATAAGCAGACTGACTATCCACCATAGGCAAAGGACAGGAACATCCAGTTTTCTCTTTAATATCTGCCTCCCCTCCTCATGAAGACAAAGGAGGATTCATGGCTGAGATTTCTATCTTTTTTAACTTCTGTGTATTCCTGAGACATATATACAATTCAGACAGGCTAACTCAGGGCCCTAAATAGTGGGTCATCTATGGTCAAGAGCACAAGGAGGTGATCTGGGTGGTCAAGCTCTGGTTCCTTGCACAGACAACACAGAGAACTTGAGCCCATCACCCAGATCATCAGAATCAAGTGCAATATATCAGTTGTGGCAACTTCTCTCCACTGGCTAAATGAAGAGCAATGACAAGTGATCTCCGTGCACCCCCTCATACCCACCACTGTCAGTCAACAAAGCAGAAAAGGCAATGGAGCTGTTTCAGAGAAATTTTCTCCCAGAAAACAGCCAGCTTGCATGAGAGGCAAGAAATGAGGTTTATACCAATAACGAGGGGAGCAGACTTATGCTTGCAATAGTAGAGCTCTTCTTCCAGTTTGTTTTGCACATTAATAACCCCACCCACACGCTAAGGGATTTGTGGCTTCAGAGATTCACTATCCTTGTATTATATCACACTGCAGATACAACATTTGCAGGCTTTAGAAAAATGCACCCTAACAGCAGCACCGGTCTTTTTGGAAGCTCTCACCAATAAGGGAGCCTCACAAAGACTCTTAGGAAGGGGGATTTGCAGGGGATTAGGATTAAGCCAGTTTCAGTTACTGAAAAGTGAACTTCTGCCCAGGGAATTAGGGCTGGGATAGCTAATTATTTGGCTTTCTTTTGCTCATATCTTTCACTATCAAACTTCAGAGCATGCTACAGAGACAGAAGTAAGAAGCCAGACCTTCTGCAGCCAACAAGGCCACACACTGCCTGAATGAGTGTAACATGGGTGGGAAATGAAAAAAACCTCCAGGATCGTCCCTATGCAGCCATCTAGGCAGGAATCCAAGGAGCAGGGAATAGTTCTGGGTCATTCCCAGGGCAAGAACATTTTGAGGCTGAGAGAGAAACGAAGATTGACCTCCACCACTTGTGTGCAAAGATCTGCACAGGGTCCCTTGAACATGGCCATTAAAGAGACCACTGGAGCACAAGAGAGACCGTCCCAGTTTCAGTTTGGACACAGCTCACTCCACACCATATCACACATAATGCTTTTATGTTCAGTGAAATGCGATGACTGCAACCTTAAAAACACACAAACACACAACTGTGCCAAAAACAGGCCACTGTCTAATGGATAAAGCACTAAACTGGGTTTCTGGGGCTCTAACCAAGTCACTGAACTGCTTTATGGTGTCCTGGAAGTCTTCTTCATTGCCTGTCATACATGTTACTTCCCATTCTGTCCTCTTCCTTTATGCCCTGGATTTTGTCTGTGAAAGTCTCTCAGTCACCAGGTGCTCCTACAGTCCCTGTTTTCCCCCCAGCATTAGAGTACCAATACCTCAGCACCAACATTAATAATTTTTGAACTCACTCTCTGCTGCAGTTGCTTTTACAGTCTGTAGGACAAAGAACACACACTTACATGAAGATCAACATTCAAATACTGAAAACTATTAGGTAGGTTTTGGAGAATACATGAGCTAGGGAAGTCACCCAGAGAAATCCAGCCCCTCACCGTCCATCCACTCTTTGCAGGAATGCTGTGCCAGGCATTGCAAAAGCCTTACGGCCAGAGAAAAAATAAATTCCTAGTTCAATTCCCAAGTCCAACAAAGCAGTCTCTTTGTTTCAATAAACTTCCCCTGCTTTTCCGTGCTGGTACAGCTACCCACTGTTTCTCTTTGACTTGCTCACTTGCAAGACTTTCTTTCAAAACCCTAAAGATGGTCTCTTCTGCTGTAGGTACAGTGAAAAGGGCCTGTTTAGTTGAAAGTAACCTCAAAGAAATTCATTGCACTCTTGTAAAACATCGTATCATCACAAGGAGAAATCTTAACCCAGAAAAGTTTCTAACCTCATAAACAACAAGGTTCTAATACGAGAAGAATCAAAAGACTTTTATAATCCAGCTCTGTGCAAGAACAGCCACTGGAGTACATCAGGCCCCCTGAGTCACCCTGGGAGAACAAAATCACAGCAGAGCAATTCAAGAATCTAAAATTTAACAGAACCATTCACTTCCAGAGCCTTATCAATAATAATTGCTGGACTAAAAGGACATTCGAAGATTGATTAAGTGTTAAGTTCAAGACCTGCTGTCATTCCTGACATTGGACACTCTCAGTCAGGACCTAGTGCTATTAGGTCATTTAGGTCTCAATCCAGGCAAATATTTTATCCATTTGACCATATGTCTTGACTCCGGCAAGACACATGGAAATATTAACACGCTTTTAAAAACTGAGCATGAATTCACTTAGGTGTCTCAGTAGACCAGAGCCTTTTCTGTGCAGATCTGGAGCATTAAATCATCATCTCTGCCATGCTAAGTAAAGTGAACTTTGCTGCTTCTACTACCCAAAGAGGGGTCCATGCAGATGTATCTACCTGTGTCAATGCAAGAAGGGCCATGCATGAAACCAGTATTTTAATTCCAAAAGAGTGAAACTAACCACCACCACCACACAAAGGTCTAACCTTCTAACCACGTCCTTAGTACTAATACTACACAAAATTTTATAACAAAAAAGTTTAGGAGCTCAGCTCCAGAACCTGCTCTTCAGCAAAAAAAAATGCTACCACTGTATTACAAGGCTGGCAAAGTTTTCCACAGCCAAATATAACTGCACTGCAGCATCTTCTTCCATGCAAATTTCATGCTAGCACCATCTGAGTGATGGCACTCACAGTCCCACACGTGCCAGGGTACCTCTGGTGTTCCATCTTCCCTCTCTGCCTTCCAGTGAGGAGTTCAGGGCTACCTGGGAAGACTGTGGAACTGGACCAAGAAGCAGAAAGAAGGGAAAAAGACAGTAGGATTTTATCAGACAAATCAGCAAACCATCCTAGGCACAGACCAACAGGGAATGTGCATCTGCTCTATTGATTAGACTTATGGCATGAGGTTGTTCCAGCCTCCTGCTAATTAGAAGTGTATTCAAAATGGGGGCATGAAATAGGATAAATGCCAGCCAGCTAATTTGTTGATTATTCATTTCCATGTATGAAGAAGAAGAAACCCAGCACAGCTGCCTTGCTTATCATACCACACAAGTAAAATCTCCCTGACTGAATCTCAGCAGTCCCTCCCCATACTGGCCTCCTCCAGCATTTATTCCCACCTCCAGGCTCTGTGTTTTGTCTAGCAGAGAGCAGGTGAGATTGGCTGTGTGGTCTTATAAAGCAGAGTAATCTTTAGCCCAAACTTGCCTGCTTGATCCTTTTGCCTAACAAAAAGAAACAATTCAGCTTTCAGCCTTGTTTACATGGGTGCTTGGAAGCATCTCAGTTCAGACAGCAGCAACTGGAGTCCCCCTTGCAAGCAGGGTGAAAGATACGCTGCCTTAACTGCCACAAAACATGGGTGCTGCCACAATCTAACTGGGGAGCCATTCACATGCAGCCCTTCATCTCTTCTCTTGCTTCACCATAGTCTTCCACGTAGGCTTAACGGCAGCCACAGCGCAGGGCACGTGCAAAATGCAGGGATATTTTATACGGCATGCCTGCCTACCTGCCTAGCTACGGGCTGAAAGACCTAGAACACATTTTAAAAGAACAAAGCTATTTCTGTGGGTAAGGATCCAAAGAAAAATGCAGTATTTCCACACTTCCAAACTTGTTTTCATTCTGATGGGGATGATTCCCGACTCCCGAAGCAAGATGGTAGAGCAGCTACAACCTTAGGACAGATAAATGAGACTATATGGAAATCCCTGGGCTGTCCTATATAGGACAGGTTCTTGTCCATGAATTCTCCATCTCAGGCAACTGTCATAACTACTGCACTCTTATGGTGAAGATCAGCTGATATTCCATTCACCAAATAAATATACCACAGGACAGAAAAGCTTCAACTGGGGGGATTCAAAGAGAAATGGACTCTATAGATTGGGCCTTCAGGCACTTGAATGTGGTTCTCCCAGCTCTCAGGTGAGTATCCAAAGAGAAGGTGTATTCTAGAAAAAGGAGTAAGGGGAAAGTTAGTGACTCCTTTCTGCTTATGAAAAATGCCTAAGGATCTTCAAAGCCAAAACCCTCAATACATTTCATGACATACAGATTTGTTTCCTGTCCATCCCCATCCAAGAGGTCTCAATACCTCAGATCCCCCATGTTTCCTTTGAAATACCACCCTTAACTTACACGAGCCACTGTTTTCCGTACTAAAATCAAATTAAGCCAAGATAATTAACTGAAGAACAGTGAATGAATGCCTGCTTAGATTAATACTGTTATTTTCCTCATACAGAGAGGCCAAGATAGCCCAATGTGAATGACCCCGTCTATCACTAACAAGTTGTTTCACATTTACTGAAGACTCGACCATGGGTGACTAAGTGGCTCGTTTGAAATGGGGATGGCATTGATTTGTAAGCGGAGGAAAGATCAGAGACCTCCATTAGTATTCCCCCCGCCTGGCTGCACTGATTCCCAACCAAAAGGGAAGGAGGATTTTCTCTGTATTTTTTCACTTCTTCACAGCAACAGTTTTAACTAGACTTCAAGTAATGTTTGGATGCAAAACAGATGTCACTTCCTCCTTGCATACCCCTGAAGGAATTTGGTGCTGTTTTCATGTGCGCTGTCTCCCAGGATCCTGGGGATATCCAATTTCCCATTCAAACGCAGGCAATAGAAAAAGCTGAAAGGCAGATTTTTGTGGATTTCTCTTCTGTCCCATGCCTGAACCTGCAACATGAATGAGGCTTTTGGTAGCTTTGTCCTTCCTTTTTAATAACTACTTCATTTACCACTTACAAAAGCCAGTCTTCTTTCCTCATTGCAACCTCCTAATAAGATTCCCCCCACATCACTGAAGCCCAATTGTGCCCAGAGGCTGGGTTATTCAGGAAACAAGGAAGTTTGGATTACACAGCTATTCCTGCTGGCATTCAAAGCCACTGCATCCCTCCCCACACAGCTTAGCTCTTCAGCAGGGAGAGACCCTCCAGACACGGCCACTTCCAGAGTGGTGGGAGAGGCTATCAGCTATGTGCTTTCCCTCCCTGCCCACTTTACATCTTTTATGTTTGTGGTGGGAAAGAGAAATCTCTTAGGTGAAAAGCTAAAATTCTGCCAAGCCAATATAACCCTGCTCAGTTGGCATACCCTGCTGTCACATTGCATTTCACAGCTGCCAACCACTCTGTGGAGGTGCAGAGTCCCCTTGTATCACAGTCAGGCCTGAGTGCTTCCATAGGGAAAAGGGGTCTGCTGCATACACGGTCTCTGATACAGTGAAGTCCTCAGATGGTGGAGTAATTCTGGAGTTTCATCTCACCACATGCCGGGTTGCATTAGGAAGCAACATAGTAATCACATACTTTGTGCAAGTTGGTCAACAGCAGCAACAAGGGGTTTGGGCTGCTCTAAACAACTTTGAAAGGACTACTAAATCCTGTCCCTCCCAGACCTTTGAGATACTAAGCATGTCATCCTGGCACAAGTCCTTCCTTGCAAGCAGTTTGCACATGAAACTAGAAAACTATAGCCCTGCTGAATCCATCTGGATCCATCCTCCTGCAATCACTTTGGCAATCAACCAGTGCCTCCAAGTACACCCAAGAAGCAAAAGTCCCTTAACCTGCCCATTTATTGATCCCTCCACACAGCTGTCAATGGGCACTTCAAACCCAGACTCTGAGGAACCTGGAGCAAGCCTGGTTCTTTGAAAAATGGTGGTTTTCCACTTCTGTTTCAGGTTCCCTCTCAAGCCACAGAGTCACTAGCTGTTCTGAGTAGCAGCTGAAAACCTGCACTTTTTTTTTTTTTTTTTAAAGTGCTTCTCATTTTTATTTTTTTTTCTTAAGGAAAGTCATCTCCTTTTTCCCCATCCAGATGCATTAGATAAACAAAATGGAGGGATTTATTAGCCTTGTAAGTACAGGGTCTAATTCAGTGCTACCATCTGACTCAGAGCAGATGATAGAGGCAAAGGAAGAGAGGAAGAGGAGAGACACAGAGAAATGAAACCACATACCAAGTCACATTGCAGTTCAGTGAAAGTACCAGGGAACAGAAGCCCAGCCCTGTGCCCTACTGATACTGGTCTACTCATCTTAACCATTAGACCATGAAACCACCCTTTTTACATGGCTGAGAAAAGTTTGAGGGCTCTAAGCAGTAATAACACTGTGGGAATAATCCATTTAAGTATCCTAATTACAGACTGTCTTGGGATTCTTACTGCAATGGTATAGCTGTGCTGGGTCACAGTGTTTCTGACACTGTCACACACAGATGTTAGTAATGACGAGCTCACTTCAACCCCCTTCCATTAGCTTTGATGTGTTCTAACCCCCAAAAAATGGATCAAGGGGAGGAGACCAGCACTTGGCTACTCAGCATTTTGGCTGCTTTGAATCTGGCAGCTCAGTGCAATCCTGACAGCTTTATTATAAACGCAGCAAACGTTTTGGAATGGCAGGCAGGACTCAGCAGTCATTTCCTTGGTCTGGGACTGCTTGATTTCCATTTATCACACTCACACAAAGCAAGGTGTGTAGACAATACAGGGCAGGGAGACAACTTCAAAGCAAATTCCTCTCTGCAACAGAGTAAGGGGTTCCCTCAGAAAGGAGGTGTTCCACTTGTCAGGCCAATTAGCGACAGCTCTGCTGCTTTGGTGGGAGAAGTGGGGGAGAGGGTCCAGCGGGGAGAGGAATGAAACCCCTGCATGATTCATTGAATCACCCCTGAAATATCCTGGGAAAATCTGCATGCAGAAACAACTCCTATTTCCTGCAGACATCGCCAGCCCACTTCAGGAGGCTGCCAAGAAACACTAGGTGCATAGAAAAGCCCAGTTCTTAACTCCACATTGAGAAGCCAAGAGGGACCTGCATGCTCCTCTGGAATTTGCCATTGGAAATCGGGGAGAAAGGCAATGCACTTCAACTGCTTCTTCCAGACCCCCAGGCCTTTGTTCTCCCCAGTAATAAACAGGGGACCCTGTTTATTCACAAGGACCCAAGCGTGAGCACACTAAATTCAAAGAGGCAAAGCAAACCCTCCTTTTGCCAGCCATTAAAACAGCAGAAGTAAAAACTGGTACTTGCAAGTATTTGCACCATGGGATTAGGGACAGCAGTTATTAGGACCTTGGACTCTGGAGACACCTGCTCCATGCTTTTGTGTGGCACCAAGTTACTCTCTAAGCAGTCTGGCTCTGTGAAGAAGTGACAATTTCAGGGGACATTTCCTCCCCAGGCTGCCCTTAGATTGTGAGAGAAGGGCCAGAGGAACTATTCCTCCTTCCAGAAAGGACAAGCACACCAGAGCTGATGGCTACATAAAGCTAACCCAAGCCCCCAGCTCCTAAAGAGAATGACATCTTAGCTGTCATTAATATGATATTAATGTCTGTGTGCACACTGTTACACAAGGGCAGCCTTGGTGCTGTGCTTGAGGCCAAATTTGAGATTGTCCACAGAACTTCACCCTCCGCAACGGCAGTAACAGAGGAGCTCGTGCTGTTCAAGTCAGTCCCAAAAGCATCCTAAATTTTAGATCATGCTCAAGGCCATGCTTCTCCCACAACTTTCTCACTTCTGCCTTTCTATCCCATTTGCCTTTGCTGTAATGCTGTATGACTGATACTGCCTGGAGACTTTCCTAACGGAGCTGTCACTGCCTCCTGCAAAAGCTGGTGAGTTCTGCAGTCACCGCTATTTCAGCACAACTGCCACAGAAAGGTATGCTCCAGGGGCCAGCCACACCGTGCAGTCACTCAGCTCAGGTACCTATGGGCCCTCCCAGTGACTCCATCATCTTCAGCCGGCCCAGATGATTTCCTTCACATATCTTGTCATATGACAAGAAGAGATGCCCTCATCACCTGTTTTTCTTGTACACCCTTAAAAATAATAACTAGTGACAGGTGCTCTTCTCTTACCCTGAGGCAACAGGCATGGGTTGACCTTGGCTATACAGTTAATCCCTCGTAGCCTCAAACCAGTACTGCTGGACCCCACATGCCCACTCCTCCCTCCAGAAATTGCACACAAACTGTTTAGGAAAGTGCCGGGGGACCAGTCTGATAGTACAATGACTATCAAAAGACCCTGGCACTACGGTCATGATCCGTGATTTCTTCTATAAATCACGAGGAACAACCACCCAGAGAGAGGGTATAGCCCATACCAAAGCTATGGCACAGCGGGAACCTCTCAGGCTCACTCTTCAGTCTTCAGTGTACATCGTGTAGAGCCTACAAGTGACGGGAGCATATCATTCCCAAAAATCTATGGCAATAATGAAATCCAGGGGAGAGTTACAGCTTACAAAGACGGAACTCAGCACTTCAAAGCATCACCTGCACACTAAAGCATTCCCACATGTCAGACAATAACATTAAAACCCAGCAATATTGACACTCACAAAAGCAGGTCTCTTTTTCTTTGTCTGAAGGGACATCTTGATTTCTGTATTACTCATCTTCTGAAAACGGGCTCTGAGCATTTCCAACAGCATGAAGCTGTGTGTTAATTTGGTTTCATCCTCTAGATGGACTATTATTGAGATAGATGATCAGTCTAAACTGATAAAAACAAATTCAGGGCTCCAGCTAGGTATATGTGAACATTTCTGCCTACATAAGCAAAAGCTATTTTTCAGGCTGAACTGCCATCTCTTATAATCTTTGCTATTGATTTTAGTCTTGGTTAAAAAACTCCTAAAACACTCAAAAATTCATTGCGACCAAAGGCTCTTAAATTATTAAGAAATTATATAAGAAATGAAAAACGCAACTGTGTACCTCACTATCGATATTTCTCTTCCTATCACTTTCCTCCTCAATTAAAAAAAAAAAAAAAAAAGTTTTTTTGAGCAAAAGGGTTTGGTTTATTTTTTCTCTGAAAATTCTCATCTTATTTGGAGTTTTCAGGTTCAAAAACTGGGAAAAAAATCTCATAGAAAAAAAGAACTCGTAGAACCTGTTTCAATTTTTATTTAAAATAAAAACTGTGACTGTTAACTTGGAATTATGTTTTCAAATGGGGGTGTTTTTCCACCACAACAATAATAATTGACACTTTTGACTAGCTATTTCCTACACAGCATCGACCTATTTGGTAGCCTGTTAAGGTAAAGTCATGGTCCTTCTCAAGAAGCAAAATTTGTCATTAATCCATTTTTAAAGAAGTCCAGCACTGAACAGCCTGAATTTCTCCCTGTCACACCTCAGCCCAGGATCCACTATACTGCATACATACCACAGGAGAGCACGTCCAGACCAGCCAGGGAGGAAGGAGAAGCAGCCTGGGCAGGGGACAACAGCAGGATGCAAGGGCTCTGCTGCTGACGGATTGGTGGTTTCACCTCTTTCAGGACTTTCTTTTGAAAGCTGTCAGAGCCCAAAGAGAGCGATCTATTCAAGTTCCAAATGCACAGGGTCTCTTTGGGATAAGTTTTCCTAATCAGCGAAGACCAAACCCTAGCCTCACATCCTCGGGTGCAACCCAATTACTGAGATTTGAAAGCCAAGCAGCGCTATTAAGCCTGTTTAGCCAGACCTCCACCATAACGCAGGCCTTAGGTGCTCACGCGACAAACCTTTCACTGAAGCTCAATAACTTCAAAAAGAAGTATTCACTGAGTAAACCCCTGCATTTCGGATTGAAAAGCTCTGAGCAAGCAAAAATCTGTGGCATATCTTCGTAAGCTACAGTAATAGTTAATTACCCTCCTTGTTAAATGCTCATGTCTTGTTTCCAGCAAGCATTACTCACAACTGGATACAGGCCCAGGCTCCCTCCGAGGTAAATGCATGTATTTTTCTTCTCTCAGTCCCTTTCACTACACTTCTGGAATACAAAATGAGATTCAGTCATGGTAATTGAGCTGTTGACAAGTCTTCCCAGCCAGGGACATAGAATTAGTGTTGCTAACCTTCATAATTTAAATTACAAACCCAACAGTCATTAGTGTTTTTCTTGGAGCTCCATCTCCTGGAGACAGGTGATTGTGGGAGAATCCCTACTTCACTTACTTTAAAAGTACATTTTAGGTATACTGTGGAAAAATCTCGAGTACCCCTAACAGATGTATGGGTACAACCAAAGACAGATTGAATTAACTCTAACTTAACTTATTTCTCATTAAAATTAATGATTATAGCAGATGTCATGATTTGCAACTGTTGGAGGGTAACTGCAGAGTTACCCCTGAGACAAGTAAAGGCTGAGAATATCAAAAGAAACCAAAAAGTCCTGCTTCTGGGGCTGAGAGAAGACTTGACTACAAGTTCTGAGGTTTGGGCAGTCACCACCAGCAGAAATGATGCAGGCATCAAGGGAGCTCATGTCAGCTTTGCTGGTAACTTTGGGAGATCGGGTACCAGCTCTCATCATCTGGAAAAGTCTGAGGTCTTCTTCGCCAATGGAAAACTGCTTTGGCCAAGCAGACCTACAAAGATACCTATATGCAGTATATCAGCTGAGACACAGAAAAATCAGCACGCTGCTGACCTGAACACGTCAAGGTACACGCACCTCCTGTAGTTGTCCCGATGTAAAAAAAAAAGCAAGTGTTGGCCAGGACACGCAAGTCCTACACAGCAACCGAGAAATGATGACTCCTATAAACTATCACTACTACTGCTTAGTGATGATCCCTTAATTGAAGGTGATTTGTGTTATTCTATTATTTGAATTTATTATTTGAATAAAACTAGTAAGTTAACTGAAGACCACAGAGATCTAATTGAAGTTTCCCTGCAGGCTGGTCCTTGTGTACCCTGAAAACCAAGACAAGTATCTTTTACAACAACACAGAGTGACCTCCTTGATTTAATAAAAGGCAGCACCGCACTAATCTGCAAGAGTATACAGGATGTTCAGCTTTCACATTCCCCACATGTTTTTCTTCTTCTGAATCTGCACTGTCAGTGTTTGTCTCCAAGTTCAATTTGCCTTAAGGGTAATATAACAGTCCTCAGGTTCTCACACTGCACAGGGTTAAGTCAGGCTAATTCAGCTGGTCTCCCACTGAGCTCAGACAAACAAGCCCACATATCCCTCCCAAGGCAAGGGGGAACCCACTACTCTGAGAATGACTCCACAGTATTAGTAGCAATTTGAGACCCTCTTATATCAAGAAAATGACGTTTTCTAGTATCTGCAGTAAACATGGAAGGTATTTTCACCAGGAATTCAGCCTCCCATGGTCAGTTGGAAAAAGATCTTAGCCCACAAAGAGCAAACTTCTGCTTTATGTTTGACTATTCAATGAAAATTTCTATTCACTCAAGGCCAGATAAGCAGATTATTGGATGCTGTTTTACTGGAGTTCGCACTCTACAGAAGACTATTTGATAGATTATCTCTTCTTTAGATGTGGTCCCCAGGACACATCTTAGGAGGTCTCTCCTCTGAGTAAAATACTGCTGTTTGGCACTGTAAATGCTTAACCTTTTCCATTTGTTTTTGCTGTCAGTGTGCGGTAGGCAGAATGATAATCCCACAGTTGGGTTGCAGTGCATAATCTCACTACGCATTTATGTGATTTCCCCATTCACATATGTGCTGTACAAAGTCCCACCTTATCTGCTCAAACCTCATCATTCCCTGAAACACAGCAGCATTTCCCCAGTGACTTTTCACTCAACTGACAATTCCTTTGATAACCCTTGGTATTCAGATAGCATAGTCTAAAATATGTAATAAAAGGTTTAATTGTCCTTAATTTATTAACACTTGATTTGCCATTATCTCAAAATACAGTGCAGGGTGAAAATAACTAACTTCCACCTATGCTACTATTTCAGCAATGGCATCAAATAAGTCTGCAATAAATCTCTAACTTACAAATACATTTTAAAAGCTCCACTTAATCCTCTTAGAAGTGTAAAAAGAAGTTAATAATTAACTTTATATCTACATGTTTTAAAAGTTTATTCTCCTTTGGCTTTTTGTTCCGAAAGTGATTTTTGTGTGTGAAAGTAACAAGAAGTGCTTTCAAAGATGGGAATCTGATTTGATTTGGCTGAGCCACTGCTCTGTTCTTCTCAAAATTATGGTCCTTAAAAAAAAAATCCAGATACACACCAAAACTGGACATTTCCAGAGAATCATTAAATACTTTTTGAGTCTCACTCTCCTTTACAATGGCAATGGACATTATAAATACCTCAAAATAGATAGAGAGATAAATAAGGAATCTACATTTACTTTAAAAAGCAGAGTAAAAAGAATACGTCCTCAACCTAGAACTGTCAGATGCTATCAATATCTGTCTACATCTGCATGGGTTTGTAAATGGGAAATGATAGTGCAGACTGACAATCTCTAGCTGCACCTGATCAAGATGGCATTTTAAGCTGTGACAGCTGAAACACAGCAGAATTGATGGGAAAGGCAACCTTCAAAAAGGCATGTGCAGAAGCATTAGGCACCTGTTTGCTTTATTGACAGGGCAGGCTTTGTTTAAGAAGAATGGCAAGCATATTTAATCTTCATGTCAAAAGACACAGTGGCATTAAAGGGTAGAGAGTTACCTCAGGGACAAAACTACAGGCTTTAATCATCCCAGTCCTCATTGTTTTGGATTCTGGAGCTTGATTCAATAACTTCACCCTTGTGTTCTTACTCCCAACTTCCACTGCGCTGACTTCGAAAGGTCCGGGACTCTAGCCCTTGTTTTAAAGGTGGTAATTACACAAAACTGGCAACACCAACAGGTTCTGGTTCCAGGTCATGTAACACCAGAGAATAAGGAGGAGATATTAATTATAGAGAGTGGATAATTGCTTCCTTAGCAGCTAATCCTCCCATGTATCCACCCAAAAGGTCAGATCCAGAAACCCAACACCCTTTCAAAGTGCAGTGAATAATCTGTCCTTGTGGCCCCATGCCAGAACTCTTGGCTATGCACTAATCTGGGCTACTTAGGGGCAAAGAGCCTGCGCCAGCCGTTTAAAGAAAATGTAAACACTCATCTTTCTTCCTGGCCACTTGAAATAGTCACCTTAAACCGATCAGAAAGAGGCACAAATGCAATTCATCACAGCCAATTTCTGCTGTTTAGCCAAGACAAGCAATACTTTGGTGTCTCATTATGCAAAGACAAGGCCAAACATAAGGGCTGCAAGTCTGGCTTCATATAAACAAGTGTGAGGCATGACTGCATTTAAGTAAGGATCTGCTGGGTTAGGCACTAAGGCGCTCTTCTCCTTCTTTATGGGGAGAGAAGGTAGCTTTTACCAGACCTGCTGATACCAAGCACACAACCAGCACTGCCAACACACAGAACTTCTGAGCAGACACACTCCCACTCTTCCAGCTGAAGCCATTTGGGGTCAGACAGCCAAGTGAATAGTCTGGCAGCAGGTCAGTGGCCTCTGACTAATCAAACCAAACAGAATAGTAAAGTTAACATTATTTTCCTGTAATGAATCCTATTGATCAACAACCTTGGACATAAGACGTGCAAAAAGTTACGGTGAGGTCTTTCAGGTAAAATATTCCTGGCCTTTCATCACTCTTTGAAGAGCCCATAGCACCCATCAAGCGACCAGTTCCTTGTCCCACTATCTCTAGCTCTCCCCTCCCAACCATCTGCTCTATTTTACTTTGGTCAGACTGTTCTTACATCCCCATACACAGGCCTTCTCACACGGCAGGCAGAGCGACAGCAAGCCAAGTGGTGGGGAAAAAGCCATGGTGCCAGGCAACAGCTGGAAATCTGCCCTTCTGCAGTCCTTTCCACAACTCCTGTGTGCATTTCCCCCCATCCCAACTGCAGAAGACCACACTTCTGAATGAATATAAAATTAAACCCATCAAACACAGTTTTAACAACTTTGAACCAGCAGAGGAGGTTCTTGCATTACAATGCTGCAGAATTTTTGACGGCAGAAGCCCTAAAGCCAGATTTACTTTTTGGTAAGATTAGACTCTTACAGCAAAGTTTCTTTCCATTAGTTATTCCAAAGGCAAAGCATCCAGCGACTTTAAGTGACATGGGCTCAGACCCAGATTCAATACAATATTTAGCTCTTAGTCCTGCTTGAAATCCTTACTTCCCACCAAAAACCAACCAAGAAGCCAGGAGTCTGAGCAGGAGTTAAGATCCTACTTAAGTCACAGCGTTTAAAAGACCATTTGAAGGAACTGACTTCTGGAGCTGCATCTCTCTCCTTGTTGCTCATTAAGGGAACCGTAACAACACTGAACATGAAAGGAGCTAAATTCCAGTCCCCCAGGTGAGGAAAGATCATTGCAAAGCAGGCTTTTCACACAAGTCAGCACGTCAGGCCAGGGCAGAGCAAGGCATTTTGCTTATTTCCTGTAATACCTAGACAACTCAAACAAGCCTTGATAGCCTTCTTTTACAAAACTGGAGAAACGAAATAGGGCTCACACAAAAGAGCTGAATGGATGCATCAGGCAGACGAGGGGATGTTCTGCATGACATTTTAAAATGTTTTAATATCTTTTATTTCATATGTCATCAACTAGTATCATTTTTTTTTCTTTCTTGATGACACATTTTGCTCCCCACACAGACCAGAATCTCAATTTGTTACAAGACAACAGAAACTTTTTGGTTTTGATATTTAATATTAACAGTTTGTTTGGCACACATAGGGAGTATTTTAAGGTCCTATTTCCCAGTTGCTGCTCTGCTTACTGATCAGGAAGTGACTCTGGAGAGCTGGGAAAAGCCGGTGCCTCAGCAGCAGCTGGCAGAGATACAGCCTGTACTTCCCTCTTTAGTCTGTGTTGCCTTGGAAAGAAAGAGCAGGAAAAAGAACTTCACAGTCTTAGATTTGGGCAGAATTTGATCTTCCCTTCAACACACAAACACCATATAACCAAACTCTGTAAAATCAAATCAAAGTCAGTTTTGACCTACAATCCTGTGGCAAAGACTCCATTATCTGAAGAGTGCCAGCTTTGTATTTGAACTACACATTTGGGGTTTTCTCCCTCTGGTTTGGGGCTTTTTAAAATTTGTTTCCCCCACCCTGCTTGTAAGCCAGTCTCTGCCTGCAACATTCCTCAGCGAAACGCCTCTGTTTCCTTTCCTGTTAGGAAAAATGCCTGCCATAGAGCGGGCACCGTCACAGCCTAGTAAGCTGGCACTTTGTGATGCTTTTCCACTCCAACAGCTCTCTGCAGCCATCAGCTGCAAAACAACGTATAGAGGCTGCCAAATAATTTACTGGGCCATTAATCAATGTATTCCATACCAGTAACTTTCAAACAGATAAAGCCATGCAGGACCAGAGCAGAGATGCCAGATTGCCTATGCTTGGCTGACCTGTACTTGGTTCAGCTTCTCCTCTGTGTAAGGGCAGAAAGGGAGGAAAGAGATTGGAAAGCAGCTGGGAGGACTCCAATAGATGTGTGATGGTACATTAAAATCAGATGGTTAAAGCTGGTTTCATCCTTTGATGGAAACACCCAATTCATGCAGAAATTGGCTCCTGAACTGCCAGTTCTTACTTTGGTTAGTTGAAGAGGTGCCCAACCTTTGGCTAGGGCAAGTCACACAGGCCCCTTCTTTCAAACAGCTTTATTTACAATATGGACACAAACCAGATGCAGGACAGAACATGGAAGTCATATCTGATTCCCAATATCCATGTTTCTGTCATGTATATACAAGTGACAGAGGCATTTCTGTTTGTATCATATGACGGTTGGACAAGTACCCATCACATTACATGGGACCAACAGAGTCCCTCTGAAAGACTGCAGCAGGGAGCAGGTCACGATAATAGTTCAGATGGCCAGAAGCTATTCCCTGTCCACATGTTGGGGGGCTCAAGAAAGAGGATGCCTGGGAGCAAAGAAGGTCAGTTTTTTCTGGCAGACACCTCCACCAGAGAGAATCCAGGACACCTCTAAATGACTGTCCTCCTGATGGCAGGTCCCCAGACACACAGTGTATTTACACCTCACTTCCAGCTAAACCATTGGGCCTGGCAAAACCGGGTCACTGGGCTACCTGTGGCACAGAGCTGGCAATGAAGTGTGGAAGCCCTCCTCTGTCCAGGTGCCGGCAGCACCCTGCACCGAACTCAGGCTTTGAGGGTGATTTAACCCCAGCCAGCAACTAAGTACCACTGAGAAGAAAACTAACTCTATCCCAGCCAAAACAAAGACAGATCTGTACAGCAGTGCACTGCCTCAGGCATAACTTTGAGCACGTGCTGGCAACAACCACCACCTCCAACACAACCCATCCCTTCCTCAGGGGAACCAAGGCGCTGAACAGCATCGTCCCCAGACCACCAATGTAACACTTACGGAGGCTACCTCCTGTTAATGTGTATGTGGGGGTTTAACTTGCCCACTTGCTTCCAGGCTTTTGCTGCCAGCCCAATCTGAATTTCCACTGTTCAATGACACAAATGTTACCAGAGAGAGGAGCATTGAATGTCTCCAAGCCCATTTGCCCTCCACCTCACAAGGTACAGGGGTGGGTCCTGAATAAACAGGTTTTTTTGTTTGAGCACGCCTGACAAAGCAGAGCCTGACCTTTCCCCTTCAGAGGAACAGCAGGTTTCAATCAAACCTTGCTGTGGGTTGGGGCTATTTTCCCTTCTTGTGGGTCAGGGTGATGCTTGAACTCTCCTTGCCTCAGCTCCCCCACCCACCCCATCAATCTCCCCTCTGCCCTGCCCAACAGCTGGGACCACTGTGGTTATAACAGCCTGCCCCACAGCTGTGAGTCCTCTGGGACTTTTCCCGCCACCACTAAATGCCTCCGCTCACCAGACTGCCTGGCAGCTGGGTCCCCTTACAGTGGCAGAACTTAGACCCTTTGCAAGAGAAGTAGGTCACTTGCCAGATTAATGTTTTCCACATTAAATTCTACTGCCAGCACGTAGTCTGCTCTTAAAGAAGGCATTAGGTTGGAAGTGGCTCAGCTGTATGTATTGTTTCAAAGTGCTACAATATGCAAGGGATTTATGGGTAAAAGAAGGGTTGGTTTTGACCCATGATAATCTAAATAGGACTAAAGATGGGAGCTAAGACACTAGAGCCCATATTACTCTGTGGGGATTCTAAAGGATCCTAGGAGAATGGTCCAGATATGTTTAACCTGAGCTACTCTCAGGTTGTATACAGATCATTATCTCTGCAGCATCTCTGCTGTCAGACCTCGCTGAAGATCCAGCCCATTGAGCTTTCATAATACCAAAACACACTACTATGAAAAAGTTCCTCTGTTCCCTTTTGCCAGGAGATGCAGATGCTGACTGGCTGCGTCCCAGTTACATTTTTCAATAAGGCTTCTTATCATAAATACACTTTTCATTATTTCACAGCCAGATGAAGTCTAGCTACTATTCTGGTCACTGCTTTAAAGACTAAGAGCTTTTATCAGACTGTTCCAAGCTTGGGCACCCATCAGTAGAGTTGCTGCAATGGCCCAGAGCCCAAGTACTAGCTTTTGCCCACACTGGATGCTCGCTAAAAGAAAACAGCACCAGGGTGCTGCCAGGTAAGGTGGCCAGAGTGTGCAACTGGCTTTCCTCAGCTCTTGTTTTACACAAAACAGCCAAGCCTGGCAAACCCTGCTCATCGTTTGTTTCCTGGAAAAATGTTGGTGTGGATAGGTGAGAGATATAAGGAATGAGTACTTGTGTTGAGCATGGAGCAAAGTGGAAAGGACAAGGATATCCAGCTTCTTCCCACCTGCCTTTGAGGTACCTCTTCGGCCACAACCCTGCAGAGAGACTCAGGATGGTTAGTGCCTCTGTGTGTGCTGGTGCATCAGTGGTGCCAAGCACACTAAAAATGAATGGAAATGAAAGGAGCCAGTGAGTCCCCTGTGAAAGCAAAATCTGGTGACAGCATCTCAGGTTGGGCCAAGACAAAACAGAGGTATTCCTATCTCAGGGGTCACTCTTGAAAACTACAATATCTTTTTTCCTCTATTTTTCAGCCCCCAAACCTCTTTTTCTTGCCTGCTTCAGTGGGGAAGAAAGAGCTGATCCCAGAAAATGAAGAGTTAAGCCCAAACAAAGCATTACGCTGAAAGAGCCTAGTCTCATCTCAAAAACAAACATTAGGATTTCTGAATCTAAAGTCTTACGTTTTCATGGATAAGGGGACACCATAAACACAACTTTCCATACAGAACAAAGATATTTAAATTATCAGTCCCTTCCAAAAGAATGAGATGTCAGGATTATTTTTTCCTGCTGAGCCACTGATCACAGAAGTACTGCCAGTGCTTCATTGACTTTTGCTGAAGACCTGTCTCCTACTGCACAAAACTGGCCAAAAAGCCCACAAAAAGGACAGCAGGCCTGGATGAATCCCACAGGCCTGCACTCAACCAAGACATCACAAAAAGAGGTTTTTGGCTCAGAGAAATCACACGCTGCCTCTTGCTACAGCTTTTGCTCTTCAAAGCTACTATTGGCTCTCCTTCCTCCCCAGTTAGTGGAACCACTATGCTAGGCCATCTGGCACATCAAAATTTATCTTCAGATTTCATTATCCCACTGACCACAGTGTTTCCTCCAATTGACTAATGAGATTAGCCCATCACCTCCTAATTGCAACATTTATACCTAGTCTGTTTTACAATGCCCAAGAAAACAAATCCCAAGGTTGTTTCAGAGGAAAAGCACAGCATTTCTAAGAATAGGACATGGCACATACATCAAAACAATCGATGAATGTCCTTAAGCTGGAAAGTGAAAAACAGAAAATACAAACACAAACACACTAATATCATACCACTAAGGCCAGGCTCCTTGCTCCTTGGGCTTGTTTAGCTCTATCAGAGCCGTACAAGGAATCCGCAAAACTGAAATACGGATTTTTCAAAAAATTTAAAATCTGGTTCTTCTATCCCTGACTACTAAGTAGAGGTCAGTGAAGCTTAAGATCTTGATCAGCTCTCTTTAGTTGTCTTTAATTTTTTCTATGACAGTTCTGACTTTCTTCTGTCAGCTAACCTCTAACTTACATTCCAGTGTTTGCTGGAGCTTGGGAGGTTCTTGTGAGTGCCGTGGGATGAAGTGCCAGAAGCTCTCCATTCTTTCTAGAGATACTCTGCTCTGCTAAGGATGCTGTGTCATCTGCACTAGTACTGTTGTTTTCACAGTGCCCATTATAGTGATTAGTGCTCACAGAAGAGTGCAGAAGGCATGCTTCACTTACAAATCAGAATATGTATAAAAAAGTCACTGTCTATATTGTGATATCTGATTACATGAGTGTTCCTCATGGTAAGGGAGCAACTGTAAAGCTTGCAATCTACAACATAATCATTACTTGTCATGACACTAACACAGGGTGGTATTCCAGTTCCACACCTCACTACCCTAATAGGAAGTTTCCTGCAAGAAGTGTCCTAAAAAGACAGAAAGAAGGAGTTACAGAATCACCTTATATCCTTTGCATGTCAGCAAAGCGCCAAGAACAAAAAATGGACAGGAGATGGGATAGAAGTCAGGTTGTCGATTTTACTGCTCTCCAGTGGTTTTGAGCAGGATCAGTTACAGTTACAATTCTGATACAGTACTGGGGAGCAGAACAGGTACAGCTGGACCACAGCCCCAGTGGTGAAAAAAGCAGTAGAAGTGTTTCTCTACCACCTTCACAAGAAAGGCATGGGGACACTGGAGAAGGTAGTATCAGAGCCCACCATTGTCAGGCCAAGCTGGCAAAGAAAATGCTCCCACCAGCCACAGCTGCACATTTACCTTACTCCAGGTCTGCCGCATGGTATAGGCAGGCAGCCACCACGAGTCTTATAGGCTAGCAACTTGCTGAAGCAGTGTCTCCTCAAAAGCATTTGCTGGCAGACTTCACAGATGTGGGTAAACCCTCTGCTGCTTTTGAGCCTGCTCCAACGTTTTGGACTGCAGAAGTGCAAATAAAGGCATCCTTTCCAGGAGTAACTTCATCTAATTAGTCACAGGCAGGATCAAGTAAAAACATTCATTTGAAAGCAGCAGATCAACAGGACTGTCTACCTGACCATCTGCTCAGAGTTATCTATCTGCTTCAGGAGACTTTTCTGTATCACGAAGTCTTCAGAGAGGCAGCACTACTAATGGGGCAGTACACATACCCATCAACTTCCCAGCCCCAAAACTATTTTAGAAGTCACGACAATCCAGGTAACTATGGAATCTGGGCTCCAAAAAAAATCAGCAAGGAATCAAGCTACAGTAAAATACACACGGAGACACTCAGGAAACATGTAATCAAAAGGGACAGGCAGGGAAACAGAGGCTGAGTCCCAGGGACCCTAGGCTCTTGTAGTAAGCTTCAGGGCCGTGTAGGCAGGGACACATGGGAGGTCTGTGACAGTCTCTTTAATCACAGGCTCCCCTCACACTTGAGCCAGGTTTGGGGCTACAGCCTCAGACTTCAGGAGACCCAGGGACTGTGGCTTCAATTGACTTGACAGTATTTCACTTCACTGAAAGCAATTTCTTTCCCACATGCCTCATTCTCCCCTGTGCACATAAAGGATGTAAGTCTTTGAAAAAGCACTGAGAAATTCAGGGTGGGCATTAGTTACATTTTTTTGACAGCACGAAAACAACATGTGAAAAGAGGGAGTTTGTTGCTATTATTTGTTTTCCCTGAGTTGCAGCTTAAAGGGGGAAAACAGAAGGCAATGTCCCATCCAGTGCCTGCCTGATAGAGCAACAGAGGCTGCCTCTGTCACAGCACTGCAGAAGTTGTGCTTTTGGGGAGTATTGTTTTTATTTCAGGAGAAAAAAAGGAAATGAGCAATCCCAGAAGGAAAGGGTCTGAATGCTTGCTCAGGCTGTGCCATGAAGAAAAGGGATTGCTATTGTCAAAGGGTGTTTCATTGTTCAAGGTCTTTCTGAGAAACCTTAAAATATATCCAGAAATGTAACAAGAACAGAAAACAGATCTGTTTCTTCAGCTGCCTACTTGCAGCCTGGCTGGTAAGAAAGATATAGGCTAAAGCTTGGCAGTGTTAATTACCCTGGTTAACCCTTGATCTTGCTAATGACATTTATTTTAAAAAAAACACTTCATACCCATCAGGAGTGGGCATAAAGAGAAGCCAGCTTTCCCTCATGTGAATTGCCCCACTGCTTTATATTGAATTACTCACCAAGTCAGGACTCCTCACCACTTAAGCATTAGCCTCCAGGCTAATTAACAGCAACAAATTACTACAGTAACTGACCAGGCTCATTCTTGCATTGGTGCCACTTTCAAACACCATCCACAGTCTGCCCTCCCTGCCAGATTGCTTCAAGCACAAACTTCCAGCCAGGAGACAAGCTCCAGGCAACACGTCCAAGATCAGTCAGAGAAGTAGGACACAGGAGAGATGCAAGGGCACAAGGATTTCCTTAAGGATCAGAAAATGGCTCTTAACCCAGGAAGTGGTGGAATTCACCCCTCTTAGCATCTTTGGCATGGCTCCACCTCATGGGAACAGCTGGAATTAGCCAGGGCTGTACCTCTGATCTCCCAGAGCTGAGAAATCTCAGAAAGAGGAAAAATTGCAGATAATACAGATAAGTAGATAGATAGATAGGGTGGATCCCAAAAGCAGAATGCGAGGATGCAAAGGGAAGAAAGCAAACAACAGATAACAGCAGCACGTACAACACCAGCATTGAGGTAGGGCCGACAGAAGCACGCATATGAGCATCTCCAGAAGCAGCACCCCCACAGCCCAGCACTGGTGCCGAGCCACAGCATCTCCCCAAGAGCCTGCTGCAGGCACAGTCATGCTGCTGTCTTGCTGGTACTGGCATGCATAGAGCCAACTCAAGGATCTTGGTCCCAACTGCTTGATAAAACAGCTTAGATGGTCCATGCGCAACCCCCCAAGAGCCAACAACCATCACCAAGAAGGACAGACAGAACCAACACAGGTCACAGGTTTGCCTTTTTTTTCCCCAAAAAAAGACCTTCCATTGTCCAGACATTGGAGAGTTTGGTGTCAATAGGTCCAGATTTTCTGATTTGTAGAAGAGAGTAACGCTCAGAGACAGAAGAGGATCATCATCTGTCTCACAGACCAAACCAGTGACAAGTGGCCCTTAATCTCCAGTACCCTGCAACAGGGATCTTAATTGGTCTTGTGCTCCAATGACTTAAATCAAGGGAAACATTTAAAAAACACTTTATCGTTCATATTGTGATATCATGCTGGCCAATCAACTTCCTTTTCACCCCCCAGCAGGCTTTTCTTCAGCAGAAATAATCACTACCAGCTCCACCACACAGATGTATAAGCGATGGGAAAATGCAGAGCAGGCTGGAGTGAACAAAAGGCACTTCAGGCCTGCTGGGGTCAGAATGCGTATCTGTACGGTAGGTTGGACTCTTCACTAATCCAGCTCTGTTTCTAATGAGATTGGTTCCCATTACAGCAAAAGGAGGTTCATGGCTTAATTTGCCAAGGGGACCATTGTCACACATCTTAGGGAAGCAAAATAATCTTATCATTTTGAATTTGAACACTGCTCTCCAATTATATGGACAATGTCTAACAGAGATAAAGAAAAAGTGATTTTCATTTATCCAGCAAGAAAAATGGATTGCCTAACACTAAGCATTCAGCTTCCTGCAGCTGCTGATGGACCTTTACACTCCAGCCACTGGCTATACCATTGCCAAAATGCACTAACTACTATCTTTGCATGCTAACTCTGAACCAAATCCAAGCCAAACGGCACCAGCTGCATTTACAGTGCAACTTATTGGTACAGCAGAGTAGCAGAGCCTCTACTCTTGTAGTATAGCCAAAGTGAAAGCCTAGGGCTATCAGCTGAAAACAAGCAACCCCAAAGGGCAGGAAGATTCAGAAATTTTTTTCACCTCATCTTGCTAAATCTCTATCTCTGCCTCCCTATCCAATCCATCAGCTCCCCTTGGCTGCTACAGAGACTATCCTCTTCTGGGAGTTCTGAGTCCCTCACAATGCAGCTATAACAAAGAACATTTTTGCAAATAACAGCCAGGCTTCATCTATTCTTTTTTCTATACAATTCATCCCATCAGTTGTTTAGCTGAACAAAACCCAGTGCTATCCTTTATTGTGAGGCTAACAATAAACTAACATGTGAGCACAGCGTGGGTCACAGATGTGTGCGCTTCATCATCAACTGTGGAGCCACTTCCCTGCTCAACTCACTTTTATAAAGCTTTAACCTCTTTGAGCTGGAATTCAGCTTGAGCACATAAACCAGGAAGCAGCGTTAACACAACGGAAACAGCCCCGATACAAAAGATACATGAAGATGGACATGCTTTGGAAACAGATCAGCAATCTCAGTTTCCAAGGGGTTACCCACATAATAAAAATCTAGAGAGAGACTAAACTGAATAAATCACAAGGGCTGTAGTTTTAGTGATATCACTTGCACCAGAGGATCTTTATTTGTGCCTTTGAATAGACACATTTACTTTTCTTTTTCCTGCTATGAAGGGACCAAAGAAACAAAAAAAAATTTGGAGGGGGAATGTCTTCAGAACTAATTTTTAAAGATGTCTTGAAATACGTTCCAAGGACTGGTCCCAGATTTGTAACCTAATTTTAAGTACTCTTATCCCAAATAAAGTAACCCTTGAAGCATGACTGCTCTAAGAACTATGCAAAACCAGACCCATCTTACAACTGCACTTTATAGGTTCAGATCACATCTGCCAACTGAAAGCTTGCTATCATATCCACCTCTAGCTTGTATTACATATAACATACAGGTGTAACATTGCCCTTTCCTTAGTGTACTGGCTCTGGCTGCGATGGAGTTAATTTTCTTCATAGCAGCTTGTATAGTGTTGTGCTTTGGATCTGTGACCAAAACAATACTGATAACCCATTAATGTTTTAGCTATTGCTGAACAATGTTTGCACAGCATCGATGCTTTCTGTGTTTCTCACTCTGCCTCCACAGTGAATAGACTGGGGGTTGCACAGGAGGTTGAGAGGGGACACAACCAGGCAGATGACCCCAACTAATCAAAGAGATTGCCTTATAATGTCATGTTCGGCAATAAAACAGAGTGGCATGGGGTTTAGGTAAGTCAGCCATCTTTTGCTTGGGAACTGGCTGGGCATCAGTCTACCTGTGGGATGTAGTGAGTGATTGCCTTTGTGTCACTTACTTTGTTTTCTTTCTTTTTTTCTTCCACTTCTCCTTCACTTATGAAACTATTTTTATCTCGACCCATGAGTTTTCTTGCTTTTACTCTTCCTTTCCTCTTCCCCTGTCCTATTGGGGGTGGGAAGGGGAGTTGAGCAAGAGGCAGTGTGGTGCTTAGCTGCCTGTGGGTGTTAACCCATAACACTTAGTTACCTGCACTTGACTTTGTAACTGTAATGCTCATTTTAACCTGTGCAGTCCATTTGCACATATGCATTACAGTATTGGAGAAGGAATTGTGTATCGAGTACCACATGTTTCTTCCTGCCTATCATAGCTCGAGATAATGGATAAGGGGCTGCTCCTGGAGAAAAAGGTAGATACTGAACCATCTCTGAAATATTGGGCTAAAGTTAGAGCTCCTAATGCTAATCTCTCTGCCTTGGATCCTCATGCAATGCAGGTAACACTCCAGACTCTCCTTCCAGAAGGGTAAGTACATCCCTGTTTGTAGGATACTCGCAACAAGCAGAATAGGTTTTGAATAACACACAGTAAATAAGGCCCTAGGGCCATAACAAACCAGAAGGATAAAGAAAACAATTGTGAGGCAGCTGTCCTGTGCACTGGACAATACAGGAGTCCTAAGGAGGTGGAGAAAAAGCAGTATGTTTTCATTAAAGAGTAACTTCTGACGTAAAAACCCAAAAGTCTGGATTCAAGTATCTAAAACTACCTTAATTTTTAACATTCCTTAACTTTCAAATGTTTGATTTGCAACCTTAACGCTGTTCTCTGAACGTTGAACACAAAAGCTAAACTTTCAAAACCAAAGTGCAGAATTTTGTCCCATAGCACCTTATGGTCATTGCCAGGGCCACAGCAGCAGTGTACTTACAGGCCCCACACAGACCACAGAGGCAAGAGATTTCCCAAACACTGAGGCCCAAAATTGAACATCATCCAGCTACAGCAGCTCAAGTTACCACCTATCAGTCTAACTGCACTAAGTGCCTGCACTTTTGGTCCAACACAGCTTTAAGGAAAAACATGTGAGCCAAAAGCCTCTGCAAAATACAGCAAACATGGGAAATGAATGCCAGGAATAGCATACGCTATTGAATGCCGGGAATGCCATAAAGCAACCTTGCTATAAATGCAGAGCAGCAAACAATAAAGGGTCATAGCTGAGCCCACAGGTCCTAAGCATAGGATGCAGGTCACCCCAGCCCACAGTGTGATACCAAAATCACAGAGGAAAAGTTAGCAGAAAATCCTCCCACTGCTGTTTTTGTTTTTATATTTACTTGTTGGAGTAAAAGCCCATTTCAAACCCTTGAGGCTAATACAACACGTCGATAATATCATAGCAGCAAAACCACAGGCATCTGATAGCAGATGAAAATAAAATAACAAAATAACATAGGGGGTCTCAGAGTAGGTGGTCTGAATGGTCCCTTTCAACAAGCAGCACCATCAGGTACCAAGTCTATTGAGAATTTAGTGTAACTTACCTAAGATAGTCCTCTCACACCCTGACAATTCTGGTGCTTCTATGGGCTGCTGGCAGAGTGAAAAGTGTCTCTGCTGGCAACCAATGTGCTGATACCAGGTCAAAAGATGGTGCACAAAAGTACAGAGTGAAGTTCTTTGATTGTAAGTGGCTGATAAAACTTCTCATACTCTAGGTCTCAAGGCCTTCTTCTCTTAATGTAACATTGAAAAAGGAAATATATTTCTTACATCTTTCTTCCTCTGTTGTTAAGGATGTGGGATACTTTGCCAGCTCATCAACGTGACCTCCCCTGCCCACCACAACTAAAGTGCTTGGACAACATCTACTGCAAATTCTTCAGCAGTATACTACATCCACCTATTCAAATACACTTCTGAAACCTAACCACCCAGAGAGTTTGCCCAAACTGCAGGTCCCACACATACTCCTCCATCTTCATGCAAGGATCCAGATGGATCCAGGAGTGGTTATTGTACAGCAAGTCTTAACATCCAAAGGAACCCCATCAACACTGGTACCACAGCAACTACCAACGTGGTCCAAGAGCACACAGTATAATTTAAGAGACTCAGCCAAGATTTATTTTACTGTGCAACTCAGAACTACCAAACCTTCATTGTCTCTCTGACACTAGAAGACACACACTGGGTTCTAGGCAGCCAAGCATTAAGCACCCCCAAAAGAGCAGACACACATACATTAATTACTACGAATGAGCTCATATCCTCAGTTAGTGAGCTGAGCCAGGCATACTTGGATCAGCCCAAACCCAGGCTGAGAGAGACACAACTCACCATCTTGCCTCAAGCAAAAGAAGCAGCTAGGTAAATAAATGAAGAAGAAGAATAGGTAACTCAAGCAGTTCTCTTAAACACATTCACAACTATTACTTCTCTATCAGATTTAATCAGCAAGAAGATGACTTCGGATTAACTTCTGTGCATCCTGTAAAGCTCTTAGCAAGTCAGCAAAGTTGCCTCACAGCTGAGCAGAATTTGGTCCTCGCCTGTCTCTTGGAAAGAGCACAAAAACCCCAGACAACGGCAGTACCAGATCGGTGAGGCACAGCACTGGCGAAGACACAAGGAACCTTGTAGTATTGCACCAAACCAACCTGACCAAAAGTCCTTTGAACTAATTTGAGCAGCACACCAGGTCTGTTCCTGCAGGCAGCGACATACCTTTCAAGGGACAGAAACAGACTGAATCTGTGAAGGTCTTGGGTATCTGGATAAAAAGGAATGACAAGAACACAAAAAAAACTAGCAGTAATTGCTTCAAATGGTCCCCCACAGGAACTGGGACTGCTATCTTGGAACAGAAAGCACAAAATTCAACCTGTACATGCACAAACATGCCAAGTACAAGCAGCCAATCTCAAATAACACATGTCAACAGTCCTGGTGTTGGCCACCTAAATCACTGCACACCCACCTAAATGCAGCGCGGTCCAATTTTCAGTTCTGAACACTGAGCACTTTGGGAGATCGGGCCAAGTTTAAACTAGCGTCAACAAAACGATCAGCAGAAGTGCCAAGTGTAAATACATAGTTTTTCTCGCCCTGCAGAGACTAAACTATTCTGCCCCCCCACCCCCATCTTTAATTACAATTTTAGCTTCTAGGTATCTCTGCCGAGAAAGGATACATTAAAATTCCCACTTCTTTTTTTAATTGACCAAACTATTTGTGTTATATGAAATCTGCTTTCACATTGCCTTAAATCAGGGAACAATTTTTACCTGAGGACAAAAAACAGTTGTTTTCTTTAATTCTGCAGCATTTGTATCCCTAACAACACACAGACAAAGGAAGACCACTACAAGGACATTCTCCTCAAATAGATTGTGCACCTAGTGGGTACTGATAACCTGGGATACTTTGAAGTGATTAAAAAAAAAAAATAATCTGCTGTGGTAATTTTAACAATACTAATTAAAGCGTTCCTGCTACTGACAAAAGTTTGCATCAGTGGATCAGTTTCTGGGTCACTGCAATCAGAAGATACTATATAAACATTGCCAATCATCACACAGACATTGGGATCTCTGAGGTGTCTTGGCTCTTGCTGACAGCTCTGATGACTAAAACAGTGGGTTTCCATACGACACGAGCCAGATGCATACATACAGCTCTTGAGGTTGACGTCATTGCCTACATGAGGTTTGACATGGACCCCTCATGAGACATCCTGGCACCCACAGCAACCCCATGCATCCCTCCCCGACAGTGCCTCCTTTCCCTGGCACCACAAATACAGACCTGCCGCTGGTTTTTCGTGGCAGTAACAGCAGCACTTCTGGTCACAACCCAGGACCACAAACACACAGAATTGGAAACGTGTTTCTCTTCCTGAAGCTCAGTTTGGTGCCCTCAACTGTCAGTAAAAGTAAACTCTGAACATTTTAAGAGTCAGCAAGCCCTCACAGCACTATCATCACAACTGTTGGGAAATCCACAGCATTTTCTGGAGCAGGCCTCAGGACAGGAGTGCACACACTTGCATCTTTGCTTAACGTGGTATTTTGATGCCCACAAAGCTGCATCCCTGCTGAAAAACTGGAACAATTCACTAAGGTAGCGAAATAGTCCCAGCTTCTGTGCTGCAGATTCTCCTCCTCTCCCAACAGCAGCAGAACTGGCACTGGATACCCGCCCCAGATTTCCTCCTCCAACATCTCTCAGCTCTCTGAGGTCTTTAGACTGCTTCTGACTGACAAACAGACATGACACAAAATCAGATGCAGCTTCCCCTTGTGAGAACCACTCAGCCATAGCTGCCAGACCCAGCCACCCTCTTTCAGCTCCCCAGACCCATCTCCTACAGCTCATCACACAGCCACATCACCAGAACATTACCAGAAGAGGCCAACAGTGGGTTTTAACTGGTTTTGATGAGATTTCAGGTTTTCTTACCTCTGCAAAGAAGAGTTTCTCAACCCCAGCACAGACCTCCCTCAGCAAGCCAAACTGCAGCCCACACAGCTGTGATTTATGGCTTGGCACATACGACCTCCAGCTGAGGAGGAAAACGTCGCCTGGGGCAAGGACCACTTCAAGCAGCAGCCTGAGGTCCCTCCAACTTCATCACACAGAGCCCTTCACCAAGAAGAGGTATGGAGGTGGCCTGGGTTTGGCCCAGTCTTTAAATGAAGTGTAAAGCATATCTGTTTGTCCCTGGGGTCAAAAGCACAAACCTCATTACTGAGTTACACCACCACACTGGAAGAGAAATTGTATCTGCCTTTCTCTTGAAAATCCCCTTTTCACAGCCTGCAGCTTTCAACACACGGAAATCCTGGACCCCCCTTGACACCATCGACCCATTCAGAGCTGTTAGCCATTCAGAAGCTGTTAGCATGCAGATTTTGGTGATAATTTGGTGAATGGACTTGTCAAACAAATTGCCTTTATTATGGACTGATTAAATGCAATCAGGGAGAAGTGCTTTTCCCCTCCCAACCCCAGCCCTCATCAGCTCAAACAAACGCACTGAGCCAATTAGCAGGGATGTGGCAAAAGCAGCTTTCACTTGAAACCTGCCATTCTTGGAGAAAAGGAAAAAAAACAACCCAACAACAAAAAATATCTTTGTGCTTTCAAAGCCAGGAAAAGCCTCTCGGAAGAGGTCCCAAAAGCTACCCAAGGCTCACCTGCAGGGTGTGGATGGGAGTTATCAGTATTCACCTGGCTTGATGCCGGATCAGCTCCCTTAAGCAAAGTGCTGCTCGCATCCAACTTGTGCCAAATATAATGCAAAGAACATAAATATTAAAGCAGGCCCAGGGGGAGCAGCACTACTGGGGCTGTTATTCCTACAACTTTATGTCCTGCAGCTGGGTTCTTCTGTGTCAGAAAAGGCATGAGCTCCCATCAAAGCTGTTTCCATGCCTAGAAACCTATGTTTTTGGCTTAGGTCCCTACAGGGGATCCTCTGATGTCTGCAAATGGTTGAGTTCACAGCACAACCTTTTCTGCACTGTGGCAATAGTGAAGGGACCCGTCTCCACTAACATAAAACTCACAGCAATCACGTAGATCTGATGCCACTACTTTTCTGCCCGACATGCTTGAAATTAGCTAATGAATGGGGAAGTTATTGAGGAGAATTGGAGCACAGCATCATAATCACATAAGCTTAATTCCCTGCAGGTATGCAGCTGGAAATTAAATGGTCACCTTGGCTGGCAGTGGGCAGAGTAGAATTCAACATGTGTCTGCATGATTAACTTCAGAGACAGGAACCTCATGGCTGGAGCTAGAGACACCACACAGGAAACGAGCAATACCTGTTGACTAAGTTTTTGACAGCTTTCAATGCCTGCATTTTAAGTTAGTACCAATGACTAATTTTGGCCCCATTTTCATTAACCTAGTCCCCCTAAGGAGCGAGCTCTGTCCACTGCACATGAATCACTGCCCCCCAGAACCTATGCAGAGGAGCTGTGGCATAGCTTCCTCTGGCAGGGCAAGGATATTACTTTCTCTTGGACTCTCACCACAGACAGAAAAGGGCTAAAACAAAGGTGAAGTTTTATCAACCAGCAGGAATTTCAGAGAGTTCATTGCTAGGACTGAGATTAGGATTAAGGGTTTATAGTTAAAGCACAGAGATTCAAAAGACCAGCCTCTTACCCCACACCTCATCACAGCCTTCAAGTGTCACCTTGAACATAAGGGCTATGTGACACATCAAGACACTAGGTCCTAAGCCTTCAAACAGTCTTGAGCACAAGAACTGATCACAGAACGAGATTAGATCAAGAGCCCATATTACAAGCAGCCACAGAGAAAAAGTCCAGGCTTTCTTAAGAAGTGGCTGCAAAGTGCCTGATAACTCCACTCTCTCCCCAAGGACCTACTTCCTACCCCCACACCCTCCTGCAAACATCAATGTTTAAAGAACTATTAAAGAAAACAACTTCAAAACTCTTCACATAGTTCAAATACTTCACTTAAAAGGAATTTTAATTCTTACATCTCAGATTGCACCAGTCCCCAGTAGGACATGCACTCATCATGTTCACATTGTGGTGTTTGAGCTGTTCAAACAGTCGGGATGGAGTCACAATGTGAGACCATGTGCTCAGAGGCCTGGGAGCAGAGATGATAGAGATCCCCACCAACTCTACCTGTGCTTTCCCATGACTGCCTCAGTTCACCACACCTCTGAGCACCCTCTCAGGGTGCCTTGCCATAAGCTACATAAGAAAGACATCTTCCTGCAACCAAGAGACACACACCTTGAAGACCCAGCCAGGGGGAGAGTACTGGGAGCAGTGAGTAGGACATGGGTGGGTGTGCAATTCTTGGTAAGTCTTTTGGCCAGTCCTAATGCATAGGGGCAGTGTGAGAGTCAGATCAGTGCTCTTTGTGATCTACTTAGAGCTTAAGACTGGCCATCCCTAAGCTGTTTCTTTTCAGGACTGGATCTATGCACTCTGGCCCACCATGAAAAGGCCATGACCTATCACTAACAGCAGCACCTCCCTGGTAGTGCTGAGTTGAACCCAGCTGAGAAGCCAGAGAAGCTTTGTTGCTGAATGAGATCTGCGGGACCGAGTTTAAAAAACCATTCTTCTCCAAAGAGCATCAGCTGCTCTCTCTGGACAGTACCACTATTCGGAACCTGGAAAAGCCCTTACATCCCAATGAGCTGTGTCATCTCCCTGCAGCACGTGGGCTGCAAACTCCTGCAGAAACCTCTATAGGACCACGGCAAGCCTTGCATTCCTCAGCAGCAATAAGCAATACAAATCCATTCATCTCCTTGGGATGCAGAGAATTTACGTTTTTGATGCACCACCTCTACATGGGATGGTGTATGGTAAAGCTTTGGCTTCCCCAGAGACTTTCACCTGCTCAATTCCAGCCATGCCAAGAAGAACCCAGAACACCCTGTAGAACAGAAAAAGTATTTAAGTGGCCAGAAATCACTACAGTCAAGCTATGATAACAGGCTAGCCCCTTCCATTCCTCATGCCAGCTGACAATTCATACATAGGGGTAACAGTAACAAACCAGGTGCTCCATCAGGTAGGAAGTTATCTGGGCCACTGTGCCTTCACTCGCACATGGTACCCTCAGGCACTGGAGGGAGAGGAATGGGGTCTTTGCGAAATGCATTGAGGGAACATAAGGTGTGATCTGGGCAATGCTGTGCCTTTTCCTACCCCCTTTCATCTTGTGGCTACCCAGCTCCTTAGCTTACAAAACCATATTTGAGCTGCTACACACTGGGTACAACCCTTTCCTGCGGCAAACCATGTTTCCTGTGTTGCAAGGTACAGTCAGTCCAACAAGACTGGGGACATTTGCCAAGCTGCTATCAGGAAAAATAGCTTGGATCTGGCAGAAGATTTCAACAATTGTGGAAACTCATGGGAGATTGTGCTGTTGGGATTACAGACCCTGCTTAAGAGTAAAGCCTCGCCGTGCATGCACACAGGGTTTTAATCCACCCCTCTTCCCCCAAAGTGTAACAGTACAGTTGGATGTTGCAGAAAACATGATTTTGTTATCAGCAACCTTATCCATTTTTCAAAACAACAGCATCTCCCCTCGCTCCCGCCAGCATCACCAAAGCCTATTGAATTTGCTTCCATTGCTCTAGCTGTATTGTATACCCACACTGTAAAGTAATGTTGCTCTGGGACACTTTCGTATGTTTTAATGCTTAGCAATTTAGCCTGGCTGGGACAAACTATATTTCAGAAGGACTAGTACTTGTCCCATTGCAGCTTTAGCTCCTGTTGTGCCCGCTCCATGCACCCCCTTCTTTATTAACTTGCTTGCAAGGAGGAGCATAGACAAAGCTCAATGCCAAGAAAGTGATAAAAACACACCAGAAACCGGGAAATGCCTCAGTCCTTCCCATTCAGAGGCAGACCTGCCTTGAATGGCAGCCCCCAGGACTGATCTGCCTCCAAAGGAGACTGAATCACAAGCAAGTCAGCCCCCTTCAATTTACATTAAGACTTCAAGCTAACGTGTATATTCTCCCCCCTCCCCCCCAAGCTCCTCCTTTCTAACACAAATCTCTCACAGCGCGCAGACACACGCACACCCAGGCAGCTAGCAGCAGTGCTGTGGTGCGTTGAAACCCAAGTCCAGTTGAGACTCAGCTCTTGCAAATGACATTTTTTCATCAGCAAACTATAATTAGCAGCTCTTGTCCGCTACAAGAGTTTTGCAACACACACCTAAAGAATATGCCAGACTAGTTCTTCACACTAAGACCCAAAATTAGAATCAATATCCCAAAAGAAGAGTGACCCTCACTAGGCATTCCTGAGCAAACTAATCAACCCTGCCCAACTGTAAAATGAAATCTATTATATTTTCTCTGATCCACACGCACATCCACAAAGGACAGAAGCAGCAAGGTAATTTTACAGTGACTGATGCAGCTGTACATAGTTATAAAATTTACACGGGGCTCCATACCTTCAAAGTATTGTCTATTTACTTGCTGTGCACAATTCAAAACATTTTTCCATTCAGAAATTATTTGGAAATGAGAAATTTCTTCTCCTGGCTTAAGTAAGCATAGGCTTAGAATATAATTCATTCTGTGCATGTAACATCTCCTTTATCTCAGCTTGGGGCTTTTACAATGATCAGAAGCTGTATGTTAAGAGGAGGGGAATCTGGCCCACTACAAAATAATTAGGTCTTGCTATGTTAGCTTTAATTTATATCCTAGACCTTCCCAGTTTCCTAACCTAGCTCTTTTCGCTCCTCAGAGAAACAGCACAAAGCCCGCTACAAACTTAAATGAGTTAACACTATTCCCTTCCTTGTTCCCAAAGTTACTCAGACTAACTCTGCTGAAATAGTTTTGCCACGGGTTATTGAGAAAGGCTTTTAACAAACTCAAAATCCTCTTACAGAAGATGCTTTTCATCAGCTTATTTTTAAAAGATTAAAATTACTCCCGACATAACTACCCCAGATCTGCTCACATCCTCTTTCCCTGAGCTGCTCCTGAACACTGTAAAAAGAGCTCCCATCCATAGGCAGCCGTCCAGCACATGAAAGGATCAGCGCTTCTCCCCTACCTGAGAAGTCTGCAGAAGTCTTGGCAAAGTTGCTGAAAGCTGTCAAGCACATGAGTCCTATGAGGAAGGTGGAGGTGGGAGACACATCTGGCCAGCACATCCTTAAGTATCCTCACAGCTTTTCTACTTCCAGAGAAAAGGAAAGTGCTTTCTGCCCCAGTCCAGTACTCCTCATTGCCCGGAGAACAATGTTAGTCCCATTGCTTGGAAGGATCACAGCCAGCAGCGGGAAAGGAAAAGCACTCAGCACACACACGCACTCACACACACACATCCCCGGGAGTGAATGAATCCCGGCTGAGTGAGGCTGACGAATGAGACAGACCTACCTGAGCCTTGGCGGAGGTCCCAGGGTCCTAAAAGCCATCGCTTCGCCCAAATTTGCTGCAGACAATGACTGTGCAGCTGTCCAGCAGTGGCACTGCAAGCTGTTAGGGGGGAGAGTCGGGGCGGGGGGGGGGCCTGGGGGGCTGGTTTGGAGAAGCCCGGTTGCTGTCAGTTTAGATACCCAGGGATCTTGTCTCTCTGGTGCACACAGACAGACAGAAGGATGGGCAGTATTTTCAAAGGAGGGAGCCCAAAACCAAGCGCCTGAATTCACACAGATTTTTGGAGTGATAGATATTTGTAGCTGCTGCTGAAATCACTGTGAGCAGTGGTGTCCTGCCAGGCTGGTGACAGGACGATCCTTCAGCTGTGTCCACTGTTGAGAATGATCCTACAATGGAGGAGACTTTGCACAGGCCCAGGGATCAATCCCTCCTAGATCTCATTGTGGGGCTAGGACTGATGTCAGCCCATATATCCAAAGTCCTCCTTCCTTTTGACAGCAGCCAGCCATGCCAGGCTCCCTGTATCGCACTGGACCCCTCTCCCCTCCATCAAACTCAACAGAGGATATTCATGCAGGTCCTAACCTGTGGTGTTCAGACCCAGGAGACCCGTCCCTTCCATAGCAATTACTTTAACCTGCAACTAGCATGGCCTTAGCTGCTAACTCAAGCGCTGCTCACCCTGCAGAGTTAAAGGAAGGCTCCAGCTCACCTGGAAGCACATCCAGTACTTGATCCTGCCTGATCTTCATCCATATCCTGGCAGCATCGAGCCATCCATGCTAACTTGGAAGAGCTGAGCTGAGTCCTGGGACAAAGGTGGAGTGGCCTGGCAGACCCTGTTCTCCCTGGGTACAGGAAGGAGATCCTGGGCTTCAAACATCAACAATAGCTGCACCTCAGGCACAGGTTTGCAGATAAATAATGCACATAACCAACATACCTAGGCTAGAGCAGAGGCTGAGCGTCAGCGTGAGGGAGCAAGGGATAGTTTTCACAGGCAAAGCCAACACTGGCCATTTAGCAGCCTGTGTATACACCTATACAAACCTATGGAGCAGCTCTTTGTGGGGCTGCTAGGGAAGGGGAGATGTAGCCAGGCATGTGTACAACTCCTGAACAAAGCTGCAGATTCTATCCATCAAAAATAACCTGAGTGGGAACATCCAAGGAAAACCACAGCCGGCTTTTACTCCTCTGTCCTGTTCACCCACGTGGAATTAAGTGAAACTTTCCAAAAACATTCACCTTAGAGCTGAACACAAGTATAAGAGACTTCAGCCCAAAGGGCTCTAGGTTTTTTTTTCAAAGCTGAGAGCGCTTATAGAGTTTCTTATGCTGAAATTTCTAACAATGTTTCAGCTGTTCTCAGATGAAAATCAGACTGGCTGTCACGTTATATGTGAAAGACATTTTCAGGAGTGCTGCCATGAACACCACAGTCATTGTTTCCACCAGAAATCTGTCCTGGGACAATCTGTGTGCTAGAAGCCAACCTCAAGGGGAGCTGTAAGTCCTGCAGCCCTGTTTGCTTTCTGTCCATACTGCCAGCCATTTGCTCAGTTGCCTGCCAGCCACACTGAGGATGAGGGTAGTATGGGAAATCTTGAATTTGAGCTTGAATCCTGTCCATGACCCGTTCACCCACCCCATGTGAACAAGAGGCTGGTCTGGCCTGAATTGCACCTAAGCAATCCTCCTTCCCACAAACAGCTCTTCATGCACTGAGGATCTACAGTGAAGGTACAGATGAGTCTCCTCTCAAGGACAGTGGTGGCTCTGGGTTGACCTCACAGCACAGACATACCCTGAGGTCCAGCAGGCTCTGTACAATCCAGTCCCAGTCCCTCCTCTCTGCAGACAATCCGGCCACCTTACCTTTTTGCAGATGGCTGATTAAGCAAGATCAAAGACTAGGAACTTCTATGGGCTGCCTTACTCTTCATACCACCTGAGATTTTAATTCATGTCAGACCTCTCTGACCCATACTTTCCAGGGTTGACTTAAGTTTTAAAGAGAAAAGATCAGGACATTTGGTTCCTAGCATCTATGTATAAGTCTTGTCTCACCTATTTCTGCGGCCCTCGCCAAGGGGAAGATTCACTACTATTGCCTTATAGGCATGAGATAACCATACCCATTACAAGATTATCAGTCAAAGCTCCTTATCAGCAAGACAAAGAAACAATAGGGTCCCTGGAAATTTATCAGCGCTCTGGAAAAGGGAAGCACTATTTACTGAAAAGAGCCCACCCTGTTAGCAGGTGTTGATTTTACTGATTAAAGGGTAATTAGGTTTGGCTGACTCAGTATATGAGGAAAAAAAAATAGCTGGTGACAAAGGGTTTAAGGCTAAACATGGGAAGTGTGCTTGAGCAGCCCTTTAGGTTATTGTTAATAAAGTCAAACCAGAGGGGAAGAAGAATACATCAGTGTGATGTGAGGGTTTGGTATTTAAGCAAGTTTGTAAAGATGCCTTCCAAAAGGGAAGCAGAAAGCAGCTCTTGCTGGAAAAAAAAGTAGTACATATATAGAGGGAGATATATATCCGCCTTTGGGAAACAGAAAATTCAGTTAAAGCCCATCTCCATAATGCCCTTATTCCTTAGGGCATGTGGGAACGTCAGCTGTGTGTTTCAAACGGAAAGAGGCCACCTGTCCCAACTGCAGCACAGACAAAGGATGGCCTCTCTGCCATGGACAGTCTCATGGGGTAAACATGAATCAAGAGGACACCAATATGGCTTTTTGTTTTTAGGAGTAACAGCCCTTGAAATCCAGCCATGCCTTCAAATATGTCTCCTGGGGACAGGTAATAATGCAGATGATGATACTTGTCCCCAAAGCCACCCAGAAGCAGGAATAGGCCAGTACTGACTCAGTTCAGCAGTACATCTTAGCTTGGAGAAATGATTATTTGGTCTTTTTCTCTCACAGAGGAACTATGGAGAATGACTACTTTTTTTTGAATACATCATTTGGGTGTACTTAAAAACGCTTTGTCCTTCTGGAAGACACAGAGCCTTGTGTCTGAGCTGGGCTTTAATACTTTCCTGATCATGGTAAAAAGCACATGGGGTCTATATGTCCAGCTTAAGAAGTGAAGAAGTCCATAGCACCTGGTTACATACACAGAGCCTAGGCCTGAGGTCAGCACCCCTCAGCTTCCCCTGCAGAAACTGGTGCTGTAGCCACTCAGCACCGAGACACAGACACACAAACCAGTCCCACCTCCTGGGGTACTTCTCCAGTCAGAGCTAAACCATGAGTTAGGCACTTGAATCCCAACATGGCTTTAGTCCAGGATGCTTGTGAACTGTACCTCAGTCGTCCTTTTTGACTATGATAGTTAAGTGCACTGTTCTTTCCCCTCCCATACTCCTCTCTCTTGCAGATCCTATGCTTCTGCTATACATAAACCCATAATATCTGAAACACGCATGCAAATTCCCAAAGTTCTTTAAAAGCAGTTAACTGCAACTGTAACTGGGGAAACTGTGAGGCACTGAGAAGTGAAGTGATTTCTCATCCAGTTTTGTCACCTCACCATCACCCAGTTTATAAATGATAATCAGGAATGGACCCAGTAGGATGATTCCCAGTTTAACGTGTATTTGCTGATCTTGCTTCATTCTAGGGCTGATTTTTGGTAATGCTTTCCTATTTTTCACTGACCCTGCACCACTACCCTCTACCTTGCTGACTAAACCATCAACAGCTTGAAGGAGGGATGTTCAGTAGAAGAGCCAGACCAGGATTAGCTTTCAGCTAGAGAACCATATGTAGGGTTGAAGCCATGTTTGTTTATACAGTCACAAGCAGGTTTATTTGTACAAATGTGCTAGGACTAGTCTTGCTTTCTGAACCCTAGTAATATTACTTACTTCTTACTGTGTTTTCCATAAGGTCTCAAAGCACTCCCCAAAAGACCACTGTTGCATTCTGCCATTTCACACATGGATGAAGTACAGTCATACGTTTGAGGTCACTACTTTTTCAAGGTCAGCCAGGGGAAACTGTCATATATAGGAAAAGGTAACCACTTTCAATCTCTAAGTCTGGTTAGAGCTCTTTCCACTTGGCCACATTGCCTCCTTGTAAATGAATATAAATTAATGACAAGAGAGACAGGGAACTATTGGAGAGGGGCCAGTGGAGGGCTACAAAGATGACGAGGGGACTGGAGCATCTCCCTGATGAGGAAAGGCTGAGAGAGCTGGGGCTGGTTAGCCTGGAGAGGACAAGACTGAGAGGGGACCTTCTCAATGCCTGCAAATATCTTAAGGGCGAGTGTCAAGAGGATGGGGCCAGGCTCTTTTCAGTGGTGCCCAGCAACAGAACAAGGGGCAACAGGCACAAACTGCAGCACAGGCAGCTCCACCTGAATATGAGGAAGAACTTCTTTCCTCTGAGGGTGACAGAGCTCTGGAACAGGCTGCCCAGAGAGGCTGTGGAGTCTCCTTCTCTGGAGACATTCAA
>JAVJGI010000062.1:79553379-79580224 GCA_035590275.1 Ibycter americanus
TGGTGCCGCGCAGTGCCGTGGCGGGCGCGGTGGGCCTCGACGCCCGGCCCGGCAGTGAGGACCGCCCGAGCCCCTTGTTCCCCCCTGCCCGATGTCCCCTGGTGGCCCGCGGCCTGTCCCTGCCCCTGTCCCTCAGCGCGCCCGGCGTGTGTCCCCAGAGAGCGGGGGCGGCAGGCCCGGGGCCTGCTCTGCGGCATCGCGGTCTCGGACGGTGCAGGTTTTGGGGGCGGTTCAGCTTGAAAACACGGTTGGGTTTGTTTCGGTTTTTTTAATATTTTTTTTATTTTTTTACAGGGTGTTTTTCTTGCTCGGGGTATCGAAGTAACAGCGATGGAACGCCAGCAAAATTTCAGCCGCCTCCGAAGCCCGTCATTATTGACAAGCAGAAGCAGAGAGAGGAGAGGAGGTAGGGTGGCCTGGGGCCTGTGGTGGGGCTTGTGTGCAGGGCTGCCGTCAGGTGGGTAATTTTTGTGGGCGCCTCCTTAAATCTCGAAGGCTTTATTACACAAAAAGCATTTGCGAAATTCTAGCAAGACCATTTTATGTTGAAATATGTTTAAAACACCTTAAAATACTGTCTTCTGGAGTTCCTGAAAGCGGTGAAACGCGAAAAAAAATGTATAGCGGCAAACACCCTTGCAAATTTGGGGTTAATGTGTGAGGTTCTCTCTGTTGAAGGTGTACATCTTTTCAGCATGCCACCAGGTGACAGGGACATGGCTCCTGTGTCTGCCTTTGCCTTAGACCTTAAGATCAGCTGTGAGCATATACGTTGTTAGTGTTTGTGAAATGGAGCTAATGTCAGCAGTGGTAACCATGAGACATCTCTCATTCTGAGTATTTTTGTTGTCACCTCAACCTGTTTGAGCGGCTTTAAATGATTCAGTGGTTAAAACTGCAGTGCTGTGTTTGGAAGGAGAGATAGTACTGTATTTTTCAAACTCACACCCAAAAAAACCCCCATGACCCATAGCATGTAGGCAGCCTAGGAATGGGAAAAGTATTAAAAATCAGACTATAAAAATTTCCATTCTGTCTTAAGATCCGTTAATGGAAATATCTTCAAGAAGAGTCAGTGTGGCTCTTCTAAGAAATGCAATGTGTGATGTGGCAGCTGGGCGGAACAGGGAGCTACATTTAAGTGACATTTTATTCTCCTGAAATTGTGCAGCTTTGAAGATCATGAGTAGACTTGATGTTGTTTATTGTCTGTGTGGCTGCCTGTAGGTAGCAGCACCAACCAGAACCTCTGTGCTGCTGCACATGTTGCCCTGTGCCCCCCTCACCCACAGCCCCCATAAGGTTTGTAAGGCATGTTTGCATTTGTCCTTTTCTGCATTGGGGACTTCTCTCCTGGCCAGATCCAGGACTTTTAAGCTACTTCTTCTCTTTAAGAGATTTTTAAGATATGTCTGTACTAGTGAATTAAATGCATCCAGCATCATCCTCAAGCTCCGAGGCCAAGAGATATTACCATTCAAACCAGAGTGACCACATCCAAATGGTCCGTTGGGAATGGTCCTCAGCCCAGACCAGTGCTGCCTCAGGAAGTGTGTCTTCAACTCAGCAGTCAGATAATTGAGTTCCAGGGCATGAGGGAATTTCTTGGCATGGTTTAATTTGTTGGAGCAGAAAATAGTTTCAAGAGGCCCTTTAAGCTTCTCTAACACAAAAGAACATTGATGTGGTGTCCTCTGCAGAATCTGTTTGTAAAAACTGATAATAGATTGCTCCATATCTGTTACTATAAAGTCATCAAATAGTAAGTGTTCCATCACATGGATTACAATTAAACCATGAAATAAGCTGTGACAGCAGTAACTGAGCTGTTCTCTTTCAGTCAGCTCCTCTGAGAACATTCGTTACTGTTTTTGCAAAAAAAAAAGGCTAACTGTTTAAAAGAACAAAAAAAAACCCCAAAACCCGTCAACAAAACCCCACAAAAAGACTCTTAGATAACAAAAAAAAATACTGGTAACTTCGTGGACTGCAGTTCATCTGTCTGAAAAGATAACTGGTATTGGTGATTAAGAGGTGGTAATTTTTATGCTAAATACTTGGGACTTCTCTAGTACTTTTTATGCAAATACTTTTGTTTTATACTTACTAAAGTTTGGATTTTCTTATAGGTTCCTGAGCCCTGAGTTTATACCTCCCAGAGGGAGAACAGATCCTCTTAAATACTATATAGAAAGAAAGGATATGATACAGAGAAGAAAAGTCTTCAACATCCCAGAGTTCTATGTTGGTCAGTAACAGCATTAAAACTTCCATAATTTTGTCACTATTTTACATTGGGTGGAGTGGTAGAAGGTGTGGTCAGATGTAGAATAGCATAGAACATGACAGTATCAGGTGTGTTAGGTCAAGTAGTGTGTGTTTCTATACATACTACCTCATATTTTAATTTCATATTTATATTCATTTTCCATCAAAAGTATAATACTAATGTGTTTCTCGTGTTTTTTTCAATTCTGTCACATTAGCGTATGGTTCACCAATAAGGCTCAAGAAAGGAAAATATTATTTGTATTCAGTTTGGATAGTGAAGAGTGAAAAATAAAGGTGAAAGTGTAAAGGTGAAGAAGCTTTATAGTTAACTTGCGGAATCACTTGAATATATATTAATTCAGGGCATGTTAGAAGTTTATTCTCTTTCTGATGGTTTTCATGGAAAATAAAATATTTTCAAAATGTATCTAAATGCGTGCACTTTGACTCTATTCCCACATTTTGGTACATATTTTCTTGAACAGTCTATTTAGTTTAAATTAATTTTTTTTGGCAGGCAGCATACTTGCTGTTACTACTGCAGATCCATATGCCGATGGCAAAGTCAACCGGTTTGTGGGCATCTGCATTCAGAGAGGAGGAAAAGGACTTGGTGCTACGTTTGTCCTTCGGAATGTTATAGAAGACCAAGGTGGGTTTTTAACTGTGGTAATTATGCAAAAAATGTTGAAGTTGCATGTGAAGGGATATCTGGTGTAGAAATTCAGTCTGTGGAGAGGATGACAATAGACTAAAGTGAAATTGTGAATCTGCCTGCTAGGAAATACTGCAAGTTTAAAACTCTTTACATGAAGATGCTGATATGCTATATATTTGAACGCATAGAACAGCGTAGTATTTTGTCTGTATACTTCGTGATTTTTAGATCTGTGTTCTGAGGAGACTGAATGTCATCTGGTATGGTTGTGCTTATATTTGAGCCTGGGCCGCCTACTGCTAGCTGTGTAAATACTAGCCCAGTTTGAGGGCTGTGTATTTGCACAAACTGGGACAGAGGTGTGAACTGTTCAACTAGCAACTGATGAGCAGAGTTTTATAGTAGGTTCATATTCTGGTTTATGACAAAATGGGGGGCAATGCAAGTATGAAAGGGGTGGGTGTCTCTTTATATACACTACGCATACAATGAGATAGGTGGTAACAGCCATTATAACCAAAAGGGAGTGAAGTTTAAAACGCAGGCTTATCTTCCTTAAATTCAAGCCATTCAATGTCTCTTAAGCCATTCTGTTATCAAAGACTTGACTTACAAAATAAATCTGCATTTGCCTGTGCAGACATAAAGCACATGTATGATCGTTCGCAGGTGCGCACAGCACTGTATATTGTAGTTCTCTGATAAGTAAAAAGCAGTTCTTGAATAGTACAGACACGTATAACACTGAAGAAATACTAATTTGGTGTTAGTATTTCTAATGAATTTGGATCATTAAACCAGACCTTCTCTCTCTAAGGTGTTGAAATATGTTATGAACTATACAGTCCTCGAATCCAGGCAATCGAGGTTCTGAAGCTGGAAAAGAGACTGGATGACAACCTACTGTACCTGCGAGATGCCCTCCCTGAATATAGTACTTTTGACATGAATATGAAACCTGTGTCTCATTTAGAGCACGAAGAAATTCCTGTAAACAAGGTAAGAGCCACATGTTTCAGAGGGAAAGCAGAGTATCATTTAGGTAACTTTCATCTCTGACTGTTATCCTGGAAGGCTGTTAAACAGCAATTTGCTACACTAGTTACCAGTGACAGAAGTATACAAAATAAGGCAAGGCTTTATGCTATTTCTGTAGTGAAAGAATGTTGAGAATGTCAATACCTACCACTCTCAATAGCTAATTTTGAAGACATGCAAGGAGCAGCGGCCTCCACATGCCTCTGTATAACCCTGTGCAGAGAGGAAAGCTTTTCTCGCAGAATGTTAATGTGGTTACTGATTGAGAGTGGTAGGTGTCAGGAAAGAAGGTAAGGTTGGAGGAGTCAGCTAAAATCCGCATCTCGGAGAAGATCCAGAAACAAGCAGATGCTGACAAAGAGCGTTGTCTAGTAACTCAGTGACTTACAGCAATCATTCCTCCTCTGCTATGCTACTTTTTCCTTAATAAGTAACAGTAGAACTACAAAAGATCAGTTAACTTCACTTTGTGTTAAGGACAGTATAATAAATCAAGACAGCGTTGATTAAAAAGTTTTGTAAGATACTATGACAACAGTGATGTGGACACAAAAAAATTCTTTTCTCCCAACAGTGTAAAGTAGTAGTTTCTTCACACTGACAGATTGGTCTGTTTTCTGTTACTTCCGTTAAGTTAAGAGCTTAGCTCTTACTTCTGTTAAGAGCTAAGCTCACAATCAAAATTCTGATTCCTTAATACCTTTTGATTTTTTAATTTTTTTTTAATCTTTCACCCTAGCTGCAGGTACGAATGAAACCTAAACCATGGTCAAAACGGTGGGAAAGGCCAAAATACAACGTAAAAGGAATAAAGTTTGAGCTACCTGAAAAAAAAATGCAAGAAGCACAGAAGTGGAGCCAGCCATGGCTAGAGTTTGATATGCTGCGAGAATACGATACTTCAAAAATAGAGGAAAAAATTTGGAAAGAAGTGAGTGAAGAGCTTAAAAAATAGTGGTTTTTGTAGTCTAGGAATTACTAGTAAAAGTTGTCAAGTTTTATAAGCATATTATAAGCAAAATAAAGTCAACTATTCCATAAAATTTTGAAGTGTAGAGACTTTTGTGGTTGAACTATTGATTCCTGAAAACAGCCACTCCTTTTTCTGAGCGTAATGCTATGTTCACCCCTTCTCCAGAAATGAGAAGCCTCCTTTTAATGCTGCAGTTAAAAAGAGGGGTTTGTATCACCCAGTCAGGTTACTTGTGTTGTCATTTCCAAGGAGTTGTGTTACTTCTCTCTTTACAGACTAGGTGGCAGCCAGTTGTAGAGCTGCTTGACTTGTAACCTCAGACATGGGCTGTAGAAGGGAAGCAGATGTGTCTGAGCCAACCACACACTCTCAGAGTAAGTGCTGTTTAGTTTTCCCATTAAAAAAAAAAACCACCACCTGTTTTTGATAGTGCAGCCAATACAAATGCTCTGAAACCAGTTCTGAAGAACTGAGCCAGACAACATTGTCTAAGCCAAATCATGTGAATTAGCGTAAGGTTCATGACAATGTGCTCAAGAGTGTCAGAGTAGGATTTCAATACTGGGACAGCTGGTTTCACACCACTTGCTTCTGCTATGGAAATAGTTTTAACTGCCTTCCCATGCTTACAAGTCATTTCAAGTAATCTTTCTTCAAAGATCTACAGAGCTAAAGTGTGATACAACATCTGTTACATTTTTATAATGCCAGGAGACTGGTTACTTCAGGGGAGACCTTTAGCTGGGATGAGACAAAGAACAAGAGAAAAGCACTGAGATCATGAGCTTGGGGTGATTGCTGATCAGCTGTTGCATTTTTGTTGGCATTCTGAGAGGAAAAGCAACAGAAATTTGCCATTACTAGAAAGCAGGATTTGCAGCATAACTTATAACTCCTAAAGATAATGAAGACTAATGGTGTCTGAGGTTTTTTGATAGTTCTAACACCATTCTTGTCACATGTTAAAGAATTGAACTGTAGGAGTCATTAACACAGCAAAATATTTTTACTTTATTTCCAAAATAAAACAATTATTTAAAAAGTCATCTTTTGTCTGTAACACTGATCAAAGCTATTTACATTTAAAAGATTTTACAAAAATATATTTTTAACTTAAAAATTATAAAAGAAGTCAAAGCACAAGAGTTAAATTCTAGTCCCAAAAGATTTTTGAGAAATACAGTCACAAGTAAACATACAGAGTCTGTGATGCACTACAGTTTCTACAATAGAGCATCCTTGTTATTCTGTAACAACATTTACGGCAAATATACAAAGTTATAAAACATTAGAAAACTAATAAGGGTATGATGAAATAAAGTTGAGTAGATCTTACTGGGAAACAAAAGGAAGACTGTCTTAGAGTTTCAGTTACTAGAAGGTAACTGAAGTTGTTCCTGTGCTGCTCATCATCAAGATGTCCATTACTAACAGCCTGACAGAGCAGGCGTGTGACAGCTCCAGCTCTGTGCACACTAGCGCAGCCTGTATCACTCAAGTACAAAACTACACACGTCAGACGCTATCTTCACTATGTATTTGCTCTTCCCCAGACATTTGTCGTGTGGCTTCTTACCTCACTGAATCCACGTTTATCATCAATAAACACTCACCAGTCAAACTCCGTATCTGCACGCTGACTTCCCTTGGCTCTGTACCAGGGTCAAAACCCCTGCAACGTTATGAATTCTTTATCACTAGGGATGGTTTAACAATAACCCTACCAAAAATCACTGTGCACCACAAGTTAGAAGAGCTCAATGACTGCTGGGTCAGAGTGATATTTAGCAATTAATACCAAAAATAGCATGCAAAGTTGTCTATTGGCTAGCACGATAAACTTTACAGGCACTTTCTGTCCTTTCAGAATCCTTCCAAAGCATTGTCATATATTTTTAGAACGCCTAAACCATCACTTTACTTTGACAACTGTAACTTCTAAAAAGACTCCTTAACCTAGGAGTAGGCAGCAGTAGAAGACATTTGGAAAAAACCCTCAAGTATTTAACAGTAAGACAGTGATTACCACTGCATCTTTGAGTAGGCAGGATCCACTAACTAAATTTCATGTTAGAACTGTTTTAGTGTGACTAGCAGGCTCGTTTCAGTAATATAAATGTTGCTTCAAAGATTTCTATTTCCCAATTATAGATTTAAGGTGTTCAAGTTTATACTCTTCAATGAAGTCTTCAACAATATGCAGAGCTTTGATTTTCACCAGCAGGAGAAGAACTTCTTTTGTTTCATCACTGAAGAAAAAAAAAAAAAATAAAATTTATATACTAGCACTTTTATGTACCTGACTATTTAAGGTACATAACACTTTATGCTTATTAATTTTAAGGCGGCAGGTATCTCTCCTTGGCTGCTTGTCATCAGGTGACCTTGGCTACACTGATGACTATCAGTACTCAGCATCTAGCACCTCAAACTATCACATTAAACTAGAACTGCAGAAACATCCTTTACATTATGGACTCCATCTTTTGTTTTATGTATATATGTGATGAGAACATCCTTGAAAGTGTCCAATACATGAGACTTCAGGAATTTAACAAATATTAACACAAACTATTCAGGGAAGTGCTTGAATCGCAAGGAAAGTCTTACCTGTGGTTATTCTTGTGTAGCGTCCGAGCACATCGCAGCAAGTGCTGGCAGAAGTTCAGTAACTCAGGGAGGGTTGACCCACTTTTAAGATCTTGGAACCATCTTTCTGGGAGGCACGCAACCACCTGTTCACACAAAAAGTGTTTGGAAAAAGTTTAAAAAGTCTTTCAGTGTAATCACGTCATATCGCTTCTCACAGGGACTTTTTAGCAGGTTCAGTCATTATTAGTAGTGTGATTTTTCTCTGAAACAGAGATTGATTATCCCTAGAAGTAGTTATTTTTAAGAACTTACGGACCAATATTTGCTTAAAAATGCTTTTACGTACCAAACTCATAAAAAAATTAAAACCCAAACGTTTAATGTTGCTTAAATTTTAAATATTCAATCTTAAGTTTTAACCCCTTTTCATGGGGGGAAAAAAAAGTTTTTAGCATACACCCTCTTCCAATGTACAGTATCTTTTACCTTCTTACACTTTTCTATATTATCCGGCCCTGGTGGTGTGTTTAAGAGGTTCAGAAGAAGGTAACGGTTCATCAACTTGCTCAGTCCCAAATCCCGGACCATATCTTCTTGTACAATCCCATCCCAAAGAAGAACATTGGAGAGCAGCTGCAGTAGTGAAGAAACATAGAATGCATATACCTTGTGGCTGGAAATGTGCTAGAACACAATACTACAAGTTTTATGTATGATAAAGACAAAAATATTATGTCCATCCAATTTAAGTACTCAAACCCCAGGATTCATACTCTCCAAACTTACTGTCAGTTTGCAGCCACTAACAAGCTGCACACAGTAAATACCCTTATCAAGTAGGATAATTTTACACGTGTATATGAACTGTACCCTAATGCATATATATACAGTAACTTCCCATGCTGGGATGAGTATTTTACCCTTTAATAGGTTAACAATTTGCTAATGCCCAAATACAGAAGATGACTGTGCTTTACACAGGAGAGCTAGCAGTCAAATCCGAAAGCATGAAAAAAGGAAGAGTATTAAGACACTCCCCCTACAAGAAATAGGGACTAAAACCAAGCGCCATCCAATTCTAAGCAAACAGAATCCAACCAGAAAGCAAAAAAAAGTTACTACCTCTGCTCAGGGAAAGACTACACACAGTCCCTCATAACATGATGGGGCAGGTAGCCACAATTCATAGCAGCACAAAGATTTTTTTGTAGTTGATCTTAGTATTATTAGGTACTGAAAAGTTTTATTCTGTTGCCCCATCACTATAAATCCTTACAATTGTCATTTTTGAGTCTGATAAGAACATGAGTATTTTTTTCCCTTAACTTGCAATAGGTTAATTTTCAGGGAACTTGTAAACCTCAAGGTATTCTACCCTCACAGACACAGCCTGCTATCTTTGCAGTCACCGGTCAAAAAGCACTCACAAAGCCCACCACCTCTGCACACTCCTCTGGAGTATCTGATGGGACACTTCCATCCAACCGCATGAGCGGGCAAAACGTTGATCAATAAAAGAAGTGCTTCCACTGGCCAGCATTAATCAGGAAAGTACACAGCGTAGTAAACAAGAAGCACATTTTGAGCTACACACTGTATCTAAGCAAGTTAGGTAGTATCAGGGTACAAACACTGAACTTCCATCACCCGGACTTTGCATTGGAAGAGCTCCTGGCTCACTTCTCACCCAAGCCAGTTAGCATTCCTCCACAAAATTTCTGGGCATGGTTTAGAGGCCATTCCTAGTAAGCATTGTGAAGATGGCAACCCATATTGAAAGGCTGGGCTTAACAGCATGAATGGGGGGGCTGCACAACGACAGTGGGTATCAGTGCCAGAGTCTAAGCAGGTCCCAAGAGTCAAACACCGATGAGCTGCAGTACTATTTACCTTGGAATGACCGAACTCACGCCTCCACTCCAGAAAAAAAATGTGACAATTATTCAACAGATACACAGAACAAGAACACTTCGAACTACTCTCCGTTATCACCCCTTCAGAGATGACCGCTATGCAAGTGAAGACAGAAATCAAAAGCTAAAAGGAGAAAACTTCAGTCTGCAGAGGAAAGCACCCAGGTCTGACTACCAGGAAAACACAACACACAGTCCTAAGAAGGTGGGATCAGAATCCCAAGTCTGCCTTGGCTTTTGCTAGGTGTCCTAACCCCTAAGTATTAAGCTCCCTCTTGCTTTCTCTTCATCTGTCCATGACTGATTCCTGCACAGCAGCTCACCTCAGGAGCAGAGGTGGCAAGTCCTGCCAAACAGACCTCAACACATCCAGTTTTCCAAGCTTTTCAACAGAAAGGAAATTCTGCATCATGACAACAGGAAGCCTATGCAGGGCTAGGCATCACAAACAGCAGGGGAACTGGAATACTGTCTGGGATTTTAATGTTTTTTATGCACCTAAGTCTCATCGTTAGTAAGAATCCAAATCCACTCCTAGTGGAAACACATCTTAAGCAGGAACTGAATCACAGACAGTCAGAAATTCCCAACTCAGCACCCCTAAAGTAAAATTACAATGATGTGCTTATATGAACACGCAGCAATTATATTCTACAATAATGGTTAGCATAACTAACACCATTTCATAAGGCAAACAGCCATTCTCTGGGACCAAACTGCTCATGTATTAGTCATGTTTCTCCCCATTATCAGGCCATGAAAGTTCTGTGCACCAAGCAAACCAAACAGATTTCTTCTTCCCTTCCCTGTCAGCCTCAAAATTCCTGGGTGCCAGGCTGACTACTCCCCTCCTTACGGGCCCTGAAGGTGCCAGTCACCCAGCCAAACTGGTTGTAGCAATGACCCCATCACAGAACCGGGAAGCATGACAGCACACAGAGCACTGTCTGTAAAATTAAGCAGTTACAAGTCCTATGGGGAACTTGCAACAGAACTGCTGCTGGACAGCAAGAGCCACCAGCCCCACACAGGCCAGGGACACCTCCATCATCCTCTGCTTCCTCCAAGGACTGAGTGACTCTTATTCCTTTACATGCTCCTAGTCTAGGTTATGACTGTTATATTGTAGATACTGCAAGCCAAATATTAAGATCTAACCCAGTCTGCAGATTTCTCAGGTGATTAGGAACCATAAGCTAAGCTCTTCTGTGCTACGCTACTTACAAATTGTGCTACACTGATTCCGATGATAAAAATATTATGCTAGTCCGATCATAAAATTCTGTTCAAAAAAAATATAGCTTTAATCGTACCTGCGACTTAGTGCCATCATAGTTCTGCCCAGGATCCCCAAAAGAGCCTAGCTATCCCCACAGTGTTGAGTGACAGTGACTTAACTAACATGGTATAAGGCCAACAGGCCTGGCTAACACACTCGAATTAAAAAAAAAAAAAAAGAACCAGCAGGAACAGATGGTCAGATCAAAGTCTCTTACAGAAGACATACCAGTTGGGTAAACGGAAATAAAGTGTTCATTTATAGTTCATTCTTAAATCATCACACGCAAGTTGCACAGAGAACACATCCTTCACAGAGAAAAATGGTTATCCGTCCTAATAGAAATGTATTAGTCTCCCAGGAATCGGGCTTGCCTGAAGATATATTTCCTGAATAACTGCAAAATATTTTTTCACTAAAATTAATTTCAAAGAAAAAAACAGCTGTATTTTCTCTACCTTAACAGCTGACCAAAACCGTCTTTCTTGAAATTTTGAACATAGTGATGACTTGTCTTCCACAGTGCTGGTCACGGAAAGAAAAAAGGAAGTTAAATAAGGATTTATTTTTTGTTTTTAAAAGATGATAAACAGACAATTGATCTCTAAAATACTGATGAATGTTAATTCTGGAATTCTTTCAGCAGTGACAGCTACAACCAAAAGAAGGGTCTAGGGAAACAGCTGTCAATTTGAATCCATTATAATACAACTACTATGAAATAATTTCCAATAAAGTTACCAATTGGAAATGTCTACATTTCACAGATGCATAGCAGAACAGCATCGCTTAGAACCAAACATCCTACACAAACTTTAGCAAAGCTTCTCTCCTAGATGTATCTTGACCCCACATCTCCTAGACTTCTACTTATTCCCATCTTTGAAATAGTGTCCAGCATTAACAATAAAAACCCTGTTTCAGGAATGACAGGAGGAACTGGGGGACACATGCATGTGACACCAGACCACCTAAACTAAGACAGACCCTCAGATATGAGTAGCTATGCTGAAACCAGACTATGGACCTCATTTTTTGGAAAGCTTTTCATTACAGGAGCAAAAAAAACCATTGTCAGTGGAGTTACCCTGATTAGAAAGAGTTTATAAACAGGCATAAGATTTCATAACTTTTCCTATTATAGAACAGTAGAAGGCCTGTTTGTTCCATTAGCTTTTAATGGATGAATACAGCATTTCATCTTCATCTGTGGGGAGAAGGGTAGAAGAATTAGAGAAAAAAAAAAGTTTAAACAAGTCCCAGAGTCAGCTTACCTTTTAGGATACAGAGGAATAAAGACATCTTCCTCTATAGATTTCTTCATTCTTAGGACAACCATGTTCTTCAAATCCTATTAAAAAAGGAATTATTACTGTGTCCTCACAAGACAAACAACTTCTTCCATTTGTAACAACTTCAATGGTTATTTTGTTCATCTAGAAGTGCAATATGTTAATTAAAGGTAAGTACAGTTGCCACTTGTATGTAATACACACCAAGACCATGAATATATTAAAACCAGTAGACAAATCACAGCTGTAATTATCTACAGGGTTAACCTAGAGGAATTTTTTTTTTTTTTAAGATGAAATTATTTCCCTAAGTGAGGCCTTTTTTTGCATGTTGATTTGCAAGGCAACAGGAAAACTGTATAGTTCAAGAACGAAGTTATGCAAATAGGATCTCTAGAAAAAGCTGTGAAATTCTATGTAAAAAAATACCACCATAGCTAGGATAGTATGCGGTTTTAGGCAATGTGCTTTTAGGTGCCATAGATTGCCACCTACCTTTCTTTTTTATAGCCTATTTCTTTAAAGTTCTGGTTTACTTTCTGTACAAACTGTATCTTGGCTAAGGTCAATCATACCACTTGACTTCAAGTCATGGTTTCAAATCAGCAAACTCTGGAAGGCATGAACATTTTCTTAAAATTTCTTTTCATACTCACAGCCCAAACATCCATCCTGTTTCACCAGTTTTACATCAGAATAAAACTGGAATCGGGCTGAAGGAAGACATGCTAGTGTGACTAAGTGTATAAGAGTAATTATTAAAAGATTGCTAAGATTATGAAGTAGTCTTTTACCTAGCCAATTAACCAGCCTTTGGGGATTTTCAAATTTTAAAATTCTAAGCTTAAGGAGTTGACCACTGGAGCATTATTAGCATTTAAAGCTCACATTTTGAAAGCTATTTAATTCTAACCATTGTTACTGCAGTGAAGCAAGATTAGATCTACAGTCAGATCCTTGACAGGTACAGGCAGAATTTTTCTAGGAACAGAAGCTAATTTCTGCCTCCAGAATGTCCCATCTCCCATCATCTTCGATAAAGAAAGCATCAGAGAGCTGGAAGTTTAACTTCATATAGTGACAAAGTAAACAAGTAACCAGAACCAAACAAGTTCAGGACAATGTTCTAAGTGCCCATTAGGGGCACGCACAGAGGATACATACAGTGGACGAAGGTTTCCCTTCCCCAGTAGCACAGGAGCTTTTACCTCTTTTGCTCGACTGCACTCATTTTTGGAGAGGACTTGTTTTTCAAAGATGTTATTGCAAAGCTGTACAAGGTTCTTTGTCTGTGAAGTAGATAAAGGATCCCACACACTCTTTACAAATGCTAGGGGGAAAAAAAAAATCCCAATTTATTTTTCATTCACAATATGCAAGTAGTTATCCACTCTAGTTTCAAGGCATTACAATGTAACAGAAGTAAACATGCAAAAAGCTGAGCCTCTCACAATAATCTTAACAAGAGGCTACCTTAACCTCACTCTGTGAAACTACGTAATCAGTACATCTTGAAGCACCATTACATAACTAACATTATTTGATAGCTATCACTTTTATTTAAGGTTTGATTGCCTAGCTGCAGTGAACGTTTTCAAGATATTCTTACTCTACCTGTAATTTTTGGAAGGATAGTTTTCTCAATCACTCTAGGCAAAACTTCTTGATCAGGATCATCATCCCTTTTTGATTCAGATATATTTTTGGCATCACTGAATTCTTCTATAGCTCTGAACCAGGGCATCTCTTCCAACGCTGTAAAATTCTGCTGAAAGATCATTCCTGTTAGTTGTTCAGCTGGTCAGGATTAAAAGAAAAGCTCCATCCAATGATACCACAGATTCCCACTTAATTTCAGATCCACCCTTATCACTGAATGTGCCAGAACAGCAGATCACAAAAACTAGTTTTCAAAGACAGAATTTAAAGGGTGGGATTGTTAAAATGCTGTCAGAGAACTCAGGAGAAGTATTCTTTTTACAGGGGGTGTTGCAAAAGGGGCTGGAGGTAAGAGGAAAGGAGAAAGTTAAGACGACTCCAACCACATGCTTCAATTGCTGAGCCCAACACAGCGTCTTTCTGTTCATTCATAATGCACTGTACTATGTATAGAAAAAAATATATCTCATTTTTCATACTAACACTTAATGCAAACACACATACAATTTTTGAGGAACAAAGTCAGTTGATGCACCTACCTCAAGAGGATTCCAATTTATTAACTGAACTCTGATCAAAGGATTTAATAGCTTAGGCAGGCAGAAACTGATATAAGCATCACAGTAAGAGTCAGGAAACTTCTCTTTCCATTCCTGGAATTTCAACAGGATTTTTCTGATGTCACAAAAATCTGCATGTACATCTTCAAAGACTTTCCTACTATCCTCTAAAACGTTATCTATGAATAATATTCATCGGGAATAAAAAGAAACAATCACAGAACTTATTGAGGCATAAGCTGAAGTTTATACATTTACAGGACAAAGAAATATCTGTATGATACTTGCATTTGTCACTTATCTGACACACCTGACACTGAAACGGGTTTTAAAACCAGCTCCCCGAAAAACTCAGTTTCAGAAAAAAAAATGTCAGACCAAGAAAGGCAAGCTTCATGACCTATTCTGCAGATTTATACAACAACTATGTACCACAAGTGATAAAAGTTTCAGACATGAAAACCTTTCTGCTGTTATCCAGAGAACGGGTATTATGCCTTTGCCTACTCCTCTTCATCTATTCATTCAAGATAATTAAAACACCAACCTTTAATTCAGTCTGTTGTCTTTGATTACACAAAACATGTTGTAGCATTGCACTGAGTACTGTCAGATCAGCTATGGCATAATCTAAAAGAGCTTACTTCTAGTTGAAACAGTCACGTGTAATGCCACCACCACGTAAGTCACACCAAAAGAAATCTACTACCATATACTTATTCTTCCCACATCATTGATCAGACCTGTCTGAATGCATTTCTTTTCTACAGTGTGTAACTAACAATATGTAACTCAAATGATGTATTTCTTCACTTTCCCTCCCCCCCAAAAAAAATCATTAAAAAATATCAGAAAGATATTTTGTTCTAGGACATCACAATAAGACTGTCACTAACCTTTGCTCTTCTGGAACTCCTTCACCTCTGTTGGAGTCAGCTCATCATCACTTGACATGCCTTCATGGTGATCAGCTTCTCCCGAACACTCTCTCACTTGCCGTCTACAAGTCCTGTATTTTGTAATGAACCCAGATGAGTTACTCTCTCCCATGTATGCAGAAGGAAGCTTAATGAAAAATAATCCAACTTCAAAAAAATGTACTTAAAGCAAGTTGCAAAAGCAACAGCATAAGGAAACACAATGAGGGAGCAACAGTAATTATGTAACCGTACGGACACATAAACTGTGGAAGGAGGGGAGGATTTGGGAACTGATGTGAAAGGTTAGAGCAACATCCCTGATCTCCCCCCTTACGAACCATGTAGTAACCTTCACTTGACCTCATTTCCACTGAGGCTAATAACTCATCCCACCTGGAACACTGAACATCTAGCATGGTACTGGACACTGTTTCTGACAGTTTTAGTGTAAACTAATGAGCTCTCAGTCTTTGCCATCTTTGTTCTGGATCACTTGTGAGGCAATCCACATAAAAACTAATCGCACCCAAGTGCCGACTGGGCTCAAAGAACTATTGCCATGACACCAAGAATTGTAACAGGCTGCAAAGTCAATAGCTTGCATCCCTGCCTCAGAAAAATGATGTGTGATGCTATGATATGAAAGCAATATTGCATAAATACTTTTACACAGTTATTTACATCAATTAGCATTAAAGGTTACCTGCTTCAAGTAGGAGTTCTTATTATACCATTTTTCATCCATTAAAATTCCAAGGTTCTTGCTGCTTCAAAGTATAGTTATGAGTTGAGGCACCAGTGCAACCGTTGAACTTGCAAAGCTCCCAAAAACTTAAAAAAACTGGTACCAATCTCTGAACACTGTAATTTCCAAAATGTAGTACCAGTCTAACCTACACTGATAGTAGAGTAGGGGCTAGATGTTGCTTTGTTTCACTCACCACCACCACCTCCAGCAGCAACAATACCGCCTATTTTTGATATCTATACAATAATACAATACATTTCTGTATAACATCATAATTATTACTTACTATACAGGAATGAAAAAGCTCCCTTCACAGTTTTGTTAATTTAAAATAACGAGATCTATCGGCATTCAGATTCAAACCAACATGAAAAGAACAACATTAACAATTAGATGGTTTCCAAGTACTTCAAGATTTAGAAAGCAAATATGTATTTTTTGTGTAATCTCACGTAGTAATCCTACATGTTTACATTCATCACCACATAAATGACAGTAAGTCAGTACATTGCACACTGATCAGTTAAGTGCACCTATATATAACACCTACCTTCGATGCTCACACATTTCCAGAAGCTGTGTCTTCTCATCACCATCCAATCCACCATTAGTTGGTTTGTCATTCCCACCTATCAGAAGACAGAAACAGCCAAAAGTAAAATTGTATGATTTTAAAATTCCTATTTTTTCAAACAGGAAACACAGATTCTCCTAGTATTGTACTTCATTTGGAAAAAGCCCAAGAAAAATCAACCCTCCTAACCAAAACCCTAACAGCCTCCAGAGTAAAGCACAGTAAATATTACTTGCCAGCTGTCTATAGTCAGATGTGGTTGCTCCCTTACAGCAGCTGATGAAAGGGTGAATTTGATGACATTCCAGTCACTGCTCACTGCTTCCTAATCCTGGAAAAGGGACTTAGGGCTTTCCACAATAGGTTCTTAGCAGTGTGAAAGGCAAGCATAACGACCTACCTTTGTCCTGTATGTCAAAAGTGAAACCATGTAATAAATTTTGAGGTTAGGTTCCCACATTGTAATGGAAGTCAAATCCCTAATTTACACCACTCAAAAATCATTGCATTTAGATTTCAAGACTAGTCAGCTCCCCACTGTTTCCTGTTACCCAAGTGGGCACTGACTGTGTAACTCCAATTACGCCTCCTCTGATTCTTGAGTCCAACACAGAAGTAGAAACTAGAAGCATGTTCTAGTTGGGCCATTCATTTCTAGCACTATCAGCTGGCTGATACGCGCACAACATGCCAAAAAAGCATACTACTGCTGAAGTATTATATCAGAAAAAACAGCCTTTCCACTATATTAAATAAAACTAGGAACATAAAAAACAATTAAAAGTGCTGTTAAACATGCAAGTACAGTCTCATTTGTAATGCGCTGGAAGTAAAATCATTTTAATGGCAACTATTATTATGGTAACTACCCTTTTCTTCTTAACACCCACTGTCAGTTTGCTACACCACTTTACAAAACCATACAGGCTGCTAGCTTTCTCCAATCAGCAGTTTATCCTGTGTAGCAAGAAGGCTGAACCCATATGATCAGCAGTTACCAGAAACTGGTCCGTCTGGCCTCCATCTGTTCCCAACAGCTCCAAGCACATTGCTTTTAGCTTTCTTAGCTTTGCCTAAACAGTTATAAAGGGTTTGGAGGTTTGGGGTTTTTAAATAGCAACAGCTAAAGACTCACACGGCATACAAACAATGGCGTGGAAAGAAAATGCAAGATGAGAAAATAGTAGTAACTTTTCCTACAGTGACTGAAAAACACCATTTTGTTTTAGACAAAACTCTTACAACAAAGTGGCTTCTTTCTTCACGTCCTTCCCTCACACTGTGTCACCTCCTAGTTTAAGATCTTCATTCTGAGCACACATGTGGTCTTAAAGACACTCTCATGTAAAAGTGATGTTGCCAACTAAACACGCTGCTTTCTCATATATTCACAGAATAGCATAATAAGCAAGCTTTCTCCAAATTAAGACCGACTGGAAAACGGACTCTGTTTTTCTTTTTAAATATTGGCAGAAAATTGTTGAGTTGAATAACTAGAATTTGATAAAGTACTTGGTCACGTTATGTTCACTATTAAACCAGAGAAAAACAGTATCACGGGTGTTACTGAGGTAGGGATTTCAACTGAGGTATAGCAGAACACATCTACTGATGGGGTGTGTGTGTGTGTGAAAGGAGATCAAAGAAAAACTAAAAACTTCATCCAAAAGGTAATTGTACATTTCTGCTCAAAGAGTGAATGTTTCAATAAGAAAATAACTTCTAACTTCATACTAACTTGTCAGATGCTGAATATAAGCAGATTCATTTTTCACCTCATCTTGCCTTCGTTTCAATACTCTCATGGCTTGCTGCTGAAGAAGTACATGTACAGCCAGTTCCAGCTCATCAATGTATTTCAGCTGAAATATAGTAAACAGTAATCAGGTTTTCAATTAATTAACATCTCAAAAGAATGAACAAATAACAGTTTCTATGGGTTTGCAGTATAGCTGTGAAATTAGAACCAAAGTATCATAGACTGAAAAGTAAGGTCCTGGCCATGGGAGTTTTTCAGGCTTTTTTTGTAAGGCTGAAAAACAAACTAAATGCCAGTTGCTCCTCAAACCTAAGACTTCATACAAAAGGGTTCAAGAGGATACTACTGGTACACTTCGTTTGCTTTCAGTTTGCTTTTGAGCCACTGGGTGTTAAAATTCGTTCATTAACTACTATTTTTTCTCTTTAAAATTACATAAAATTCACAACCGCAATGCAATTAAGTGACATAAATTAGATATCATAGCACTACCTGTAGAGGATAACAGCAGTTTACTTTCACTGAGGCCAAACTTTAGGTGGCTCCTCCCCTTCTCCCAACCTTCAACTTTTTAAATACACAAAGTTTGCAGTTCAGGAAACAGATGCTGCCAATAATGTAGACAAATTCTCACACAGCTCTGCTAACTCAATTCCAACTGGAACCTAGCACAAGATCCTTACTACCTCTGTTACATAACCCTGAGTAAAGGCATTTTGAGAGATTCTAAAAGTGAATTTAAGCACCGCCTCTCATTCAACTGCAGTGCGCTCTGATTATTAGACCTGCAGAAAACCCTCTAACAACACTTTGTTTTCATGCAACAGAAACTAGGTGAGACCACAGCTCAATTCAGTATACCTATACCAGCTTGATCATCACTTCAGGTGAGGGTTGATTCATTTTCCCTATGTTTTGTTTCCTGTTACATTAAAATTTTGGATAGAACTGATTAATAACTGGATGGTGCCCCTCATCATTTCCAAACAAAAAACTCTCATCCTTCATTAACAGAATGCACCTTTATCAAGGGGGGGGGGGGAGGAAAATACATACTTTTTCATTCAAACAGTTTATCAAGTTTTCTACATATGTTTTCATGGCCCTGTAGAATTTGTAATTCAGAGCTGCATCTGAAGACTTCTCTAACTCCTGGACAGCAATCTTTGAATTCCCAATGTCCTCCATATATTTTTCATACTCCCGCTGGTGGGCACGGTGCACATCCCATAATGATGCTATCCTACAAAAGAGAAACCCAAACAGCTAAAATTATTGCCAAGTTAACAGCTGATGTATTCCAAAACATTTTTCTCATTATAATCACATACAAAATCTTTGCCTGTGCTAATAATAGCACTCGTATTTGACCAAAGCAGTGCTGATTTACCCATGCCAGTATTTGCAGAAGCACGAGGTGTGCACAAGCATCATGCTTTAGAGACTCAAACATCACTTACATGGTGCTGGTTTTGAAAGCACCACTGACATTTTACCTAGATGCCTCAATAACCACGCTTCCCAAAAACATAAAAAGCCACATTTTGTGGTATCACATTAAATGGATTCTACCCAACATAATCTGGGGAAAAACACAGCTCATGTCAGCATGTCTATACTAGTTTAATATAAGTTGCATGGATAGCAGTACCTATAAGCATTCGCTATGTGCTCACTACTAAATACACACCAACTGAGGACTCTTGCTGCTAGTAGTTGATAAAACCCAGGAACTTATGTCTACAGCTGTCACTAACTTAAATAGGTAGTAGAGGAATGCTATAACAACTCTGCTTCCTTTTTTTTTTCCCCCTTCCCTCCTTACATATCTCAAGTGTTTGCTCAGCTTAAGCAAGCCTGTAACAGAACCAAGAAATGGACCCCAACTTCTTTCACTTCCCTGAAGCAGGGTACACTTTTCAATGACAATAACCTAAGCAAGCTATTGCTCTTCACCATGCTACAAGTTAAAAAAAAAAAATAAAAAAATCAGTATTTATCATGTTAAACACATCTATAAAGTTTACATCGAACAGGTTCCCCATCCCCTTCTTGCTGTTTTCCAGACGGGTTTCCCACTCTTGACAGCCTTATTCTAATTTTTCTTATTTGATTCTGTACCTAAATTCCTATTTCATTTAACTCAATTCCTTTCAGGTGATTATGGCAAAGCATGCAATTCCACAAAAATATTTAGACCAATTTAGCTGCAGTGCTTTTAACAAGCAGGTCAGTGATGGTCTGTACAAAGCAAAGCACATTCAGATAAAGTTCAGTACAAGTTCATAGCACACATTTGTGTCTCAGCTGTATAACATTACTTGTCTAAACTTATCTGAACAGCTGCTTCCCGGTGCTCTGAGAGATGACAGGGGTGGCTTACCTTAGGATGCCTGACCCCAGCTGTCCTTTTCACATCCCTTCTTGGAGGTTTCCACCTCCATCCCACAACACTTCAGCTGCCCATACAGTAACTGAACTGCTAAAGAGAACTCACAGCCTGGCATACGACTGAAGAAAAAAAATCAAGGCAGGTTCTACGTTGCCTAAACAGACTGTAGAGAATTTACTGCTGCTTTAGGAAATACTGAGCTATTTTTGCAGCTGTAAGAACCACCATAGAGAGCTAGGATTGCCAGCTTCATCTGACCCAGCTGAAGTTTTGCTTGCTGGGCAAATATAACATTGAACCAACGCTCCTATCAAAAACTACTAGCAAGCATGAAAAGCTGCTGTCATTTCCATGAACTTACTCTAAAATTTACTTGACGAAACACTCTTGAAAAGTCCAAATGCTCCTCTAAAACCAAGCATTGCCAGGTAAAGTGAAAAATTTGTAGTACTCTACCAGACATCATAACAAGCATATTAGACAGGAAATAACCATGAAAATATCCTCTAGTACTCTGGAAAAAGAATAAGACTGCAAAACTGCCATCTCTCATTCTGTGACAAAAACTAATGAACTTAACTTTTGAGTTACCCAAAAGCAGGGTTTACCTTTCAGTCAGTCGCTTCTTCACGATTTCCAAGTTCACAGGTGGTAGAGGAACAGAGGGATCAAACTTTGGTTTAGCTGGTTGGGATTTATGGAGGGAAGCCTCATCATAAGTTTCCTACAAGAATTTTAAGTGTTAATTTTTAATACACCATTTACACAAGTTTTCCCTCTGCAGCTCTATAGATCACAAGACTTATTATTTGAGAACACAAGCCATATGACAAAGATACATGTTTCAATCATCAACTGAAGTACAGAAAATGTACAGAAAAGTACAACACACAACCAAGGAAAACAAAGTATAAAAAATGCATATATATGTCATATAAAAACATATAGTGCATACACATATAAACAGCTCAAAGTAATCCAAATTTAGGGCACACTTAAGTTGCTGTCTTGGTCTGAAAATATTAATAGCTTTCAATAATGCATAATGCTTCTGTACTAACAGCTGAGACTTTGTTAGTATCAAGATTCCAAATACAACATGTAGAAATATAAACTATAGCCAAGTAGTGATGATATCTGATTTCACTCATATCTTGCTTTTTTAAAACTAATTGAATACATTTATGATAAATTATTTGCCACCTATTAGTCACTTAATATTCTGTTTTCTTATAGTAAACTTTCTGATGCCCCCAATAAATACGAATGCTGTGTTCTGACAAAGCTAGTGGCCAAAAGACAGATTTGCCACTGACAACTCATCTTAAATGTAATTATAACTAAAAGAGTTACACTGAATTTTAGCTTATAAAGAAACTTTGCATTCTAAACCAGTAGAAGTTTGTACACTAAAATGTAGCCAAAACACCATCAGTTGAAGCAATTAAGTCCGTGACTAACAAGGTCTGCTACTAAAAATTGTTGCAGTTTCCTGAACATCAGAAATTAAGTTTTCCACAAACAAGTAGGCTAGGAGGACCTAAGATCACCAATCATATACTGGATTTGAAATTCAGCAGCAGAAAGATGCAACTTTCTCCCATTCCTCTAACTACTCCCTTTTAACAAGCAAAACGTCTACAACTGTCTATTCTGACATAAATAACTGGTTATTCAGATTTTCCTAGCTGATCCAGAGCAGGTGATTCAAGCCAGAAACAAAAACGTCAATCTCATCAGAAGACACAGTTTATTTTTACAATTATTTAACAGAAAAAAACCATAGTTCTACTGAACTGTTAAGAGAGCTCTCAGATTGCCACCAAACAAATCTAGCGTAATAAAAGAATAAATTTTGCATTGCGACTTTTTAACATCTGTGTTATTTGAATACTCTTGCTTTTAAGATCCCTTGCACAGCAGCAAATAAGTCAGGCTTCAGAATTTTATTCTCTGCTTTCCAGAGTCTTCCATTACATATGGGTACCTGCCTTTGAGGCAGACAATACCCTGCTTCTGAACAGCTAGACAGAAATTACAGATGTTCATTATCATCTTCCCATATTTCTAATCACCTTTTCCCTGAAGGATCAGGGTATAACTTCCTAAAATCTCCTCTAATGAGAGGGCAGGAAAGAGATACGACAGTACTACAGAGCTCTCTTGCCTATGAGCAAAAAGCAGCTTCTAGTGATTAGGAATGCATGTGTCACCTGAGAGAGTTTAACAGCTTTCTTTATTTGCTGTTCTTCCCACTTCATTTGTGCTTCATCTTCACTTGATTCATCACTCACAGACACTGGAAGTTAAGACAATCATTATTAGATGTAATTACATTCCTATTTCTCCCTCTCATGTTCTCCTCCCTCTAAAGCAACAAGGGTTCTCCCAACCATTACTGAGAAGTGATACACAAAAACCAGCAGAATTAAAACCTGCAGATGGAGGATGTCCTAACTGAAAGGCAAGGAAGGCTTGGAAATGGCTAGTGGGATTTGTAGAATTCACACCAGTATCAATTTCCCCAACACAGTTTCTCAGACAACTACTACTGCATTACAAGGAGCACATACATCTTGAGTTTATGTCTCAAAGCAAAGCTGTGTACAATACATGTAAATAAAAGTAGAGTGTAACAGTGAGTGACGTTATACACAGCAAATCCTTGAGCGTTCCAGAACATACACTCTACTACAGGTATAAAAATCTCATTAGCATTAATCAGAATTGCAGAATCAGCTCGTAGTTATGCATTCCTTACAACCCTTATTCAAATAACAAAGTAAACTAGCAGTTCGAAAACAAAACTATAAGCAGCAGCTATAAGAGGATAAAAGCAATGGAAAAGCTAGATATGCTTTGCAGGCACCAGGTTTGTCTACTTCTGAAAGGCTGGGTTGCTAGGGCTTTTTTTTTTTTCCTAGAGCAGCCACAATGTCAATGCACAGAGAACACTTGGAAGACCAGACCAGAAGCAAGAGGCAGGATTTACAGCAACTTTGTTCACATTACATGCTGTGCTGCCTACAGGGCAATTTTTTGAAGTCAACAAGGCCAAAAATAATTTTTCAAGTGTTTCTCAAAGCATCCTGCACCACCCCATTAGTAAGCCCTAAACCAGGTTAGTGTTCCATATAAACCTCAAGTACCAACTGTACAGCCTTTTGCCAAGACCCTGAGGAGCAAAGCCCTGAGCTGCACTCACTCCTTTCTGCACAAGTCCTGTATTCTTCCAGACATCAGTAAAACAAAGCCACAACCACTGGGAGAAATGGCACACACTCACCCATGTGTTCAGTCATCCTCTGCCTAAGAGTTCTCATTCTAGGAACAAAACTGAGATTCTTCATATCAGACTCATCTTCGCTCTCTAAATCACTGCTTCCTCTCCTTCGAGAGACCCGATGACTGTTTGAAACATCCAGTGGAAGATAATCGGCCTGTGTCCTGGTTAAGTGACATTTCCTCTGAGCAGCCTCAATACATGCTGCACTGGGGATATTACCTGCATTGAAGAGAAAGAAAATCTAAGCAAAAGACTAAAAGCAATGTTCTGTATCGCTCCTAACGTCAACAATCACCACCGTTCAGGATCACTGTAAAATTCTAAACACAGGACAAAAGATGTTCTTCTACTATGCTCACCATGTTGAATATAAGGAGATGGAAAAGCATCCTTAAAAAGTGTATCCCAGTCTAAAAACATAGCTCACGCTTTTTTTCTTTTAAGTCAGTCACTGTTTGCCTGTCCTTCTCTTTTCCATCTCCCCAAAAGATCAGGGTTACTAAACTTACAGAGTTTACAAAGGAATACAAAGTTTACAAATCAGCACAAGTGAGGTTATACCTTAATCTCATGAAGGGAATTTTGCATTGTTAAACAGGAATGCTTTGCTGCCTTTCTTCGGAAACCAATGGTCATAATTTTGGATCCACTTCCAAAATTAAAACAGAAATACAACAATTATCTGCAACCAAAGATTTTGGGGAACCGTCACTATTCTTTCAGAAGAAGGGTAGCCCTGACTCAGCACCAACAAGATGCCTACACCTTATGTGATTTAAGCTGAGTGGGATTCATCTCACCTTCAAAGAACGTTGTAAAATCACTTCCTTTAAAAAAAAAAAATCTAGGTAACTAACCTGGGGATAAATCCTTCCTCCTCTGTGGAAAGCTGGATTCATTTTCAGACTCTGAGCTGTTGTAGTCCTCACTTAGTGAAGAATAACTTTCATCCTCCTTTTCTTCTTCATGAGTGCCTGTGGTGTTGCCAGTTCTAGGCTCCAACTGACAGATTTCTGTATTAGGGGGTTAAAAATTAAGATTCATAATTTCAGTTTCAGCTGCTGGAATCTGATGTGCCATAACTGGTTACCAATAACTATTTACACCTTGCTGCAGCAAAGAGTGGTTGCTTAGCTATCTCCACTTGTGCCCATCAAAACACATCAAATTTTCTGAGATTACAAGGCAGTTATTTACAAGCCAGTTCTTGTCTTGAATCAAAGCGTATGTGATAGTCCTAAACTAGTATGTCCTTCTGAGACAAAGAGCACATTTACATGCACAAAAGCAGTATCAGCTCCCAGATGAAAACTAATTAATATCCTGATAGCTCACAGCACATTTGCATTCATCTCCCTTGACTTTTAAACCATATTTAGAAAGCGCTTTTTTTTTTAAGCATTAACAGAGGGAGTCCTTGTTTAAACTATAAAGGTTTATGTATGTCTATCTTGTCTCCAATTACCTCTGAATTCTTTAAAAACATTGATTTCATCTGCCACTACATCTTTAGTAAATTATCAGATTACTGAACAAGAAATATGCCACCTGTTATAAGAGTATAAGGTATACTTTTGCAATAAATGACTAAGAAAATATACCATCTCATCTGAATCACAATCTCAAAGGGAATTATTTCTCAATCTAATTTATTTTTATCTAACAGTAGCAATTAGGGTATATCTGTGAATTCCAGAGGTCTCAAAAGGGGAACAGAGGGGAAGAGAACTTTTAGACACATCTGTAAAACACACAAACTCTGTAGTTCAATGAGACTAGGAATACTAGTAGAACAATCAAGGCTACTGACTGTATTCAATATAAAATATTCAAATGCTATAATAGCACACAGTTTAATAACAGAAAGTTTAAAGTTTACATTAAGTTTTATCAAACAAAATTCTACTAAGCTCAAACTTTCTCTCAATGCAAATACTCAGATTAAACTGCAATTTGACAGCAATAAGCAGCGGATAGTTGCCCCACAGTTTGAAAGATACCATGCTGAGGTACAAATTTGTCAGAACTTTATTAACTCTGATGTACTACAGGTGTTCTGCATAACCAGGTATTCTCATGAACAGCCTCCAAGTTCTGATACTGTTTTACCAAGGCCATACAGAAAATAATTCCAGCAGAAATAGATTAGAATTTTAAACCTGTAAAGTAACATTGTAAGCATAATCCTGGGTTCGATTAACAAGTGGGGAAAAAAAAAATATCTAACATCAGTATTTGTACATCACTCTTTACTTACTGATGTTGTAATGTATTTTCATGTAAGTATTCCATTAAATATTTAACTGAAAAAAGTACTTACTTTTGCTTTCTTCAGTTTCTGTCTGTGCAGGCAGCAGGCTTTCCTTCTTTTGAATTCTAAAGATTACTTCATTGAAGGATGGCTTTTTAATTTTAAAAAATTCTTCACCTGTCCAGATAAAACAAAGCGATTCTGAGTAACATTAACAAAGAACAGTACGTGTGCTCTCTTACATGTATTACATCTCTATTGTGTGCACAGCGTATTTTTTGAAGCTCGGGCTGCGTTAAGTGTAACTAATTCTGTGGCTTTATTACTCACAATCCACCACCTCTTAATTTAAAGCTGTGCAGCTCAGCCTGCTCAATATTGTGCTGCTGAAATGCAGTTTCTTTGCAGTTTGTGTCCAAAGCAACACCTCTGCGCAGCCCCGACCTGCCTAGCGTCATCAGGCACAAAAGCAACAGCCCAAAAGAGCCAACTCGACCTTTAAATTTCAATTATTTAAGCTTGGCTCATCATTAACTAGCACACTCAGGGAATCGCATGCTACTGGTTTCCTCCAGGTCAAAGAAGCTTTCAAGTGCCTCCCAGTCAAAAGCACCAGGACATATAGAAACCTGGAAGTATTTTCATATGGGTTTCTCTCACAAACGCTCAGAGGAGCCCCA
>JAVJGI010000062.1:79591286-79602994 GCA_035590275.1 Ibycter americanus
GCACCGCTCCCCGCCGCACGCCGGGCCCCGGCGGGAGCCGCTCCGGGGTTTCGGCGGGAGCCGCTCTTCCCGGGAGCCGGCGCCCCGGCGTTTCAGGTGGGAGCCGCTCTCCCCGGGAGCCGGCGCCAGCGCCGAGCAGTAAGCTTGGCCGGTGGGCTGGGCTGCCTGCCGGGGCTCGCCTTCGCTTTACTGCTGCCCTGCACGGGGCAGGGGCGCCGGTGTGGGTGCCCGCAGGGCTCGCTCCGCCCAGGGGGGCGCCCGGCCACGGGAGGGAGCTCGGATGTGGTCAGAGACCCCGGTTTGTTGCCATGATGATGGTGGTTTTGTTTCTTGTAGCGGCTGTGAAAACCTAGAATTTGGAGAAATGGAACTGGTTTCTGCAGTTAAAGTTTGTGAAGTGTTTTGCCTGTAGCTAGGCTGGCTTCCCTTGCTCTCGGCCTCACACCGCGGCGTGTAGTAATGCAGAAAATAAAATTGAGGCTGAGGTGCGTGATGGGTTCCCTAAGCAAACTATTTTGAATGCATTAAATGGTTTTCGTAGCAGGTGACGCTTTGACATCTGCCCCATTGCAGAACTTGAAAGTCGATCTTGCTTTCAATAGTACCTGTGATCTTTTCACTTACGGTTACAGCGGTTCTCTTAAACATCAGTTGGAGATTCCCCGTCTGAAACACTGGAATGAGGAGTTGCAAGCCGCTTGCTCGTGCATTCAGGCTGCCCTGTCGTATGCATCTTTGGGAACGTTGTGGTTTTTAAACTTGTTTTTGTTCGTGCTTGCCTGTGGTGGGAGCAGCTCCCACGCTGGTATGTACACAGGAACACATACGAAGTGTGTGAAGCGGTATGGCTTTGCCACGGTGTGGGTAACGTCAGTGGTGCATAACATGAAGCTTGTTTTCAGGAATTTTAAGTTGTTCATCTGAAACTTTGTTCAAATTCAAAGACTATAACTGTAACAAACATTTATATTCACTGATGTGATGGTGCTGTTTAGAAATAATGAACATCAGGAACTAATTGGATAAATAGGTAGCTGGGCTTCATTCTTCTACTAAACCTTGTTCGTTCTTGTTTCCTTGTTTCCGCTCTACCTTCCCTGTTTGGTTTGTCTGTATTTTATTTTTTTTTATTCTAAGCTGGGAGGAGTATTCACACCACTGTACCTCTGGATTTTTAGAGAAACCTTAGTTCAGACTCTAGGCTGTGTGTGTTAACAGAATTGCATGCATCCCTGCAAACATGGATTTGGGCTGTTCCACGCTCTATTATACAAAAATTTTGGTCGGATTAGCCTCCTGACTCAGATGCCTAAATTAGATAAGTGAATATGCTTCTCCTTTTAATTACTATCCTGAGGGAATTGCACTTGTTTTTTTCTCCTCTGTCTATACAAGATTGAGAGTATGGGATGTGTCCCTGACTGAGTTGTTAGCTGCCACTGTAATATAAACAAAGAGTATGTTCTATAGCACTAACAATAACAAAAATGCAGTACCTGTGGTCTGTTTGTGCTAATAACTATATGAGGTTATCTAGCATAGGTGGTGTTCTGCTATCAGAGCTTTATGTGCGCTTATTTTTTCCACCATTCTTGTGGACAGACTGAGATAGGGTAAGGCAGAAGTGACCCATGGATGACTCTGAACTGTGGTTGAGAAGCCTTTATTTATTGAGATTCAGGTATTACAGTGACTGGGACCATGGCACTTCTTACAATAGGGTGTTTTTCTTACAAATATTTCTGTTGTAGTCTTTAATATTTAAAAGTGAATTAATTGCATGCCATGGGAAAGTAGCAGCTATGAAAAACAAAACTCAGGTTCTGTAGGTGGTAATAATTCTTCGCTGAGTTACTGTTCTGGAGCTGGTGGGGAAAACGGGACAACATTTGAGAAGTGAAAGGTGATGTACATGCTTTGCTTGGGGCATTATAAAAAGTGTCACACACCTTGAAAACAGGTGTCTGCCAGGAAAAGACCTGGTGATTAGTTCCTGAAAAGCAGTGTAGTCCAGATTGCTAGTTCCTGTTGCAAACGGAGGTAGATGTCCCTGGTCTGAGAGATAACCTGTTAATTAAGAGTTTACAAGTAAAGTCTCTGCTCTTACCTGAAAAGATTAAGTTTGATCAGCATGTAAAATCTGTGAAAACAGCATTTAATGAGATTTTCTTTTGAAGTCCGGAGCTGTTCTCTTTGCCTTTTTAAGACTGGTTCAGAAATCAGACATTTTTATTTTTAAGGTTCATTTCTGGCCTATTTTCACTTGAAAGGAAATTGCATAGAATGGTTTGGGTGGAAGGGAACCTTCAAAGGTCATCTAGTCCAACCTCCCTGCCGGTGGCCAAGGACACCTTCCACTAGACCAGGCTGCTCAAAGCCCAATCTAACCTGGCCTTCAGCACTTCCAGGGATGGGGCATCCACAGCTCCTCTGGGCAACCTGTTCCAGTGTCTCACCACCCTCAGAGTGATGAATTTGTTCCTAATAGCTAATCTAAATCTACCCTGTTTTTAGCCTAAAATCATTGCCTCTTGTCCTGTTGCTACAGGCTCTACTGGAAAGTCTGTCCCCATCTTTCTCATAAGCCCTCTTTAAGTACTGGAAGGCCACAATAAGGTCTCCTCATAGGAGAGGTGCTCCAGCTCTCTGATCATCTTTGTGGCCCTCCTCTGGATTCGCTCCAGCAGGTCCATGTCCTTCTTGTATCTCCAATATCTCAGTTTTTGAAATGGCTTTTAACTGCTTCCATTTGCTTTTCTTTACCTAAAATGTAGTTGTAGAGTAATATAATTTTGAAGGGACTTCTGGGCTTCATCTGGTCCAGCCTTCACTAAAAGCATGGCTGACTCAGAGCCACATCTGATTGTGTTTGGACTACCTCCAAGGGTGGAGGTCCCACAAACTCACTGGGTAGCCCTCTCTGGTTTGGTATCCACACTTGGTCAGAGTGTATCCCATCCCATTGCCCATGTTGTCATTGAAGACGTTAAACAGTATTGGCCATGGGATCAACCCCTGGGGAACATCATTAGTTCCAACTGGATGGGACTTTGGATTACTGATCACAGCCCTTGGAGTCTAGTGGTCAAGCTAGTTTTCCACCCAGTTTACAGTCAACCTATTCAAATTGTATTTTACCAGTTTGGCTCTGAGGATTCTATGGGAGATGTTGAAAGCCTTTGTAAAGTCAAAACAATCTACTTTGCCCTTGTTCCCAGAGCCAGTCATCTCAACACAGAAAGCTATGAGATACATCAGGTGTGGTTTATCCTGGATAGATGCGTGCTGGCACCTTCCCATCACCTTTTTGTTCTTCAAGCATTTGTAGGTGGCTCCCGGGAGGATTTGCTCAATAATCTTTCCAGGGACTGAAGTCAGACTTAGCAGCCTTTTGCATTGTTAAACTGTCCCTCTTGCCCTTCCAGAAGATAGGTTTGATGTTTGCGTTTTTCCCGTCATCAGGATCCTTGACCAGTCACCAAGACCTTCCAGAAATCATAGAACTTGGTCTTGCAATGACGTCCACTGGTGTTCCTGGCAGCGCTGGTGCTGTGATTTGTTTCATATGTGTCTGTGCTATACTTGCTTGTTTTCACATTACTTTATTTTGACTTGTGAAAGCTGCTTTCAGTTTAATGTAATGCCACATCTCTTGGCAAGGTATATTAGATGATGGATCCTGCCATGTTTTTAAGTTTTGGGGGAAGCTTGATGTAAACATAGTCCTTTTGTGAAAGTCGTGAGAGCAGTAGGTTGTTGACTTTGTGAATTTGTGGTGTTGCTTTTGGATTGGAGGGCTTATTTCATGTGGCTGAATGATGTGGGAAAGTCAGTGACCTTTCTTTACCTTTTTCGTCTTAGGTGATGATTGGTGATTATAAGGATAACAAAGATAATGTAGAGCTAATTAGAGATTTTTTTATGACTGACCTATTTCAAGCACTATCACTTGCCAGTAAAACACTTAACACAAAGTGTACTTCGAGGTTCAGAGGTCGATCCTAGGCATGGGGTGAAATAGAGTAGTTACTGTATTTGTTTAAAAACCACATTATCACCCTTCACCTTTTAAAACTGCATTTTCCTTGTGTACCCTGCTTTATGATAGATGATGCAACAGACTATTTTTGGGGCGAAGCACTCTTCTTAGAGTGCCTGGTTGGATTTTTAGAAGTGCTAAGCAGCTGTTTTAAGTGATCCTGAGATTTTCAAATGCTTAGTTGCAAATATTGCAGGTACCTGAATGACCTCTGGAAATCTGTTTTGAATCCTGGTTGGTGTAGAACTGGGAGGCTTACCTCTACCTGTAGGTTGAAGTTCCTTCCTGTGATGGGCCAACGTAAGTTGAAATTTCAAGCCAGCTGTGAGCAGTGCCACTGATGAAGCCTTGTTTTCTGTGGCATTGGCTGTCTGAGTCTATAATCAGCTGTAAGCTTGTGTTGAAGTTTTTAGCGATGCGGCTTCTCTGATGTCTAATATTAGTATGCAAACATACAGCAGTCTGTTGGGGGCACTAAATTTGGTAGTGTCTTCTCTGTCTGGTTGCCTTTTTTTCATGAATCATGTAGGCAGTTAAGATATTTGCGAAGCACACCCTTCTGTTAATTTTGGTTCAGGTTGGGTGATGGGAGTCATTGAAGTACATAATAACTACTCGTGTCTCATACCCTTTGAAAGCCAAGCTAAGGACTGAAGCGTGCTGGTTACTTGGTTACTAGAATGTTCCTCCTTTCATTGATTAACTTGTCTATCAGGATTTATTGTTTTATTTATTATCAGATTTATTTAAGGATAAGTCTTTCTCTAGAAAACAAGAAAGGTGATTTTATTTCATCAAGAGTCTCTGATACTTCTTACATCCACGCATACTTTGTTTTATTGTCCATTGCAAGATTATACAGAGACTGTAGTAACTTGTTTTTCTGGTGCTGTTGTGCCATTAGCACCAAATGTTCAAAAGGTGAGGATTGGGTTGTATAAAAATCATAAAGTAAAAGCGGGGCTGATGAAATTTTTGGTTTTCTTCACATTTGGAATGTTTAAGACTTTGTCAGTATAGGAACGCAGCCTGGCTAGGTTGGTTGCTTGGATCCTAGAGTTAAAAGTAATGGATTGAACATTAGTATATAGATGAGCAGAGTGTTGTGTAACTTATTTTCAGAACACCACATGAAGTTCAAGTGGTGTAACATGATGACAGTAGCAGCACAACGCATTGGAATTACCTAATAGAGGACAATTACCTGAGGACTATTTTTAAACAATTTTGCAGTTACAGATAGCTGAAAAAACATGGTTGATCCAGATAAGTCACAGCTTCTTTGGAACAGTGATTCTGAGAGCAGCCAGTTTGACTTGAGACATTTTGATATAGGATGTTGTTGCTTCAGAAGTAGCAGATAATTCTGAGCTGGCTTTCCTAGTGAAAATTTTCAAGGCTGATGCAAGTGGAGCTTGTGAAATGCTGTGGCATCAGTCATGACTGATATCTGCAGTTAGTGATTCAACAGCATACACATGAAGTAAGGGAAGAACAGGAAATGGGAGTTACTCCTCTTTGTTCCTAAAAATATAACTGGAATGCAAAAAAATGACCTATTATGGCTATACTAATAAATGTATCAAAAATCAGAGTTGACTTAAGTAATGCTTTTAGTCTTAGCTTTCAAAGGTCAAGAATTATACTAATCAAAATCTAAAACTTGCTTGCTTTTTCCACTACACTCTTAGTGCAGTCGTAATATTATGAGTTTCTTAAGGTAGGGCAAGTGTTTTTCTGAGATACACCTTTGCTCATAGAGACTTTACATGACATTGAGATGTGTGTCTAACCCAGGTGATAATTAATTTCCTGAGTTCATGAAATTCATTTGTGGTGGTCAAAACATTATTACCGTATGCTGTAGAGCTCGATGTTAAAGGTTAAGAGACCAAATTTCAACTGGATGCTTTGAAGGACTGTTCTTGGTAATATAGTGTGGACAGGACTTGTGGCTGAGAGCGGGGTCAGACTGGGGCAGGTAAGAGGTGCTGCGGCCACGCTGCCTGGGGCCTGGGTCCATCTCAGGACCAGCTTGCCTCCCGGGGCTCCCATACTGGGTGGGACCTCTTGGACCTCCATTACACCCATGCTCTTCTATCTTGCTTTGGGGAATGCATTTTTGCCCACCTGGAATAATGCCACCTAGTTAATTTTTCTTGTTTTAACTGCCTTATATTGATCTTTGCTTTTTCTCCCATGAGGTTTTCCTGGTTTTTGTTTCATTAAAGATAAACTACCTTTCTTTGCTTTAAAGGCCTCTTGTGGCCTGTCTCCTTTCTGCTTGTCATCTCATTCAGTTTGGAGAAGTTAAGCCTGCAATGGTTTTGTGCACCTGCCCAGCTTGAAAGCAGGTATCTAAAGTGGAAACTCAAGTCTTGCTGAATGTTTTGCCTTCATTAGTTTTACAAATAGTGAAAGATTGTTTTCTGTTGAGCATAGAAGACTGCCCATGTATTCTACCTCTGCTATAGCAGTCCACTAGATGTTCTGTGTGTTTTGCACTGTTACCTGGGACTGAAAACTAAGCAGCAAGTTAGGTAGCAGTTCTTGTACCATAACGAAAAGATAACACTAAGAATTCTTCTGTTAGGTGTTGGGTTTTTTTTTTGCTGTGTTAGGAAGCAGATTTCGCTTGTGCATCTGATGGAAGTGAAGGGGCTCAAAAATTTCCTCTTAAGATGGTAAGACTTAAAATGGATAAGCTCTTAAGTAATATGCTCTGAATGTTCCCAGTCATGGTTGAAGTAAGAAAATAATGAAAAGAAGAGAAAACTCATCAAAGATTTATGTTTTGCCTAAGTCTACGTTGGCATAAATTAGGAGTCACAGTGTGAAAGTGGAGAACTGCAGGCTTCAAGGTGTGTGAACCTCACCAAACAGCATCTGAGGGCTCTTGTACTATGCTTGCAAGTAATTAGATGTGAGAACTGATGTATTTCAAAACAGAATCTGGAAAAAACAGCATATGGAGTGGGGAGTCATGTAAATTAGAAAGTAGGAAGCAAAAAAAGAGTGTATTTTAAGTTACCACCCATTCAGGAGCAAGTGTATCTCAACTCTCTGGAAAGGTTATGATATGCAGGCTGGAGTTCCTTCTCTAAAGGTAGAAGCTCGGAGCCTTTAAAAAAAAAATAAATCTTATAAATAATCTACCCTCTGCTTTTTTCCTTTTTTTCTTTGCCTTTTTAAGGAAAGCAAGCAGAGGTGGTGATGTCTGTCCATGTCTGGGATCAGGTTAATGAATGTATTCTTCCAGGGCATGACAGAGCTGGGTTCAGTTCCCATCTTTTCCTGAGGAAGTTCATGTACTTGGCTCCTGGGAGAAGGGCCAGGGATTTAAATAGTGAGCTTCCTGAAGCGGGATTCTCATACCCACCTTCAGAATTTCTTCTCTGCAAGAAGAATCAAAGGTGGAGGGGCATGGACGAAGAGGGACCTGTGGCGCTCTGATGGCAGAGAATTTCACGTAGGAGGTTGAAATCCCGAGTTTGTGTTACTATTCCAAACATTGCACGTGGGTTTCTTTAAACAACTGTGCAATAAAATGCGGGAAGGCCATCTCCTTGGAGGAAGCAAAGATCAGTATCAGTCTCCGAAGACACAGGAGAGAGTTGAACGGGGTCTTGATATTTTGAATGGGTGCTTTCACAACTGAGCAGCTGTGTAAGACATGGAGTAAACCCATCAATACTGACCACACAATTATGTTTTTTAAATAGAAACACAGATTCTTGTATTTTGCGTGGCATCCATTTTGCATGGTCAGTATATTCAGAAAGCCTGTTTGTCAGGCAGGGTTGGCAGAAGGATATTTGTCAAAAAAACCCCCCACTTTTTGTGTTCTGTCTTAACCACTGTTTGGAAGCAAGTTGCCCTATAACAGTGAGCAAAGAAGGGACTTCATACCATAGAGTTAAGAAGTAACATATTTAACACTTTTTCTTTCCTTTCCCCCCCTCCGCCTCGAAATGTCAAAATATTAACTGAGGCTTGCAGAACTCTTATGCACAGTAACAGAGGGGAGCAGGAAGAGCTAGCGGTCTGCTAGCTACCCAGGAACGACTTCTTCCTTTTGTTACTGATGTCATTCGTTTGTTATCAGGGTGGGTGGGCTTTGTGAAACTGGTTGCAGTACTTTTTGAAAAGACCATGTCACTGCATGTAACTCCACTGCATAAAGGAGATAAATTCTTAGCGTGCCAAAATGTTTTGTGTTTTTCTTTCCCTTTTTTTTAATTAGTAAGCTTTTCTACCGATATGTCTTGAACGAAGAGAAATTCTAGACTCTGCTCGTTTATAATGCCTTGCTAATGTTTATTATTCTCTGATTTTCAAGAGGATAATCCAAAAAAAAGCACAGAACTACATGGACTATTATACTGCCACTGTTTGCTTCGCAAGTACTAGTGAGTAGTCTTTGTGTTGTCCAGATTTACAGGTGTTGCAAAGAGTAAATTGGTCAACTAGTACTGCAGTCTGTGTCCTTGCTAATTAGTTCTTACTGCAAAAATCTGCAATATACCTTCTCTCTGTCCTTGAGAAAAGCAAAAGATTATTAGTGTGTCCACACATGGTGCTTCTGCTATTTGCTTTCTTCCAGTTAAAATGGGTTGGACAGAGCCTGATGCACCAGACCGTCATTCCTACTAAAACTATGTGGCTGTGGTTTTTCTGAGAAATATTTTGAAAAAAATTGATTCAAGTATAAATATTAACAAAGACTGTGGTAAGGCTGTTCTTCATAAAATGGCAATATGCCTATGATGGAAGAGAAGCTTTTTCTTTTTGCTTTCTCCTGCAGTCTGCCCAGCTCTAATGTTTTCTAATGCTTCCAGCACAGTGGTAAGGTCCCCCCTGCTTCTTGCAGTCTCCTCATTTCTTTTCTCAACTTGTGTCAACTACAGTGAACACAGAGAGGCAACAGAAGTTGCAGTCTGGCAGGTCAGTTTGTGAAAACAATTAGTGCTTTAAACATTGGGACTAGTCAGATGGTTTGTTTACAAGAACTTGCTGTTCTGCTATTTAAACGTAACATCCAAGTTTTCCTGTTTTCAGCCTAAATGGCAGCATGGCTTAATGTCATGTACAGTGTTCACAGGGATGTTTTGATTCTGTTTTGTTACGGTGTGGATTTGTGATGTGGCTGCCACAGTTTCTTAGGACTGATAACTTTAGTTCACCAAGCACCTCTTCTAGAACATTTTGCAGAACCAAGTAATTTCCTGTGAGATATTCTGGTTGGGATGGCTGTTTTTTCATCGTTGTTTCAGATACTGGTTATAGTCTTTTCTTGAGGTTTTTTTTCTTCAGTAAATGTTTTAAAATGGCATTGGGTTTCTCAATGATATTGTGTAATAAGTTTCTTTGGAAATTTATAGCTTTCACCTCTTAATGATTAAAAGTTACCACAGTCATTCTAAAAAAAGTAAGTTTGGCCTACTGTAAGACTATTTTGGTGAGATTTCCCTTGGTAAATAAATGGTGCACATCTGTGTCCTAAACATGCAAGGTGCTCTTACAGATGGTGACTAGAGCAACTTTATTTGGAATTCGTGAAAATAAGCTGCTTTTAACTTTGATACATGTGTAATATCCAAGTCTTTGGGGTGTGCTGTGGAAATGTAAAAGACAGAATACTTGTTGAGAGCAAGCTCTATTCTTTGGTAGGGATTGTTTCCACAGACCTTTGAAAAATGCGTGTAGACTTTGAGTTTGCTGGCCTGTTTCCTCCTACCTTAAAAATTTGAATGAGGGGAAATAATGTTGCAGTAATATTTTTATTTTTCCTTTTTTCTGACCTTTCAGTATAAATTAGGAATCTGTCACCAAAGGAGCATGTGTGCTTGGTGTAACCCTGGTGTCTGAATGAAATGGATCTGTGCGAAGGGATAGAATAGCATCTCAGTGTTGGTGCAATCTGAAATCCTGTAAAAATCCTGTTTATGATTCTTGGCTGCTTCTGTAAGGTCATAGTTTTCAGTATTATTTATTAATGTAGGAGGTTTTTGGTGCCTTTCAGGTCTAGCATTTTAAAGTATGACAGGGTCTGCCTATAGGCATAATAGTGAGATGACAGAGCTAAATCATGATTTTATTGTATCACATTGGTATAATGTACTCTTAGTACAGATCTGTTGGGCAGTTCTCTCTTGCTTTTGGACCTAAGTTTGGTGCATCTACATGACAATGCCTGGTGCAGACTCATCAGGCTGGGTTAGCCTAGGCTTGGGAAACTTGGAAAATTTTCAGGTATGCTGAAAAAACCTGTGTTGATAATTTGGGCTGCCTGGTCATTATTTTTGAGAGTGCTGCACTGGAACAGATTATCAGTGTGGTATTAGAAACATCTGATCTCGGATTCTTTTGAAAGGACAGATAGTGGTATCGATGGTAACTCAGGTGTGCTGTACTCAGTGTCTGAATACAGTTTCTAATTCTCCTTGACATGAGCTGTGAAACTTCTGTTATCACAGAATGATTTGGGTTGAAAGGAATCTTTTAAGGTCATCTTGTCCAACTCCCTGCCGTGGCCAGGGCTGCCTTCTGCTAGACCAGGTTGCCCAAAGCCTCATCCAGTGTGACCTTGGAACACTTCCAGTGATGGGGCATCCACAGCTTCTCTGGGTAACCTGTTCCAGTGCCTCACCAACCTATTAGTAAAGAATTTTCTTTTGTCCAGTCTGAATCTGCCCTCTTTTAGTTGAAAACCATTGCCCCTTGTTCTGTCGCTACAGGCCCCGAGAAAATGTCTCTCTCCAACTTTCTTATAAGCTCCCGTCAAGTACTGCAGTAAGGTCTCCCTGGAACCCTCTCTTCTCCAGGCTGAACAACCCCAACTCTCAGCCTGTCCTCATAGGAGAGGTGCTCCAGCCCTCTGACCATCTTCATGGCCTCCTCTGGACTCACTCCAACAGGTCCATGTCCTTCTTATGTTAGGGACTCCAGAGCTGGACGCAGTACTGCAGGTGGGGTCTCATGAGAGCTGAGTAGAGGGGGAGAACCACCTCCCTTGACCTGCTGGCCACCCTTCTTGCTATGCAGCCCAGGATAGAGATCACTTGTCTTACAGGTTAGCGAAAGGTAGTGGCCCTGTATATGTAGCTGTTAAGTGGGCTGGATTTACCCCAGCTGATGAAAATGAACCAGGAACACCTGTGCGCCATAGATGCAGAGCTTTCATAAATAGAAAAGACCCTCAGCAAGCTAACGTGAGGGCTTTGACCTCAAAATTTTTCAGTTGAAATTATCTTAAAATATGGTGTAGTTGAGACTCCAGGGACATTGGAAAGAGACAGGGGGTTTACACGTTTTGTGTGCGTGGAGCTGCCTGGATTACTTCTCGCACTCACGTGGTCAGCAGTTGGGAGTTTAGGAAGCTCAGTCTACATGAGCCCTTGCAGCAAAACCAAAGAAGGCAAAGTCTGACTTTCTCTATAGCTGTAAGTTGTATAAAGTATTTTTAAAAATATCTTAAGATTTTGGGCTTCAAGAGTTAATCAGTTTATTATCGGACTTGTATTGTCTGATAATTATCTGACTTGTTGTCATGGTTTAACGCTGGCTGGCAGGCAAGCACCACGCAGATGCTCGCTCACTCCCCCTCACCCAGAGGGATGGGGAGGAGAATCAGAAAGGAATGTAAAACTCAAGGGTTGAGATAAGAACA
>JAVJGI010000062.1:79603374-79653648 GCA_035590275.1 Ibycter americanus
TGTTCTCACACCAAATCCAAAACACAGCACTGCACCAGTTACTAAGAAGAAAATTAACTCTATCCCAGCTGAAACCAAGACACTTGTGAGGCCTCAGCTTGACTACTGTGTGCAGGTTTGGGCTCCGCAGTGTAAGAAGGATATAAAAATACCCAGATGTCTCCAAAGGAGAGCAATAAAGATGGTGAAAGGACTAGAGGGAAAGACTTATGAGGAGCAGCTGAGAATACCAGGTTTGTTCAGCTTAGAGAAGAGACCAAGGGGTGACCTCGTTGCTGTCTACAGCTTCCTCATGAGGGGGAGCGGTGAGGGAGGTGCTGGTCTCTCCTCTCTAGTGATAGGATACAAGGGAATGGCTTAAAGTTGTGTCAGGGAAATTAAGATTGGGTATTAGGAAAAAGCTCTCCACTGAGAGGGTGGTCGTGCTTTGGGACAAGCTCCCCGGGGAAGTGGTTGTGGCCCCAAGCCAGCTGGTGTTCATGAAGTGGTTGGACAGTGCTCTTGGATACATGGTATAGCTTTCAGGTTGTCCTGTGTGGAGTCTAAAGTTGGACTCGATGACACTCATTGGTCCCTTCCAACTTGGGATATTCAATGGTTCTGTGATTCTATTGTAATTACTTATTTTAAAAAATCCTTAAAAGCGATCTGAAAATGAGACAAGAATATACATTGGAGGAAAGATCAAATGTGTAGCCTTTATCTAGTAAGACTATAAATCTAGAACAAGTCACGTGCAGGTGGAAGTCTCTGTCAATGCAAAGCTCTACTGAGCTTTGCTCTGTTGATTCTGGAGATGTTCTCCAGCATCCTGCTTCTGTGCCATGGTTCTCTTCTAGCCCTCCTTGACAGAACAGCTTTTGAAGGGAAGTGTGCTGTAGAAACGTTTAACAACATTAGAAGCATTTTTCAGCAAGGCTAAATATAGATTTCAAGTGTCTCTTGATAGGTTGCTGGTAAGACCTAGGAAGGGATGCTGGAAGTAACCTAAAAATACTCCAGTTTGTTTTAGAATTCGTGTCCTGGAATAGATCCATGTTTCCTTTTTCATCGTTCTGCAGCTGATACCTACCGTCACCCTGAGAGATCATTTGCACTCACCAATAGTTCCACTTTTTTTATATATATGTATATGTGTGTGTGTGCACACAAATGTATGTATAACTGTCTTAATGACTGTCTGTAATGTGTCAGAATTAAAAAAAAATAATAAATTCCTCATTGGACAGTTATATAAGCAACACAGAGCAAGATAAACAAAGAACAGTATTTTGTCTTAAGTTATTTGGGGGGGACCAGGTGCGCATGGGGCTACAAGGTTTACAGATGACCCAGTGAGAATGAATGATTTGTGGCCTATTACAGTAGCATGATTTTAGATGTTATTTATAGGATATATAAATAGTAATACAAATTATATATATTTTAAACATTATTATTATTTGTTTGCTTATTTATATCTTTATATATTGAGAAGATTGGTAGCAACTGATGGCAGACATTTTCATTTGTATTGCAGAAATGTGGAATAGATACAAAAAAATGCTCTCCTGTCCACACATGAAACCAGAGTTCTTTCCAATTGTGTGATTTTTTTTTCTAATGAGATGTGCAGGAGTTTCCTTGCAGGGGGAGGGATTGTGGGAGATGTGTTATTACTATACTTAATATGAAAATCTGTGATTGTATTTAGAGGTGAAGGATGGTGGGGTGTTTTTTTTTGGGGGGGGCGGGGGAGAAGGTTTGGTATCTGCAGAGGGAGTGACACAGGGGTCTGAGATGTGGGTGTTGTTTTTTTAAATTAAAATAAAAATTTCATCCTGAACAATAGTTTCTGCATGTAGAGCGCAATATAATGATGTATAAATTTCAGTATTTACCTAAATTATCTCATGCAAAGCAAAAGTTTGCTGCATTGTCTTAGTTCTAGGTTTGTAAAGTGGTGCTTATGCTTATCCCTCAAATAAGTATTGGTGAATATTTTGCAATTCTAAATAGCATTAATACAGGTACTCTTAAAAGAATACATACTAGAAAAAGAAAATAAGCCTTCGTACTCTAATATCTATTAGGAAAGTCAATTATATTGAGAGTCCTTTAAATGCTGCTCTGGAGTCTGTGCAGTAGCTCAAGCAGAGGAGTAACTTCGTTGTGTTGGTTATGGGAAACTGACTACAAATTTTCATTAGGACGAGTCATTGTTTTGGAATACATCATGTAAGAGTGTTTTCTTTGTAAAAAGCGTGTGGAGTAGTGAAAGAGATAAATCTTAATAATTATGTTCTTCCAGTTTTGCTCAGAAGAAGCACTCAGTTAAGAGCGCTGTGCATTGAACTGTTTTTATGATATGCGTTAGCTCTTTGCCAGGGAGAGCTGGAAGAGATGTGCTAGAACCTCGAGCCTGTCCGTCTGCCCGGAGAGGGCTGTTCCCCACACCATATGTTCTGACATGTTGTCAACTGTTTGTGTACATTATGCAGCAGTTGCTAAACAGTTGGTACTGTTTTCCTTTAAGAATGTGCCACTAGGTGCAGGACTGCACTGCATACCCTATAAAAAAAAAAAAATAGAAAAAAAAAATTCCCCCACCTCCTGCCAAATGTAAATTCAGCTTGTTCAGCAGCAGCCTGAAGCCCGGCATTGTTTGCTATCGGAAGTGCGAGCTAAAGGGGACAGACGTTCCCCCTACTCAGCGGGAGCGCAGAGCTGCGTTTTGCCCTTGTTGCATTATTAATGGCACAATGTTTTTATGTTGCAGATGGCTAAGAGCTAGCGAGGCATATTCAGGACCATGATGGCTCAGTTTCCCACAGCCGTGAATGGTGAGTAGCTCGGGTCGGTTTGTTTAGGTAGGGGTGGGAGCGTTTATCGTCCTTTTTTTGTTTGTTTGCTTTTTTAATGCTGATTGAATAATACCTGCAGCAGCGTTTTGGTCAGTTTGCTGCAGATTGCTTCCTGTAGACTAACTTATACATAAGACAGGGAGAAATTCAGTTGAAGCATTACTGCAGCGTAATTTGGAGTACAGATACGCCTGGACCATCTAGTAACCTCAGATCATTTAAAGGGCTGAGGAATGTGTCACTTCTAGTGTGAATGCTGTCTGACTTCAAGTGAGGAATATGCTAAGTAATAGTTGATTAAACTTGCATACCTTTTCTGTTATGTAATTCAGCACAAAATGTGTTTAATTATAATATGTGATGCTATTTATTTTAAACCAAAATATTTGAATGTGTTAAGCAATTTGCTACATGGACAAAAGTAATCAGTCTTTCTCAAAAAGAAAAAGTTAAGAATTTTCCTCTTGATTCTGTGCCCCATCTACTATAGAAACTTTTGGATTTGTTTCTTGGTGATTTTTTTTCAAAGACCTCTGAGATTTGAAACCTTAAAATTGTTTCTCTGTGTATGTGTGTGTTGGAGCTCTTTATTTCTAGAGCAAGCTTATTTGTGAAGACACAATTTGCAAATATCTGCTGGGAAATTTGATGCTTGCATGTTGTTGTTTACAGAGCTGGCCAAAATGAAAAGACAAGTATAGGAATAATGCTTTGCACTTCAGCTAGTCCAGATAGGGAGTATTTCTCCCAACAAAAATAGGGAAATAGATGCAAGAAGAATTTTTTGTCTCATTTATCTGTGAAGGTTACTGCAGGACCGGGAGGTCTTTAATTTAGAAAATTGTCACTGCTGAGATAAATTGGGTGAGTAAGGGGAAGTGTTTTTTTGCAGAAGAACATTCAGATTACAGATTAAACCTCCTCTGTTTTACATGTTTCACATCTGCATAAACACTTTGTGAAAAAATAATTGGTGTGATCAACACCTTTTTTTATATAGTCAGCTGCAGTTCCGTCCAGACTGTTTCACAGATTTAACAATAAAAGAGAAGTAAAAGGAGTCAATGTGTTACATATAATAGGGAAAAACCTAAATACCAGAATTTTCCCTCCACTTTTTTGGACACAATGAAAAAGTACTTTTTAATTGCCACATGCTATTTGCTTCTCATTTTAAAATAAACAAACAGAAGCTCTCTTCAGGGAGAATAGAGATTTATGTTCTTGGCTGTCCCCATGGTTGATTTATGCATAAACTATTTAGTGTCTTTTTTTGGTTTGGCTTTTTACTCCTTCACTCTGTTGGCGGCTTGCGAGTGTATTGACAGCACTGAGCACGTACATGAATTGATCTCAGAAGTCTTAGTTTGGGAGAGCGATCCTTTCTTTGATGTGAAATCCCATGGGCAGTACTGTCTGCTGCTCAAAAGGAACGGTGCCACAAGATTCAGCCTTTCCACTTGCAGAGTTTTACTGTGTTGAAAAACATAGTAGAATAAAGAAAGAAAAATACCAGGCAGTAAATAGTTAAACTATGGCTCCTTACAGATATTTGGATGACTGTGTAGTTTTGCAGCCATATTTCTTATCAGAATTTATTAATTTTTGAACAAGTTAGGTGGGAAAAAAAAGAGTAGTTTTAATGTGATTTCTGGCTAAATACTGAGCAACCTTTGCTGTTGAAATTGTTCTTCTCTAATTTGTGTTCCTCTTCCCTGCTGCTTACTACCACTGTTGTTTGCATTCAAAGTAGATCACCTGCATTCACCACTCATTGCTCAGTGGAAACCTGTAATTATGTTGTTAGACCTTGGTAGTGACTTCAAGCATGAGATGAAGAATGAGGTTATGCATGAGGCAACTAGACCATTAGGCATTGCTGCAGCCTCAGAGCACTGCCTGCCAGCTACACCTTCCTGTTAGCAGAGCATTGACCCTTTCCTTTTGTATCCTGCTAGGGGAAAATGATGGGTTTTTGTCTGGGGAAAAAAACGCTTACTCTTATCAAGGTACAATATACTTAGCTTTTAGTTCATTAGTAGTGTAAGGCATAAAGTAGTTCCTGTTTCAAGATTATTTTTGGCATTCAATGTTACAGAAAAGTGAGCGGATGTGTCTGCAAGTGCATAATTATATGACACAGGGTGACGGTGTTTGAGAACTGCAGGGTTCAAATGATAAAGCACAATGTTCAGATAGTCTGAAACAAATACAAGTAGAAGGTGATACCACACTTTATTTACCAATCTAAGCGGAGAAAGGGAAGTCTGTGCAGGACCTCAGGAAGGAAGGGTAACTGAGTCGTGTGCTTGAGTCCCAGTTGAGAGACTCAACTTCACTGAGGGCACCTTGAGCTGTTACGCAGAATATACCTCCACCAGAGCAGGCTCCCAAGACTGTCCAGCCTCAGCATGTGGCAGATGGCCAAATTGCATGTACTAAGAACTGACATATTTTTAAATTATGTGGCCACAAGTAAACTTCAGCTTGTTGAGATAATTGTGTGCTTGAGGGGCACATTGTCTTGTTAGACCACTTACTTTTCTTCTCTGAAGTCATGAAAGGATGCAGTGAACAGAAAGGAGTTCCCTTTGACTCTCCGTTTCCATCCACGGTGACCTTTGTGAATGCCTTACTAACAGGCTGGAAGTTCAAAGAGGAAAAGAACTTAAAGAGTGCATGTTGATTTTTGTGGACCTCAGGATAGACCTGCCAGTGTTTACAAATTTATCTCCTGTGCAAAATGTAAAGGTTGTGATGACATTTTTTTATGAACAGGCAAGGCTGAGTAACACGTTTCTTCTTACGTAGAGAGCCTGCCAATTACAAAATAGACGTGCAGCACCAGGCGGATAACAGACATTTATCTCTGTGGAGTCCACTTCTATCAAAGAACTCTAGGCATATCCATCTCCCCAGTCTGCAAATGAGATCGGGGATTCCCTACTGAGGATTTAGTTTTATCCTGTGACAGTCTGAATATTGATCATTATGTCTGTGAAAATGATAAAACAGACCCAGTTTCTGGTAGTTTATTCTCCATGCATATAGCTCTCCATCTGGACAAAGCTTTCTTAGGAATTCATCCTAAGTCTTGCAAAAGCTTTTGAAAGTGGCAGTTAGTTACACTAAATAACAAATACCTTCAACAACTGTGTTTCTGAGGAAGGAGTTAATGCACTAACTACAAAGACCAGTTTAAAGGTTAAAGGCTTTAATAGATTAAAATGTACTTCCACTTAATTTGTCTCTGTGACTGCTGATAAATATCACAGAGCAGGAAGAAGTAGCCTTCACTGCCTCGGGATGCCTTCTTTACAGCTGGAGAGCAGTTGCAAGATGTTGCTATTTTCCCAACTCCCCTTCTTCTGCAGGGTAGAGTTTTTCAGGGTTTAATATCCATGCTGATGCTGGGTCTTGGTTTGGGGAGGTTTAATCTTGATAGTCCTGCCAAACAAGGAAGGCAGTATTTGCTGATCAGTATCTTTCACATTGTTTCCTTAAGTATCATTGGAAATTTTGGTCTGTGCTTTTTTTTGTTTATGTTTTTATTTGTCCTTCCTCTTGCCCCCTACCACCTGTTTCCTTTTGATAGAATTTTTTTTGTGGTCCAGCAGGAAAATACCTCTGATAAACTGAGGTGCAAAAAGTAATGCTCTTAATTCATTTCACATGACTCCTAACCTTCATAAGTCAAACTGGATTTTATGCTGTTGTGAATAGAATTGAGTTTTGTGTCCCAGCACTTTGGTGTGTGGGAGACTAGAGTAGACACAGACGGGTTGAGCAAGGTCCTGGCTCCACTGATGTCAAGGCTGAAACACTCGCAGATGGTAAGTCCTGCTCCATCTTCTCTATTAAAAGATGTCTGTCTCAAGATCCATGGTCTGAATTTTTTTTCGTTAGGAGGAACCCTGGTCATCACAGTTCAATTAAAAACTACTGGAATGCAACCTGACTCTTAACCTTGTGTGCACTTAGATACGGAAACTGTAGGCTTGGATATCAACAAGTGTAGATAAAAGATACTAAGCTGAATTAGATTTTGCAAAGAAAATATCGGAACTTGTTCTCCCATCTAAAAGAAGGAAAAGGAAAGAAATTCTAGGACAAGGACAAATATTTGCTGTGTCCTTACTTATAAATTAATCCTTCCATTTACTTTTCAGTGATGACAGTGCTGTCAGTTCATACAGAGCAAAATTCATGTGCTCACGTTAGACGGGTGTATATCTTCTTGCACTATCACACCCTACAAAAAATCAGATTTCCAATTGTGTGTGCTGTATTACATGTTTTCTTCAATCCTTTAAGCAAGTCAGAAATAGTGCTCTAGGACTGTGGAATACAAATTCTTATTCATACTGAATTGTGAGGATAATAAGATTCACACGGAAGATGTAAGAGGAAATCTTGGAAGGAAGAAATAATTAGGCATGGAGGTAAATGTTAAATGGACTAGATGGAACTAGGTTTCAAGAAGGGAAGGTTGCACTTTATGCCTTCCTCAGTAACTAACTTCTGTAGACAAAGTGTAACGGATTTCGTGTTTGGGCTTCATTAGAGAAATAATTGGCTAAAAGGGAGAGAAGATGCAAATTTTAAACTGGACATTGTAATAGTGTCACGCTTCATAGATTTTTATCTTGAGACCAGCTTTAGTTGTTATTATTTAAGGCAACATCATCAGTAAAAAGCAAATGTGTGCTGGTTAAGTTGATTGATGACACAAACTTGGGAGTCATTTTCCAGCCAGAATTATACAGTGTGAACTGCAAATTGTTGGTTAAATTTCATCACGTTTCTGTTGTGCTGTCTTCAAACAACTTTTTAGTCACACCATTATGGTCTAGAAGAATTTTTGCTCTGTGCTGAGAACTCGTCAGTTGCTGTGACTAAGGAGGAAGACAACCGGATATATTAGATGATTGTGTAATAATTGCATGATTTGAGGGAAAGGAAGTACATCCTAAAGTGTGGTGGGTGAAATAAGGAGTACTGTGTGCTGTTGCATAAGGCACTGGTGAGACATCTTGTGGGATATAGCACAGAATTTGGGTTATCTGCTTAGGAGAGGAAGAAAACCAGGAAGTGTAATAGATGCAGAGTCAAGCTTCAGTGTTACCCAGAAGAAATGCATTGAGTGTGGAGAAAGTAAAGAGATTGGCTTTGTTAACCCACCAAAATAAAAGCTTACTGTTTTTTTAATTTCACTGTATTTACTTTGCGGTAAATAAATTTCCTCTTTATTTTTTCTTAGTAGGAGGATAAACATCAAGGAGGGAAAATAACTTTTAAGTACAATGTTAGCACAAGGTTAGATAGAGATGAATCAGCTGTTGGTGCAGTTGGTCTGGAAATGGGAACAGTTCTGTCAGCAGTGATGTTCTGGACCATGGTCAAGGAAAAAGTCTTGACCACCTTAAGGCAGAGCTTGCATTTTAGGAAGGAATTAATGCATTAGAGTTTCTTAGAGTAGCAGCAGTCTGGACATGGTGACCTTGAAAGTCCGTTCCGTTCCTATGCTCCTAAAATATAAAAAAAAAAAAAATAGAAAGTAACCTAGTGAAGATTAGTGTTAGATCTTCATCCATTAACTTACTTTAAGCTGCTTAGTCTTGCTGAGATTTTATTTTGTTAGTATCATGTGTTAGCTCTTAGAAGGTAAGGTTACGCTAGAGTGGGGAACCCAGAACGATTTTTATCTGGAATATGTAACTATATATATCTGGAATATGTAACTATAATGCAAGCTGCTTTATTAATTTTGGATATCAGTGAGACTTTCTGATGTTTTTTCTTCAAAGCATATAAAAACCTAAAAAAACCCCAAAAACCAAGATGATCTACAAATACTTCCCCAAAATGGAGCCAGAGGTCTGAAGGCTTAGCTGAAGGGACTCAAACATAAATCTATTATATGGCTGAGCTTTGACTGTTAAAATTTTCATTTCCTTGAAGGTTTGACTCCAGAAGCTTGGGAAGTGCGCAACTGTGATGAACCACTTTGTGTGGTTGTTGCAATTTAGGGTTGACAGGCATTGTGTGAAGTGGTACCGTCCTAACATCTACTGAATTCTGTGTCGCCTGTGATCATCGTGGCCACTTCGAACAGGCCATAGACGATATTAATTGGTATTGGCAGAATGAGTTCAGGTTTAGCCCACTAATTACAATGGCAAGAATAAACACGTTTTTAGGCATTGTGGTCTGTCAAATGTATTTATATAATGCTGTGTTACTTTAATTAGGAATCTTGTATGTTCAGGCTTTTCAATGTATTGCATCAGTTCTTCAGGACATCCGTTGTTTTTCTTACAATGGAACAGTAACCCTAAATCATAATGGAGATAGCTAGAAGGGATGGAACCCTGGAAACCTGAAAGAATATCACTGTTCACAGGACTGGCATTCTTAGCAGGTACCTTCAGAGAAGATATTTTAATAACTTAAAAACGTTTGTGGTTTAGTTGGTTGTGAAGTTCTCTGTGTGCGAGTCTCAAGAACAGGTAAGGTTAGCTGAATATCAAGAGATGTCTTAGTCCTGTTTATTGAAGTAATTTGTTCAAAAGTTGTATTTTTTTTATAATAGTTGCTGTATTTTAAAGCTTGTACCAACATTTCCCCCTGCATTTTTCATAACTGTAATTTTGTGTTGGTGATCTCTGCAGTACAGTTTTTGTTTCTTTAGGAAACATGTATTTCCTGAAAGTCATGGTTTCACTGTTATCGAAGTACTCTGCACTTGTTACAGTGTGTGTTGATACTAGTATAACAGTATGGAAAAGGGTATGCTTATATGTTGTTAAAAGCTACAGGTAAAATTTTCTGTGCAACAAATAATAGTGCTTTCATAACGCTATTTCACAAGAAATCTTCAAGCTTTAGGGGGGCGGGGGGGGAAGAGTGTGTGAGTTAATATATAAACTGCATCTGATATAGATGATGTGGGCTGGAAGGCCAGCAAAATTACTCCTCATATTTCTCTACGTTCAGACTGGATTGAGAAATACACAGACAGTACTTTTTAACCTAACTTGAGCATAACTTGACATCCACCAGACTCACCTTTCTGGAAGTTAGCCATTCTGCTATTGCCAGGATCTATTACACTCCAGGCTCTGGAAAGACCTGGAGTTAGACACAGAGTAAGAATACCTGTGGAAAAAGATGGCCAAAGAGAGAATGCAGCTCCTGTGTTAAGGGAGACTGAATGGATTAGAGCTGCACTAGTTTAGTTTAGAGATGAGACAGCTGAGTTGAGGATCTGATAGAAATCAGTAAAGTTGTAATAGCATAGAAAAGGCTAACAAGGGAAAGAATATTCACTGCTTTTTTGTAACTGAAAAGTAAAGTAATACCTAGTGAAATTACAGAGCTTAAGGCAGGCAGAAGAAAATGGGTTGGTTGGTTGCTTCATTTGTTTCACATAATGAACAACTCAGTTTTGGGACTCACTGTCTCAAGATGCTTTGGAATCAAAGGTTCCAAGCACATGGAATCAAAACCTGGGGAGGAAGGATCTATGCCATGGCTATTAAATAGTTTTTGTGGGTTGGGTTTTTTAGTTGGTTTTGGGTTTTTCTGCTTGTTTGGTGCTTTTTTGGCTCAAGAAGTCTGCCAAATTACTGGTTTCTGACAGTTGAGAAACTGTGATACACAGGGAAGAACTTTGCTCCTAATTCTATTCCTGAAGTGGCCCTATGAGCCACTGTGGAGGCAGGATTAGGGACTATGGTATAAACCAATACCAAGGTCTTGTGAACATAGATTAGACAATTTTTAATTCATTATATTTAAAATCAGACTCCCTAGTGAGCTGGTAAAGTAGTATTGTATATATACTGGATATAGTTGGCAGGTTCTGCTAATGAGTAATCTTAACATTCTAAGGAGTACCGTTTAAGCAATCTCTCTTACTCTTGTTTTTGTTACCTTTGTGTTGTCTTCCAGTTTTCTCTACATGTTTTCTATCTGTCAGGACTAGTAATTACAAAGTGGAGGGTGACAGGAATGATCAACCATACAGAACAGCTTCCATATGAGGAGTTAATTGCATTAACTATGACATTTCACCTTGGAAAAGAAATGGTGGGGATGGTGGATACAGTGGATGTCACCTTCTCAAGGTCATTTGCCATTTTGTAGGCAAGGGAATGGTAACTAATCTCTTGATAACATAAGAATTAGCCAGTATCAAATGAAAATACCATTGGCAGATATCAAACAAACGGAGCACTTTGCAGGGTGTCAACTAAACATTGAAAGCCATAGCGAGCTGTGAGTGCCAAAAAGTTCCTTAAGCAATTGAGAGAGAAGTGGATTTTCCTTCTGTTAATGAAGTACCACCTCCGGTTCAGGAGCTACACTGGGGGCTGAGAAGACATCCTGGAGAAGTACCACTGTGTGCTTGCCTCAGCCTGTCACTCTGTGCGGGATGAGCTTAGCTAGGTGAATATTCAGTCTATACTGGCAGCGTCATTGCTGTGTTTTGTTTCCTAAATTATGTCCTAATTTAATTTTATTCCACCGAATATTTGTGAAATGCCTCTTCATTTTGCTTCTCTGCCACACTTCCTGTGAAATTTTTTTTAAAATTTGTTGGTTCTTTTCCTCTTTCAAGTCTGTATTCCAATTCTCCGTTGTAAATATAGCCCATCAGCCTTCCTCCTGGTCCCAGACTTCCTCCTCAAGTCTGAGAACCCAGAAATGTTGGTTTTACTGTAATGGCCAGATAATGACAAGAAGTACAAAAATTACTATAAAGGATCCAATATTCCATGAACAGAGTTCTGCTCTGATTTTATGTCAGCGTATGTTTTTGTAGGAGAATAATTTCCTTTACTCCACCTAATTTCAAGGTTCATTTCGCATCCTCTTGCCTGGTATTTTTATTGCCTGCATTTCTCCCAGTGCAGAAAGGTTTGCTAGCTGCCACAGGTGGAAACTCGCCTGAATCTTACTAGGTTTGCTACATTCCACAAAGATTTGTTAAACAAGAATTAAACAAATTATCCTTTGTAAATTTTTGGTTAAGTTGTAGGTTTTTTTGTGAATACTGATGAGCAGCAGCAGTATACAAAAAAATCAATTCTCAGAATTAGAAAAGTTTTGTCTAAGCTCTGGTGGACTTTTTCTCAAACATGGTGACTCAAAACTTTTATTTTCCTCATTGAAGACTTTGATGCTATACATGTTGACAGGAGTTCACTCAAAAAAGCCTCTAACTTGTCCTAAACAGAAGGGTAAGCGTATCTTCAATCTTCTGTGTTGTGCTGGGAAGCAAGGCTGCGGAGTCTGTCGGCTGGAAGTATGCTTACTGTAACGACAAATGGAGGCAGGTCTTGCAGCTGGTGGTGGGGAATTTGGTAAAGTATGCTTATTTTATGCCTTGGTAATATTGCTTGCTTCGAACTTTTCGTACCTTCCATTGGAAAGACTCTTGTAGGTGTGACTTTTTTCTTTTTTTTTTTTTCTGTCTCTAAAATCCATCCGAAAGTATTAATTGCAGGACTAGGGCAGTGATCATCCCCCTGTACTTGGCACTGGTGATGCTGCACCTTCAATATTGTGTCCAGTTTTGGGCCCCCCACTGCAAGAGGGACATAGAGGGGCTGCAGCGTGCCCAGAGATGGGCAACAGGGCTGGTGAAGGGTCTGGAGCAGAAATCTGATGAGGAGTGGCTGAGGGAGCTGGGGGTGTTCAGCCTGGAGAAGAGGAGGCTCGGGGGGACCTTACTGCTCTCTACAGCTACCTGAGAGGAGGTTGTAGGCAGGTGGGGTTGGTCTCTTCTCCCAGGTAACCAGCGATAGGACAAGAGGAAACAGCCTCAAGTTGCGCCAGGGGAGGTTTAGATTGGATATTAGGAAAGGTGCCTTCACTGAAAGGGTTGTCAAGCGTTGAAACTGGCTGCCCAGGGATGTGATTGAGTCACCATCCCTGAAGGTATTTAAAAGACATGTAGCTGTGGTGCTTAGGGACATGGTTTAGTGGTGGACTTGGCAGTGTTGAGTTAATGGTTGGACACAATGATCTCAAAGGTCTTTTCCAACCTGAACAGTTCTATGATTCTGGGCAAAGATGTGGATATGTCATTGGATAGAAGAATGGGCTTGTTTCATGTGCTGCATCTGTGTTAGTAACTCAACAACTGTAGGTGATTTCAATGGCGTTGTTTTTCCAGATTAGGCAGAAAATACTTTTATATTTATTGCTACTGTTGAATCTAGATAGGGGGAAGGCTTAAGCTGAGACTGTGTGCCAACTTTTTCCGTAAGAAAGGTTAAATTAGCTTTCAAGAATAAAATACGAGTTTACCAAACATTGTAGGTTACAGTAATTTCACTTTTTGATGAGAAATAGAAAACCTGTTTCATTAAAACTTCAGAAAAAACCTACTGAATGAGTTGTAACAAATTCTACAGAAAACTAGTGTGAAAGGTAGCGTGCTACTGTGCTGTTGAGAGTACTGTCATGTTTGTACACATTTCCAAATATATTTTTTACATTAGTGGAGCTCTAACAAAGCTTTAAAGAAGGTTTTTTTTGTTTTGTTTTTACATCTTCAAGTAAAATTGCTGCAGTTTGCTATATCTGTGTTTTGCCCTTTTTTTTTTTTTTTTTTTTTTTTTGCTTGTTTGGTGTGTTACTTTGTTTCAGTGGAGCTTGAGAATAATTTAATTAAAAAGCAGCTTCTGAAAATGGATAGCCATAATGAGCTAAATGATTCTGTGATTTTTATAAAGTATAGAAATACTATCCTGTTATTATAAAGGATATTGGAATTGTCAAGTTGCCCTGTAAAATCCAGAAAACCAAGTGGATCTTTACTGTTAGCATGGACTAGGCTATTATGTATCTCTAAATTGTTTTAGGGTTTATACTTGTTCTAAAAGCAAGGATTATGTTTCTACATTGAGATCATTACATGGCACAGACAATTTAATGTTCTTCCTTTACAGATTGATTTTTGTGTATCAGAGTGGGAGGATGCCAGTGACCATCATCAGGCAAAATACTGCATCGTATGGAGTTCTGCTCTTGTTTTGTAGGAGCAGGTGGCTAGCTTAAAGGAGCCCAGTATTGGATTTTAGTGAACTGCTGAACCTAAGGATTCCTAATACACCAAAATATCTAGAAATCCTGTACGTGATGCAGAGAATATGAATTGTACCCTAAAATACAATGTGTCTGCTGCTGCTTTGTCCATGTTTCTGTAAGCATGCTCTTCAATTAAGCAAGCATTTCTCAGCCAAATCTGTGTAGCTCTGCACTTGCCTGACGCTATTTAACAGCCTGTCTGCAGGTAACAGTTATTTTTGAATAACACATGAGACACTTGAAAATCTTTAAAAATTCTCCTGGCTTCAATGGGCACAATTCTTGTCATTTTAATGAAAATACAAAATTGAAGGAGGAACATGTTTCCCTTCTCTTCAACATGCTTTAGTTACAGGTGTTTCTTTTTAACTGTGTGTACCTTAAAGAAACTGCTGAAGTTTTTGTTAAGCATAGACTTACTCTTTCCCTCTGGCACTTGCTGCAGTGTTGCTTAATATGCTGAGAGCCTCTCTGAAGCATATCTTGTAGGACAAGTAGTAGCGGGATTGATGTTTGCCTTGTGAAAGGAGGTTGCATGTGGCTCCTGCTGTGGCCTGACAAAGAGCTGGGAATAGGAGGTGCATTCCTCAAGGAAGAGCAGGTGGTACTTTGAGGTGAACCCAAAGCTACCACAGTAGTAGTGCATAACACATTTGCACACCTAAATGAGAATTAAGTGCTTATTATCAGCCAGCATATTCTCCTACGTTTGAGATAAAGAATCAATAAGAAAGGAGGGAAGCAAATATTGAAAATAGCAATAACACGGATAAGGAATCTGGAAATTCAGACTCATGGTAAAATGTTCTGTGTATTTTCAGACTCCTGGAGTGTTTACTCACCACTGAGGAAGAATTAGAAATGTGATTCAACATCTCAGTTGGGAGCATTAAATCGAATCTGTAATAAATAATTCTGTGGTAAACTTACCTACAAACATAGACAGAGAAAGATGGGAATTACTAGTTTATCCCTGTATGTCTTACACCAAACAACTCTCTCAAGTCTCCTAATGGGATATAGTAATGCAATTGCTGGTTGCATTTAGGAAAACCCCTTGTTGTGCAGTTCAAGGCATGCTGCTGCATGTCTGTGTTGAAATTTCCCCATCTTTAAACATGGGGATAAATATTTATTTAGAGTAATTATGAAGCTTAATGCTAGTTTTTTGGATGGTTAAAAAGGTGGTGGTATAATCACTCATCCTCGTGACTTGTGCAAGGAATGCTCTTTCAATTTAGGTTTATCATCTCTGAAGTTAATTAACTTTGTAGGTCATAGGAGCATAGTTTTTATTAGAGAAAAACAAACAACGCCTATCAGTGAAAAACACACATAGCGCTTTGGAGAATGTGAGAAATGTCTTAGGATTTTCGGCAAGTGAAAAGTTGCCTTTATCCTTTTCACTAATAGTGCTGCTGTCAGTACAACTACCTTTTACCTATGGGTAGTACCAACCAGTGGCAGAGGTCTTACAGAGCATTTTTCAAGTCTATTTACTTTTCTTCTAGGATTGCGCTTTCTTTTCTCTCCTCTTTTTCAATGGCAACTTACCATTTTAAGGAAAGAACAGTATGTGTTTCCATTTCTGATGTTGGCAGCCTGTCAGAGCAAGTCCTTTATTTTCAGAAGATTATCTGTTTGATACAGTGTTATAAAGACGTTTCTGGAGTTGTCCTACCGAATGCTGTGATCCTGCCATAAACAGACCCTCATATTCTCTGATAGAAAGATCTCTCTTACTTAAAATGAACTTAAAAGGAACAGAAAATGTTGTTTAATCCCCAGCATAGTTGCTTGTTTCCAACACACTGAAATTGTGAGTGCTACCACATCAAATTACATATTAATACCTGTTACATGAAGGTGAGGTCACCATGTATTTTGTCATCTTTAGAGAACTCTTGAAGGTGTGTTAAAATTATGTTTAGCATCCTGTTGTTTGTGTGGGTCTTTGTCATTCCGTATGGATTTTTTGTGTGGGTAGAATCCACGTGTGACTTCGAACTCTTGAACGTGTTGTAGAGCTGTGGAGTGGGCAAGTAAAGGAGCTTTTCTGTTGGTTTTCTGATCTGATATAAGGAATCCACTGAGAGATTTCTGAATCTTGAGTCCAGGCTTCCCGTGTTGGATCTCAAGAACGCTTGCCAGTCCTGATGTTTATCCAGAAATTACCAGCCTTCTCTAAAAAAGAAAGATAGTTTGATATCTGTCTTCCAAAAGTGCTACTAATATAGAAATGTGGGGTTTTTGTAAACAGAGAAAGCAAGTGAAGGCAATAGTTACTCTATTCTAGGGAAAATCTCTCCAGTTCAGCTTTTCTTCAGTTGTTGATTCCTAAAAATGCATGTAGTCAAATAGTGGTAGCTTCGTCCAGGTGGGTCTTGCTTCATGTATAAAGTTGTGAGATAGCAAAGTTAACTTCTTTTGAAGAATGATTTAATGAGAGATCTGTCAGAAAGATTGTGCTTTTTTTCCCCCTCCTTCAAAATTGTACCATCTACAGTTGGGAAACAGTTACTTATCTCTTGAAAATTTCAAGGAAATTTAAGATAAGTCAGAAAAGTAGTAATGTAGTATTCATTGGCTGTAGCAAAGCCTGTCATGAGAGCATGTAGTGGCAACTAATTTGATTTCTGATGCTGAACTGATTTGTAGAAGTATTGTAGTTCACTACTACCTGGTGCCAGCTCAGAACCTCTGAAGAGCCAAAGGTTCACCACTCTCCATCAAGTAGATTCATCCCTCTTGCCCCATCCTGTGATCAGAGAGGTGTCTGCAAAAAGGAGATGCCTGCAGTTTGGTTTTGTGATTAGTGTATAACTTGCCATGAGTCAGGGCTGGGGCTATGAGGAAGGAAGAACAGTGATGACTCTGGGCAACATTAATTGTTCCCTTTAGCTGGATCTGGCTTATGGGCAAGATGTTTCTCAGCCCTGGGATTGGAGGCATGTGGTGCAAAAAGATGTTGAGCTAAGCCAGGTAAGTTTAGATGATATGTCTTGGATGGCAGACATTTCTGTTTGACACTTCCTGCAGCTTTGTCCTTCCAAGAAAAGGAGTAGTTGTCCTTTTGTCACAGTTCAGTGTGCCCAAAACTTGGTTGTTTGTAAACCAAGCAGTGTAATTTTTCCTCGGCAGTGACGCTGAGTGGCCAGTTCTACCACTGGTGGTAGCTTTGGAAAGCAACCACAGTATATGTGAGTATTGTAGCATGTTTTGATGGTGATTGCACAGGAGGACTGAGTTTCAAACTAATTTTGTCTGTGGCAAGTCTTTATTGTGATGGTCTTGGTTGGACTATAAGTAAACATGGCAATTACTTTGAAGAATGGTTTTGTGACGTGCTTTGTGCAGTTGTCGAGACCTTGTGATCCCCATTGTTCAAAGTGTTAATCTCAGATAGACCGATGGAGTATTTTTGCTCGGTATTTTGAGGAATGATAATTTAAATGACATTTTCTGTACATAGATTTCATATCACCAAATGGTAACATGCAAAGAGTTATGAGCATGTGGTTAAGCTAAAAATAGGCATTCACAATGCTTTAACCTTTTCCCCCTTGTGCTGTGCTCTTTATTTTGTTTCTGTTGCATGTTGGGGTAAGAGTTGGAAAAAACAGTGAATCCTTTAAATAAGAAGTGTTGGGTGGGGTTTGAATGCCCATACTGTGTATCCCTACCATGAGTATTGGGTGTTGTTTTTTGGTGGTGGTTTTTTTTCCTTTTAAACAAATGTCCAGTGGTTATTATTAACCTGTATTCATAAAACCATGGTCTGTTCTAGGTCAGGCTGGAAATGGCAGACGCTCTCTCTTAAGTGATGTGAAGTTAAAACTTAGTTTTCTGGGACTTTGTTCAGTTATAGACAAGCACCAAAAAATCTTACTGTCAGACTGGGAGAGCTGTGCTGACGTGATGGTGTGCTGTTCTCTAGATCTGAATTCCTGCTGGAAAAAAACCCGTATTACTTTCTGGACTTAGCTTGTAAGGAATCACAGCTTTGGAAGGACTTTGAATCCTGCCTTGCTTCTCCTGTCCCTCCCATCTCATTTCTGATTGGAATTTAATACATGTTTTCATTCAGTCTTCTAAATTAAAAGATGCTCTGGTATCTCCTCTTAAACATCTTAAATTTCAAGGTATTATTGAATGTTGGTGGGTGTTGAGAGGTGTGGCTAAAATTTGCTGAACTAAAGATGTTTTCTTTGCATTTATATTTACAAAGTTTGTATATTTTAATATATTTACTTTTAAGTGAATCAGTCAAATTATGTGAGCGGAGGTCTGCTTTGGATTTTAAGACTTACTACATTTTCTTCCATGCCTATAAAAAAACAGTGGAGAGCACGTCTTTGTGGAATTAATCACCAGAAAAAAAAGATCTTCAGTCTCTGTCCTCAGGGATAGGGAAAATCTGAAATTCTTCTTACCTTTTGAAAATAAATTATTAGCAGGTTGGTCTTTTCAGGATATATATTCAGTCTTCTGAAACATCCACACAGTATACTTTTGATAATGTGTGTTCGTAGTTACCACTTTGCTGTGACAGTAGCTGCTTAGGCTGACTCACTAGGACTATGCTAGAAACACTTGTTGCTATAACAATGTGGGTTATAGTCCAAGATAGTTTGGTGGGTTTTTTTAATGAAATTTCTACTTGCAAGAAACCTGTCATGGAGATGGTTGCTGAAGAAATGCTTTTGCATGTTTAATCTGGGAATGAATAAATATGCTAATGGCATCATTTTAGCAGTAGAGCGTGCATCTAAAGGACTTCTGTTATGGCTGCACTGATGATATTCACACATACCCTGGCTAGGATCAGCAGCATGAAGTACGTGGTGGTAAGAGTCAGCAGAGTTGGAGATGGGGTATGATGAGCCATCATGCACCCCACACCCTCTGCCTTTGAGAGCTCTGGGATGATCCTGAGGCTATCGGGGCAACGGCAGTACTCCTGCGCTCAACATCTCTGTGTGTCAGAGAAAAGCCATCGTGGTCCTCTGAGCAAAAGTGTGCAAAATATTCAGTGTGCAAAGAATAGTGAGATTCTTGGGGAGTGTTAGTGAAGGCAAAAATGAGAATAAAGGGTGAATGTGGATCTTGAAACACTTCTTGAATGAGATGTTAATTGTCATAATAGCTACAGGTGTGAATCTGGTGAACTGCAAGATTTCAAAACATTTAATACAATGCCATGTAGAGCTTTGAATTTCATATTTGGAGAGGAAACATAATTTACCGGATTTCATTCAAAGAGATGTTTTGCTGAAATATATTTCATATGTATTTCATTGATTGCCATCTTCTTACTTTGTGACATATAAATGTGAAATTGTGCATTTTGGTACGTGTTTAAACGGAAGCTTCCTTATTAGAGAGGCTGTGGTGGTGGTCGTAACTCCAGTCAAGGAATTGTGCTGTATTTCTAGTACTTCACAACCACTGACCACATGAAGATACTGCGGTGATCTTAATTCTTTTGTCAGTAACTATAAAAAGCTGAGGAGTGTTGTAGCTACCTGCTTCGAAAGATGATCAAAACATGGTATTTCTTATAAGGAAAATGTGATGTTGCTAGTATTTTTTTTTTCCATAAATGAAAAAACTGGTCAGGTTTTCTGAAGTTGCTGCTGATGACTTTAGGAGCATTTCTTCATCTTGTCCAGATAATTTCTGTAAGCATTAACCACATCATGCACTTTCCATTCATATCTTAAAATTAACATTTGAAAAAGGTTGAAGTGCCACTCTAATTTTTGCCATTGGGCATAAGTTGTCCTCCTGTGTAATAGAGCAAAACTCACCCTGCTGATCAACTTTCAGGCATCTGATTTAGATTTATTATCATATCTAATTTAGATTTATTTAAACTCACTTAATTAGAAGAGAAAAGGGGCAGTTCTTGAAGTGCAGTTTTGTGTGCAACCTGCAAGAAGACCTGTTCATTGGGGCCACACAAAAGAAAATTGGTATGCCCTCAAGACGGGGAAGCAAAACTCCAAGTTCAGGTGCATAGAGGTAGTATCTTAATGCCTTCCCATCTTTTCTGTCATTCATCTACCCAGTGAATTTCTGGTTTGTTTTGGTTTGGGGTTTTTTTTTAAACTATTTGTATTTCCCTACTAAAGCAGCAGGGGTAAAGAACTGAATTTGTACATGTGCGAGAAGAATGACAGTCTTAACAGGACCTTCTTAAGAGGAGACATTAAGTTTTTTTGGAAAATGTATTTGCATGTATGGATAAACACAGATGAGAGATGATTATCAACATTAATGTGTCTATGTGATTTATTTGTTATTTTCTGAGAAACAGTGAAAAAAGCTGTTGAAATTTTGTAGAATCAAAGCTTTGAAATTAGATTTATGTAGGAAAAGAGGAAGCATTTTATAGCAACTTTCAAAGTGCTGTGGTTTTTAAAGCAACTTGTTAATATCTCATTAGAATAATTATTCTCTTGACTGTCTTGTAGTGAGCAATACAAATACTTGACCAACAGATTAACAGTTCTTTGGAAGTGGTAATGCTCAATAGAATGTATTTTTTAAGGACTTTTCTGAAGTAATATCCTTTTAATGCTGTTTTCAGAGTTTCCATTCAGAATTTTGGCTAATTCTTGCATTCATTGATTTGAAAAATTAGATATTTGTCAAGAACTTCCAGACTAAACCTTCTTGCTACTTAAAAACCAAACCTAAACCCAGTTATTTCTGGGAAACTACTTTTCCTGCAAAGGACACACACCCTGACCTTTATACAGCAGGTTGGAGCATTTCTGAAAGCCACTCTGGTTCTGCCTGGTATATCAGCACAGCTCTGTAAACATGATTATTCCCTGCAATTTCTCTTTGTTACTTTGAGGTTGCAATGTTTTATACTTGGTTTTTTTTTTTAAATTAAGCATTGAAAAATGGTGAGTTGAAATTATATGCTGTTTAAAAAAACCAGGCCAACAACCCAGAGTGTTACTCCTTTGCCAGACAAAACCAACACATTTTTGTTAGCAGTCCCAATTTTGGTTTTAGGGTATTGACAAGGCAGAGCATGAGTCTTTTTGGCAGCTGTAGCGTGTTAGTCCTCTGTATGAGAACCTTTAAGTGACATTGAATGCCATTTGTTTTATCGGTGAACCAGAGGAGGATTCGGTTCACACAGGGTATGGTGAGCAATGTGCATCCTGCTGGGGATGCAGACAATCAGCATCAACAGGAAGCTGCTTTGCACCGGCTTTGAAGGATGACAGAGCTTGTTTGAAAGCCGAGTGTAGAGCAGTCTAGCTGAGGGGTTGTCTCAGCTAGTGCTTGCACATCTGGGAAGCAGGTTTGTGTTTCACAATGTCCTTGCCAAACTGGTAGGAGCTGGGTGTGTCGAGATCTAACTTAGTCTCTTGAGAAGCCAAGCTTTTATTTTGCAAGTGACATGCTGTATTTTTAAAAAAGTCTTCAATCTGGTTGTTCAGTGTTTTGGAGTTTTTTGTTGTTTTGGGTTTTTTTTCCCCTTAGGAGGTCCGAACATATGGGTCATCACCTCTGAAGAGCGGGCCAAGCATGACAAGCAGTTTGATAGCCTTAAACCCACAGGAGGCTACATTACAGGTTGGTCTGAGATTCTGCATTACACATTAACTTCCGTGTACACATAAATATCTCTGTAAAACAGTTTGAAAACTGCATCCTATTTCTCGCCCTTTGTTGTGTGACTAATAACCATACTCTTTAGGCAAACAGCCACGGGTTATTACTAAACTTCTACAAGCTTTTGGCTAAGGTTTGGCACAAGACTGCTCTTTCATTAACCATATCACTTCTGCAGCTGGCAGTTACGTGCTGTCATTCTGTCTAGTTTCAAAAGCCAAAGAATATCAGGCAAAATCTGTGCTTAGATGGGAGGCTGCCAAGGAGCACTTACAGTAGCTATTGTGGCAAGTGACGCCAGAGACACCAGAAGTGGCTCTTCTCTGTCTGAACAGTGTTAGAGAATACTGTGCTGTTTAGATATCTTTGTTTTCAAGGAGGAGGCAGGGAGAGAGATGCTGACAGCTTGTCCCTGTTCATGACTGCTTGAAAGTTATTAACCCCTGGGCCTTCAGCAAGTTCTGGATAGGCGAATGGCATTTTACAGTGGCCTGCTGTCAGTTCCAGTTGCATTCAGCTGCTTCTTCTCTGAAACAGTTGGGTCACATTGCTGTGTGCGTCGGGATTTGCAGTTTTTAAATTTAAGAATCTGCTTGTGATATCAAGAAAAGACTCAAGTTCACCGGCAAAGGTGACTTAATTGTTTGTGTGCGGATGGGTACTGAAGACCAGCCCTGATCATTCTAACCTGCCTATCTGCTAATGCCCTGTCTGGTGACTCCACTGTCCCTGCTTTTCCACTTTTGGGGCTGAAAAGGACTGAGGAGAGAGTGGGAAGTTGTCTGGAACATGCACATCTTTTGGCAAAGTAATACATAACTTCTGCTTTGGCCAAATAGCACCTGGAGGTTGGTGTTTACTACCAGCTGAGAAGTATGCAGTCCCACGGGCTGCCTTTAGGCCACATCTGGGCTCTTATCTGCACATATGTCTGCAGGCTTCATTATTTATTTGGCAGGTGCTTGAAATGAAAGGTTATGTATGAATATAAGGGAAGAAAGAGCTGAAAGAAAAACATGAAGTCTTGGCTTTTAAGCATCTGTAGTTCACTCATAGCTAAGCATAAAAACCACTACCCATGTTTTATTATGCATTTGTTTATGGCACGATCGGTACCATTTGATGGAATTTGGTATGGGAATGCACAGCAGTCCCCTTCCTGAAATACTGGAATAGTGGATGTTCTCTGGTGGAACAGAATATTATTTAGAATATGGTATTTTCCCAGTTTTGAGCCAGTATTACCTCTCTAGAAAGTTAGAGTGAATAAAGGAGAAGGAAAGAAATAGCATACTCATCCTTTCCTGTAAAAGTAATCGAGTCAGGACTAAATCTTCAGTCATTTTTAGTTTTTTAAATCTTGCATCTTTTAAACTGTTAGCAGCTGTTGATTTGTGACCTGTTAAAGCTTTTTGTAGCTGTTTGAAATGACTTCTCGGAGCAAAGATTCAGGATTACAGAATATTTGGGTATCTGACAGTTGCTGTCACCAGGGATGGAGTTAGGTGGCACAAAACTGTAAAGATTGGTATCTAGTGTGCTGGTTCCTTTTGCAAATCTGGTCCCACAAAAGTGTGCTGAGGTCTTCTGAAAAAATCTGTGTCTCTGGTGTAAAAGTCTGTCTGTTTTTCTTGTTTATCATAGGTGATCAAGCACGTACCTTTTTTTTGCAATCAGGTCTACCAGCTTCAATTCTTGCTGAAATATGGTAAAGTATTCTTTACTACTTTTTTTTTTTTTTTTTTTTTTTTTTTTTTAACATGGAAGATGTGTAGAATTCAAATATTGCCTTTGGTGTGTTGTGTTGTCTCAAGGAGGCTTTCAGCAAAGTAGGAGTGTTGTCTGAATCATTGTTTTAATTTTATTAAATTTAGGGGAAGGATTGAGCCCATATGTGTACCAACACAATTAAAAAGCAATATTTTTTTAAGTCTTTCTTATGATGTTAATTCAAGTTAGATCATACTGAACACAGCCTTTTTAAACTATAGTAAGTGCTTCAAACAAAAAACAATGATAAATTGCAAGTCTTTCATAGAGGGAAATGCCTGCTGGACTGCTGCAAAGGTCATTGTTAAGCCTTGTCTTTATATTTGAAATAAAGCAAGGAAAAAGAGGTAAAAAAATAACACTTTAAATAATAATATGGAAAAAGAGGTAAATAATGGGTTAATGAATTACTGGAGATACCAAATTGAATGATGTTTTAAATACTAGTAACCACTTAATCTTAAGTGTGGGAAAAATATGTGCTACTAAACTGGGAGTAGAAAATGCTCTGGAAGTAAAACACAGGAAAAAAATCTGAAGCCACAGGAAATGTTGGTAGGAGGTCAGTTATACCGTATGATACCAACCAATTCTGTAACACAGGAACTGGAAAAAGTGCTGTTCTTTGCAGCATATATGCGGTGATTGCAACACTCAAAACATTTTCTTCTTTGTAACTCTTCAGTCTCTAGAATACTGTGTTTGGGGATACTTGGTTGTTACCAAGATCTTCACATGTTAAAAGACATGGAGTGGAGGCTCATAATAATTAAGAACAACTCACTTGTGAAAGAATACTACAGAAACTGGCTACATACAAAGTTATTTTCTTCTTCAAACGCTAGAAAAGAGTGGTAAGGAATTTTTTCCACAGGACCTTGGTGTTTTATACTGAAGAGTAACAGAATGAAAGGGAAAATGTAGCTTAATATTAAGTAGGATTTTTTAATTCTCCTAATTCTATTTACAGTCCAGTGCCCAGTCCTCGCATGTTTAAATATTAAAAAGATTTCATATTTTCTGTCTGACCAGAAATTTTCTGTGTTTATGTATGCACTGTTGCACATATTTCCTGTTGTATTTATTTGGAAAAGTGTCAAACGATGACAGTGTGGGTATCAGGCTTAAAAAAACCCCAACACTATTTGTGAATTAGTGGAGTTTTCATAGTGGTTTGTAGTGTCTTTACCAGGTTTCTGTGTACCCCTGCTTCAGATTCTTGTGTTAATTCCCTACATTACCAGACATTAATTAAAATAATTAGTCTAGCTAGTACTAGCTAGCTAGTAGCATAGAAAAAAGCATAGCAGAGGCAGCAAGTGTATCCACTGAGCAGGAGACTACTGCTTTTCCAGGTGTCTTCCTACTTTCCCAGGTTAAGTATTTAATATACAGCATCTGTAAAACTGAACTCTGAAGAAGACTACTAAGTGGGTAATCAAACTTCTCAAACTTCTGAGGGTTTGAATGTTGTCGAAAGTAAAACTTCTACAAATGGTTGCAATAAGTTTCTTGTTTTCTTGTACAAAACCAGTAAATAAATCTGTTAGAAAAGCTTCTCATGAAGTGAAGGAGTTAAATTTACATTTCTTCCTTGTGGGATTTTCTAATTTTATTTTATTTTATTTTTAAGGACACTGTCGGACCTGAACAAGGATGGAAAAATGGATCAACAGGAGTTCTCTATAGCCATGAAACTCATCAAGCTGAAATTGCAAGGACAGCACTTGCCTGCGGTTCTCCCTCCTGTCATGAAACAAACTCCAGTATTTTCGCCACTAATGTCAGCTCGCTTTGGTACTTATGAATATATAATTACTTAGTGTTTAGAAGCAAAACCCCACAGTTAACTACAGACAAATACAAGTGTAAATCTGACCACAATAGTTGAGTGAATCAGTGGGGAGAAAAAAAGCCCCAAGGATATTCTGATTTAGGAAATTCACAAAGTCACTTTCTTGACATTTTTGATAATTTCATTCTTTGAAGACATTTAATAATAAAGAAAAACCTTCTACTGAATTTTGACATGAGGTGCAGGAAGGCCATTGACATCTGCTGTCTGACTTGCAGGCTGTCATCTTGTACTGGTGGTCTTTTTTTGTCTCCCTCCTACTCATTCACCTATTTATACTCAGGGGTTTTTAAAGTTAAACTTAGTAAAGGTCAAAGGTTTGGTAGAACACTTTTTTTAAAATACTTTTTTCAAAGTTAATCAGATTGTCTGTTTTGTGTATATGATCAATTGAATATAATTCTACTTACTTTTTTTTTTCCTTTCTGACGGACTTTTGGGATTCAGTGCATGCGTGTTTAGTGCATACTTCTTTGCTGAAATTAGATGTATGCCTACAGTAATTACATACATGATTTAAAATGTCTGCCCATCACTAAATCTTGTGTATTTACATGCAAGTGCATGTGTTCACAGATAGCTATGGTTGGCATATGATTAATTCCTACTAACCTTCCATCATCTCATCTGCATACTGTTGTCTTCCACAAGATTCAGCCAGTAATTCAAGTGCCCTTACTTGCTTCAGGCAGCTGTCTTAAAGAAACCATTTGATAAGCTTAAGTCCCTAAGTATGCACTTTTCATGGGTATGGATTCTTCCTAAGCCAACACTTGGAAGAGTCTTAGTTCAGAAACAGTATCAGCTTTTCCCTGTAGAGGATTGTCACAGCTTCTGACTTGCATTTGAATTCTCTCTCGGGGGGCCAGACATGGAAAGGCTTGTTGAAGAGCTAGTTGAAGATGCAATTATAAAAAACTAATCTTACTCTTCTGTGAAATACTAGTTAAATATACCTTGAGAATTAATTGCTTGTAAGGATTTTTTTTTTTAAAAAATCCATGTTCTTCAGTATATTTTCCTCTGTGTCTTGTCTAAATTACAGAGAAAAAGTATTATACACGAGCATCTATTTTAACTCATTGTATCTCTGGACACAGGTTGTTTTGTGTAGTTTCTGCCTAGCATAATGGACCCAATTTGTTGCTGGAACCTCTGCAATATTAAATCATGAATTGTCGGATTTTGCTCTAGGAATGGGTAGTATGCCAAATCTGTCCATGCCAACGTCTATGTCTACGATCACACCATTAGCTCCCATGTCTCTGACCTCCATGACTTCCATTCCTCCTTTGGTTATCTCTGCTCCCCTGGTGCCTTCTGCCAGTACCTCCTCGTTGCCAAATGGAACATCCAGCCTTCTGCAGCCTTTGTCCATACCTTTCTCTTCAAGTAAGTATAGTACAGTCCAGTACTTGCTTTCAGAATTGAGAATCTCATTTTCTCTATGGCTAGTTTCAGACAGGAGTGCTAATACATGCATGTGAGCTAAAGAAAAAAAAAGGTTGAATTGTATTTCTTCCAAAGTTGACATTTGTTAAATCGGTTCTAACTAGTTAATCTTAACAACAAGGCACTGATAGCTTTTCTTACTTCTGTCAAAGCCTTGAGTGTTTATTACAACGTATTACCTTCTACCCACGTGCTTTAGAGTTTTTGGTGTTTTTTTTTTTTGTTTCAGCACTGCCTCATACTGGTTCTTTAGGTCCCATGGCAGGAGGGTTTGGTGGTACTAGTATACAGAAGGCACAGTCACTGATCGATTTAGGATCTAGCAGGTATGAAAGTAAAGTTTAAAATGGTTGTGTCTTAAACTTGAGTAGTATACCTTCCAAGACTTAAAGAACATTTCTATTTTCAAAGTATATTCATTAAAAATTAGTCTATCTGATATAACCTACAAAGTCTGAAAATAGATTGTTTTGATATGCACAATAATCTTTTCAGTAAATCTGACAAAACTATCTGAAGTAGGAGAGGAGCTCAAATGAGAGAAAGTGTTGCCAAAAAGAAGGGAATGTACCTCATTAGTAAATAGAAGTAAAACTTACCAAGTGGTTATAAAAGCAATGTTCATGGATTGATATGCTCGTTCATTATAGAGGGCACCATGTAATCAGCAGGCATGTAAGAATAGTATTGGTTATAAATATCTGTGTGTGAGTTTGTTTTATGAATAATAGAAGATTATGAATCTTTGTAATCAGCTTCTCTGTTTCACTGGTTTTAGAGCTTTGCCATAGACAAAGTGAGGGACTAGGCTTGTATGTCCAGTTGGGCATCCAGGGAGCAGTCTCCCAAAAGGCAGTCCAGGGAGCATCTCAGCTCCAGCTCAGTTCCAGAAGGTGACTCGCACCTCTTTGCTGCTGATAACAAGGCATCTGGGATGAACGCATGTCAGACTCTGAGCTCCTCATACAGGCAGACACCTGATGTTAGCAGACACTTGATAAAATGATTGTAGGCATGCTGTGTGCCTGTAATAGTATTTTTTTATTTGTTTGGGGTTTTTTAATCAGAAAGCTTTCTTTTGCTGGTGTTACAGTGTTACAAAGTAGCTCTTCTTCAGTGTTACTGTTGACAGCATTTCCACCATTGCATTATCTAACTCAATGCAAAGGATGTCTATCCAGCATCTCGCCGGAAAGGTTTTGTTTCTATCAGCATTCTTTATTGCCGTGGATACCTGCAAATAGTTTTTTACTTAACAGAGTAGGGGATTACCTTAAACAGGGCAAGCTGGATGCACCTGGTTTTGTCTGATCTTCAAAGATGGGACACTGTGAAAATGCTGGGAATTGCAGGCAGAAGTTTTACAAGTAGATCTAAACACTCCATCAGCACTATTCTGCAGAAACTGAATGAATTGGAAAAACTTCATTCAGCCTGTCATTGTCACTAATAGAAAGAAGAGGTAGTGGTGTAATACAGTGGCTTTAGAACCTGCTTTTGGTTGCGAGTTTATCAGATATATTTTTACACTCATGGTTATTCATTTACATACCTCTCAAAGTTACTTAGACATCCGTCCAGTGCTTCACAGCCCTTATAAACATTCTTATGAAAGTTGAGAAGTTTTCCTATAGTAGTATTTTGCAGTAGTGGACTGATTAATTATGCAGCATAAGTGCCTGTGATACCAAGGGAACAGGATCTTGAAATGTGTCCCTACTTTCACAGTAAAATTCCATCTTAGTGATGAAAATATTTATAGCAAGTTAGCGGAGGTAAAACTTTGTGGAAGTTGTTTCATATTACCCACAGATGCTATATATCTTCTGCTCTGATACCTGTTTATTAAACCAATAAACTTAAAGAGTTCTTTCTTTATCTTTATGTGTGTGTGTTGTGTTACAGCTCAAATTCTTCCTCTAGTGCTTCATTAGCTGGGAATTCACCAAAGATTGCATCCTCAGACTGGGCGGTTCCTCAGGCCTCCAGATTAAAGTACAGACAGAAATTTAACAGTCTTGATAAAAGTATGAGTGGGTATTTATCAGGTGAGTATGGCATTTGATACAGAGCGGGGGAAACGAGCAGGGTTTTCTGCCTTTGGAATGTCACAGGCTGAGGGATGACATCCCTGCTTGGGATTTGACTTCCATATGAAATAAAAGCTGACATTGTTTGACATTCAGACATACGCAGGAAAGCGTGGGTTTCAGCTAGTGGTTCCAATCAGCCAAGAAATGGAAATATCATCAGTTTATTGACTTGGGCTCTGTGTTAGACCTGGAGGAGGAGCCTGAGGAAGCAGCGGTCTCCCCAGGCAGAGTGGGGAGGCCACAGCAGGAGACAAGAAGAGAATAGCGGCAGTGGTGGGATCTAACTGGAAGAGCCTGAGAACCAAAAGGCTGGGGAAGTTAGCACCATGAAGTCAGCAGTCATTTTTCAAGCATCACGCTTTGGATTGAGACTCTTTCTTAAGACTTTCTAAAATGGGGAACATCTCATGATGGTTTTTGTGCCCTGTGCTCCTATGTATATATGTTAGTAATTGCTTAGATATTTGGGCTTTATCTTTTCAAAGAAAGTGATTCGGGAAAGACAGTGCAGTACTGCAGCCATGTTTGGAATTTTTCAGCAGTAATTTAAGGTAGTTATTCTTTGTTGACTTTCAGTGACATTTGTGCTGTACCACAGCATTATGGTGGTTTCAAAAGACTACACGCAAAGTTAATGCAAGAGCAGAGTTTTATGAAAGTACTTATAAAACTAGATTACTCACTGTAATGCAGTGATTAGAGCCCTGGACAAGCAATTACTAGTTGTAAAGTCAGTATGTATTTTGAATAAGCACATACCTAGCTTACAAAAAAGGAGGACAGTTCTCTGTTTCAAGAAAGGGACTCAATGCTTTTTATCTTGCTCAGTTGATTTTGGGCTGAAGGTTTCATTGACCTGCCTAGAAAGGTATATGGTTCTTTACTCTCAAAGGAAAGCCAGCAGCTTTCCAGCATGCTAGCTCAAGGTTTAGGTAGACAGTCAGCTGTGCTTTTGTAACAGCTGTGAGGGTTACCGTAAATACGTATTTTTCATGTGAGCTTTTCTGGTAGATGCTCAGTGTGGGGAAAAAAGTACACAAGAATACTTACATCTTTATTGTGTTCCTGTTTTTAAGCCTGGAAATAAAGCCAACTGTTAGCCACTGATGAAAATGGATTAGATTAATATTAAAAATAAACATGCCCCAGTTCATGACCCACTTCTCGCTACATGTGAATCTTTGTTCAAAGTGTTTCTTTTTAATAAAATCTTTTACACTTTTACTAAGGATTTCAAGCAAGGAATGCCCTTCTGCAATCAAACCTTTCACAGACTCAGTTGGCTACTATTTGGTAAGTTTAGTTACTGATTATGAATTCAATGTGTTTATGGTATTGAAAGGAAATGTACTTTATTTAATAAGAAATGATAAAGGAACACCATAGATCTAAAATCATAAACTGAAACTAAGCTACTTCTTAAACTAGTTTGTTCATTGGTTACATTGTCAGAAGACACCTTGACATAATATAATTTTTCACTCTGTGTGTGTGTTTGTTGAACTCCATATAATACAGGTACTAACTTCAGTTTCTCATTCAGTGATGCACTAGTTTAGCTGAGATGAGGGCTTGTTAATTTTAAAAGTAGGGTTCTGAAATCAAGCTTGTTAGTTTTTAGAGTTTTACTGCGGTCCCCATAAAGATATCTACGTATTACATATCTGTTAAGACGTGCCTTTACTGTAGTGATGGAAATGGTTACAGTTGTTTGAAGGCTTGAATAATCTGCCCTGCTAGATATGGTAATTTGGATTACGCCTTCAGACATAACTCAGATGTTATACATAAAATTTACTGGCCCAGCAGAATTCACAGTACCTTTTTCTGAGTTCCCTTTCCTCTTCCTCTTTGTCCCAGGGCAGTCATTTGTTTGTCTTTAGAAGCAGCAAGCTGAAATACTCCTTACATTTGTTCAGCTTGTTTGGTTGCGTGCTGTGAAGGTAGAAATGGAGTGTCGGGTTGTATTCCTCCACTCAGGAATGCAGGGAAATGAAGCAGGTGTGTAGTGACTGTTTTCCTTCTGGGTGCCTAGCCTGAAGATATCACTAGCCAATGCAAGGAGCACTGTGTACACACGTAGAGAGGATTAACAGTCCAAGTTTCAGTTTTGCCCAAAGTAAGATATTACCAATATTTCTACTGGGGTGCTGTGTTCATGGTAATTACTGTAATAGTGGCACTGTTATGTGTGAATTGTGCTGGTCTGTGAGCATAATAAAGTCTTATTTCATCATCTTCTGCTTGTGTTTTTCATTGTGGTGTGTGTGTGGGTGATGGGGTTTTTTGTTTGGTTGGTTGTTTTCTTTTTGGTTTTAGTAGGATTTTTTAACTGCTCTTTTTAAATGAGCAGTTATTTTATTAAGCATTTCACTGAAGTTCAGTCTAAGGCTGCATTCCTGCAATTGTGTCTATATAGATAGTTCTTTGAGAAAGGTTCCTGCTTTCCTGTCTGCATCTCTGGAAAAGTTTCACTGGTTTCCCACACACACACCCCCCCACACACACACCCCACCCTGGTTGTGTGGGAAGCATTTTGTAGGCTAATAATACAATTGTGTGATTCGCTTTCTTTGTAGAGGGGGTAGGTGATCCTTCGCCTACCCATTGGAGGGTACGCTGGGGCAGCTCATGTTTTCCTTGTACTGTTGAAGAGACACAAGGGGGGGGAAAATAATTTTATGCAAAGGTTCCTGTTGTAGAATATCATGTAATTTTATATAATGTTTGCTTTTTCTAAAAAAACCCAACATTTGAAAAAGTGGTTTCTAGCATTTTGAGCTGGTTAAGAACAGTCCTGGTTTCTCTTCCCAGCTCTTCTCTTGGTGATGCAATAATTCAAGATATGTATCAACCTTTCTAGTCCTTTTTGCTGTATTTTATGAAAACATCTGAATAGCAGTGCATTATTAAACAAAATAATAGCTCCCTTCATCAGCTATTCATGTTATTAATTGTAGTTACTTTTGCCAGAACATTTTACAGGAATTCTCTATTTTAAAAAATATATTTACAGTAAATTTTCAGCTGTCATTTGTGAGTGATTGTGATGTTTGGTTCTAATTATTATTGCTGTTAAAACTGTGCAGGTCGCTAGCTGATATTGATGGAGATGGACAGCTCAAAGCTGATGAGTTTGTGTTAGCCATGCACCTAACTGATATGGCCAAGGCTGGACAACCTCTGCCACTAACTCTGCCTCTTGAACTGGTACCGCCTTCTTTCAGGTATGTCACTGAGGGGAGTGAAACATAACGTATTTTCAATGGAAGTGTTTTATACAAAGAGAACTGTGTCATTTCTCTAACAATGGTAGGGTTTTTTTCCTTCCAGAAGTGGAAAATATACTGAAAATATAAATGGAACTCTGCCATCTTACCAGCCTGTGCAAGAGGAGGAGCCACAGAAAAAACAGCCAGGTAAAATAGGGTTCACATTCTTAATGTACAGGGCTGTCTTTGAAGGGCACTGAAACCTTTGGAAAGTGGAAGACATGATCTGATCCCTAGGGACCTTCACTTCATGAGCTAGATCCCTTTTAACTTGCATGGCAGGAAGGTTGATAAGTGGATGTAGTCAGCCTATTACATCTAATAGAATTGAGAAGGCAGGGATAGAGGCTATTTTTAGCTGTAGGAAAGGAAAAGTGTGCTGATTAATAATGTATTTTGGCAAAGAAATCATTCATGGCCAAATACTGCCATGCTACTGCAAATTTTTTTTTTTTCCATTGAAAGTTCCTGGCATTACTTTGTTCTGGACATTTTGAAAGCAAGGAGTTCCAATGTAGTTTAATTCTCAGAAAAGTAGATGCAATTGGCACGTAACATAGATTGTACTATTGACTCCCTGATGCTACCAGCAAAGGTCTCTTACATGCATGCTGCAAGACCCGACTTGCCTGTCTTTTTGGAAGGGTGGTTGCTGGGAGCCTAAACTATCTTTTGTATCTCTTTTGATCCTGCAGTGCAGTAATTGAGCTTGATCCTGTTTTGTTTTCAGCTGTTTTTAACTCCAGGAGCTCTTACAGGGAACACCTTAAAAACCAAGATCTTTCTCTGTGTGTTAATGTTTCTTGCACAGTAAAACCTTTTTAACAGAAGATATTCTTTCCCTAGATTATAAAAGCAGGTCTTTTGAATTTTAGAGGAAACATAAGTAATTTTCATGGTCTGTTTTAAACTACAACACTTTTTTTTGCAATTGGAATAGACTTCGGAAAACTTAAAGTTATTTTTGAAAAGAAAAATAATACTTTAACAAATACAAGATGGTTATATCATCCATGACCCAACAATCTGAGCTTGCCAAAAAGAAAGTATCTATCTTTAGTGGCATGACTGAGGTACTTCTTTGAGAGCAGTGTTTTGCACAGGACAGAAATAACCACCTTTCCTTATTTTAGTGACATTTGAGGACAAAAGGAAAGCCAACTATGAGAGAGGAAACATGGAGCTGGAAAAACGCCGTCAAGTCCTTTTGGAGCAGCAGCAGAGAGAGGCTGAACGTAAGGCTCAGAAAGAAAGAGAAGAACAAGAGCGAAGAGAAAGGGAACGTCAGGAACAGGAACGGAAAAAACAACTCGAAATGGAGAGGCAGCTGGAGAGACAACGAGAGTTGGAAAGACAAAGGGAAGAAGAAAGGAGGAAAGAAATAGAAAGGCGGGAGGTTGTTTTCTTGAAATTATTTTTTAATGCTTTAAGGAATGTGTACATGCATACAGTATCTACTTAACAGTGCATTCAGATTTTGAATGCTAGCTTTAGTTCTGTCTCCTCGCATGGCCTTTTGGCAGGTTGTCTTGGAGAGAGAACACAGTTTCTGTTTGAAAACATTGCATCTTATAAATTAATCAAGTGTTGGTATAGGTTGAAGATTTTCAGATACTTCATAGGGCAGATGAGGTTTTCTTGGACAGATTTCTTGGGTTTATGCAAAAATCTGTGTACCAAACAAGATTGTACGGAATTCATAATTGATAATATTTTGACAGTTGAACTTGAGACAAATTTGCATCTACTTGGTGTCTCAGCGCATGCATAAGACTTACATATTTTATGTAGTTTTGTGAAATACTCAAAGGAGATTATGAGCAATATCTGCCCATGTGCTCATTTATGGGCAGTATTCCAAGCTAATTAGACTTTGTCTTTGAATTATGTAGCTTTTCTTCATCCAGAGTTAAGAGTATGGCATGAAAAATCTTACAGGATCACTTCCTGCATTCTTTGATGCTGAAGTATATAAGAGCACTTTACAGAAGAAATTTTGATTGCTGTTATGCTATTTAGAAATAGAGCACATTATATTAAATCATAGTCTCCAAGTTCTGCATCTCTGTTGGAATTTAAGGTAATGTAACTTTTCTGCAGGCAGCAAAGCAAGAACTTGAGCGCCAGCGACGATTGGAATGGGAGAGAATTCGTCGCCAAGAACTTCTTAATCAACGTAACAGGGAACAAGAAGAAATTGTCAAGTTGACCTCTAAAAAGAAGAGCCTTAATCTTGAATTAGAAGCCCTGGTAAGACAGAAATTTCACCACACATCTTGAAATACAGTATTTTAAAGTAGGCAAATCTGAGAGTCTATGTTAATGGTCTGTTAGGAGTTTCACTCTGTTTTGAATGAGGAATCTAAAGCAGATGTTTTGGGTTGTTTTAAAGAACTGGTCGTGAACTAATTGCCCACAGATTTAGTGGAGAAGAAATTTTCACTGTATGTGGTATAATCTGCCTTTGATTTCTTTCTAGACGGACAAACATCAGCAAATCTCAGGCAGATTGGAGGATATTCGAAGCAAAAAGCAAATTCGAAAAACTGAACTGGAGGCTTTAGATAAGAAATATGACCAAGGAATCATGGAAGTCAAGCAACTACAACAACAGCTTCAGGTATGCAACTTTCTGTAGTTTTCCTTTACTTGCTATTCTGTGTTTCTGTAATGCTATTGATAATACGTTCCCATAGAGAGGAATAGTGAATCAGTTTGATTATAGTGCAGAGAGGAAATCAGCAAGGCCATCAACATTGCAGAGGTTTTTACTTTTATTTGTTGTGTTAAAAAAAGGGATTATATGTACTACAACAAGCTGATAGTTGAATGAGGACAGTTGTCAAAACCTCAGCTGTTCTTTTGTGAACCAGTAATAGTGACTTCTCTTTAATTATGAATTCTTTTATGGCTCCAGACTCAGATTTTTATGAGGAATGTTTTCCTGAATGCAGAGGAAGTTGTCTTTGGGTTGAATTACCTTGTTTCTCTCTTTTTTTATCTCTTTGAATAGCAAGACATGAATTATTTCAAATCAGTTGACTACCATAAATCATCCTCTGCTGTATTTTTATGTAATGCTCCTGCATGTCAGGGAAACTTCTTTCACGTTCCTGTGTGTCACAGAAAGTTACTGTTTCATGTTAGGCTTGGAGCCGTCAACTTACATGCTCTCATGATAATATTTAGACTTTTAACATGTCTGTTAATTTTTTTTTCACAACTGTGTTAATGTTTTTGGGTGGAAAAGCATTCAGTTTTAGTAGTATTTATATTGAGAGTATAGAAGTAATTTTTTTCCTCTACCCCATAATGATGACTTGCATCCATGTTTCATTAACATGAATTGAAGTTATGTTTGAAAATTCATCCATTTTTACTTACTGATTTATAAAAAATAATAAAAATTTGTTATGTTCTCTTCAATATCTACAGGAATATCAGAGTAAACTAATCTGTTTAGTTCCTGAAAAGCAGTTGTTAAGTGAAAGAATTAAAAATGCTCAACTTGAAAACACTCAGAGTAAGTGCCTGCACGTGAATTCTCTTCTGTTTGCACTGCTGGCTTTTCATCATTTGTTAAAAAACTGAACGATACAGAAGCTACTTTCACTTTTATATCTTTTCAGTTAGTGGCATCTTAGCATTGTTTCATCTGCATTCCATTATTTTCTTCCTGCTCTAAACAAGGGGCAAACAGACATTTTTTGCAAGAGAGCACAGATTTTGCTTGAAACTTTATGTATTTATACAGACTATGCAGCCCACAGGTATTATTACACCTTGTCTTTTTTGGTAGTGTAAGCTCAAGGGAGTTCATTTATGTAAAATTTACACTGGTCTTCACATCAAATCACACTAGAAGTCCCTGTCTAGAAGCTTGCTATGGATTAGTCTGATATTGAAAAATACAACTTGCAATTTATTCTGTACGTATTACATGTAATGCGTGTATGTCTCAGTTGGGGGTTGGGGCCATTTCTTCTTTGTGCTGTATGTGAATAGGAAGGTAAATGAAGGAATTTTTGTGAGGAAAGAGTTTGAGAATGTGTGTATATTAGGAAAATAATAAAATAATTCATGAAAACAGAAATCCTTGTAAAATGGCTTGTTTTTCCTTATGCAGATACAGGAATCAGTTCAGTGCACAAGAAGTCCCTAGAAAAGGAAGAATTATGCCAAAGACTTAAGGATCAACTGGATGCCCTTGAGAAAGAAACTGCTTCTAAACTTGCAGAGATGGATGCATTTAACAGCCAGCTTAAGGTACCTGCGTATTCTAAATTCTTAGTCTTACACCAGTAAGCAGTATCTTTATGTCTCTATCCAGTCAAAGATTGGTGGCACTTCTACCAGGCATCCAAAAAGCTTTCCCCAACTTCCAATGTCAAATAAGGTCTTCGAGTAAATAATGCAATAAACATGCACTTAAAACTATTGCTAATGTACTAAAATATGAATCTCTTGCTAATCATTGCTTTGCATGAATCAACTGTTGCTCACTCTCAACTTTTGCCTTCTAGAATTCATTTTGATTTAGCATTGAAGTTTTTCAGGCCCTTGCAAATTCTGTTCTTAAAGTGCTGAGGTTATATTGGCTACTATTTTTGAATTGTGGACGGAACTTTTCACTTTTATTGAAAGTAGTACATGGCTTCCTAGTACATTGTACAAGATCTGGTAGCAGGCTTAGGTATTGTCCTAAAACTAAGCATAGACCACTTATTTGTGTAGAAGTTAAGACATAATGACCACTGGCCCTGAAGGCATTTGTTTCAGACGCAGCTCTTGACTTGCCTAAAAATGCATGCAACTCTCAGGCAGGGTAGCATGCATCCACTTAACTTTATTTACTAGCTTACTCTTAGTGGCACTGATGTGAACTTTATTCTTAAGTAATGGATTTATGCTGGGCCAGCGTGAGGGCTCTGCACTCTCCAATAAAAAGAGCATAAAGAAAAATTAGTAGGTGTTTAAGGAGTTTCTTTTATTTTAAAAAAATGGCTACGTATAGCATGTATTTTTAGTTACTTGTTTATTGCATGGCTTGCTGTGTTCAGTGGCTCTATCCACAATTCAGTCTTCCCTAAAATATGTTTTTCAAAAGACAGTGCAAAGATTAATTGGCTTTTTATCTACCTTATCTTACAGTGTGAGAATATGGATGATTCTGTTCTTCAGTGCCTTTTGTCTCTGCTAAGCTGTCTCAACAACCTCTTCCTCTTACTTAAGGTTATTTTCTAATCTTTGGCTCTTTTGGTTTTTAATTATTTCGCAGTTTTTCTCTGCTTACCCTTTCTGTTTGGTTGTACAACTTCTATTAAATAAATTTTCCTAAAAGAAAATCAATAGGCTGTTTTTCTTTCTGCTAGCTTTTACATCCTCCTAAAGACTTAACTTTCCTACCTCTTAGAAATCCAAACTGCAAAATACTGATAGCGATTTTATTTCTTAATAGACTATGTTCACTAAGTTGTTTTACCCAGTTATTTTTTCTTTTTAATGAAGGTAATGTCAACCAAAAAAATACAGTCTTAGATGGAAATAGTGTCTTTTCCCAGTTTTCCATCTGTTGTTCTCTACCTGTATCCATACATCTTAAGCTGTGAGTCAGATATATGAATTCTCATCTAAGTTTTAAAAGTCTAGACATAACATCATTATACAGAATATGGTATATGATGTGGCAAATGCAATGCTATTAAACCTCCAGATTAACCCAGTACTAAAACCTACTTGCTGGTTTTCCTTATCACTGCTTTTGTCTGTTGGGGTCAGAAATCTGACTTCAAGAATAATTGAGGGGGGGCCACAGACCAGAATTGCTTAACTGACCTTTTCCATTCTGCATAAAGGTTATTCTGTCCTTAAATCAAAGGTACAATGGTTTTTATGATGCAGGTTTGTTTCCACAGTGTTCCTCAATATCTATGCAAAATAAGAAGAAAAAGTAATCTCGGCTGAATATGTTTGCAGAAAAATTGTAGTCAATTGCTTGATTTAGTTTATTGCTACAGAGACTTTCACTGACACAGAAACCTTATTATCTTGCCCTTTTCATATAAATTGTACAATATCTCTTAGGCAACATGATTATTGGCAGAGGTGCATATTGTAGTGGGAACAGATCATTCTTAATTGCTTTATTTGCATTTATGAGATCAGATATGAAAAGTTAGGGTATTCTTGTTGCATTGCTTAGTGTGTATCAATGGGAATCCTAAGGAAAAAATAATGTAATATCTTACAGATGTTTTGTGACTTGGTGAAGTACAATCTAAGGTAATTCAATTACTGTTGATTTTTTAATTCTGTACATTTAATTATCCCAAAGATTCATGCAGATTTTTCTGCTGTGAAAAAGTTTGTTATCAGAGGGAGATGGAATAGGAATAGAAGGATGTGTTCAAAAGAAAAAGAGTAAAGTTGTGACATTTACAAATACAGGAAAACTCCAGTATGATTTAGTGTCTTTAGGCTGTGGCTTCCCACAGTGGTAAGCCTGCTGGATATTTTTATAAAGTTTTTCTGATATAAATATGGGACTGATCATTCAGAAAGCATCGCAAAGGCAAGCACCCTACTGAAGGGGTGCATTCTCAGGTTTATGGTAGTGTTGGCTTTCACTTGAAGTCTGCTTCCTTGTAGGTATTTAAAATACGCTACCTTGCCTTCTGTGCCCTTAAATAATGTTGTGTTTGAACACTCAGTTTTATATCTTTCCTTCTCCTCTGTCGTAATAGCCATTTCGGGCAGATTATGGCTGGAAGGGCTCTTTGAAAGCCTAAGTTACATCAAAGGCTTTGCAAACCTGCCATCCACTTTTATACTTCTCTTTATTTTACTTTCTTTGCAGTGATCTCCAAGGACTATTAATAACTTAATATTACTTTGTCCATTTGTATTAAAACTTGGTTCACAAAGCATTAAAACGCCTGGATGTTTTTCTGGAAGGACTGGCTTTGATGTACTTCATTGTGTTTCCTCCTTAGGACCTGAGAGAAAGTTATAGCACACAGCAATTAGCCTTGGAGCAGCTCCACAGGATCAAGCAGGACAAAATAAGAGAAGTAGAAAAAAGAAGAGCTGAACTTGCACAGAAAAAGCGACTGGAAGATGAGGCTGCAAGGTACCATGTCTGAATGTATCAGTGTTGCAGTTTTTAAAGCAAAATAATGCTGTGGTGACTTTTAAGATGCTGATTGTATTAAATGAGAGGTCTAATAGGTAAAAATACATCCTGTTGAGTTGCCTTAGAGGAAACATACAGAGTACAACTGATATAAGATGGTTTGAATTTTCTCTTCCTGATCTGTTTTTATCTTTCATTTAAAAAAACATTCAGATTCTATGGATAAATAAACCAAGTAGTCATTTTTGCTACTAAGATTTTTAGCTCCTTCAATAGATAATGCTCACACATCTAAAATTCCTCATATATTCTGCCTTGTTTTGCTGGCCTCAAAACATCTGACCTATTTCCTTAAAAGCACTTCTGACTGAGCAGTTACTAGTTTCTTGTCATGTATATCCAGACAGATTGATACTTAAGATAATAGGAAGGGCATTGACTATTTAATCCTGTATTATTCTTGAAAGCTGGATGAGTGAGTAATTTCTGAGTTTTAGATTTGGTTCCTCTTTTAGGAGGACAATGATAAAATTCAAATACATCTTTGAGAGGATCATCCCTTCATGTATATGGTCTTGGTTTTGCTCAGCCCAGCCTTGTATCAAGCACTCAAACTTTTACTGTCCTTGGCTCTTGGTTTTTCATGGTCTTGTTCCCAACTAGTTTTGTTTTCTTTTGTTTCATTGATTAAGAAACCATAGTTTCTAGGGTCTGATTCTGGCTGTCTTAAGATGCCACTCTGCTTTTCCTCTCTTTAGACCTTCTGCTATCAGCCACCTAGTTTACCCGTAGCAGCCCTGGATTGAAACAGTGCCAGAGAGAGGGTGGGTGGGTGCTCCCAGTGGGCAGTCCTCAGCTGTGGAATTGCTTTGGTATACTGGTTTTGACATCTCTCCTCGTTCAGAGGATTGCTGTGTTTTGTCTTTTTAATTTGAGAGAGATTTTCAATGATTCATATTTGCTTTGACTGCTTTTAGTAAAGCAGAGCTAGTGACCTTGTAGTGCGTGTGATTCAAGGTCTTAACTCATGACAGCGTATTTCTACAATAGTGTGATGGTGTTTCGTAACTTTTGTAACAGTCCCTTAAAGAGAACTGTATGCACAGTGGTATCCTGTTAATTTTTCTGTTGAATGTAGCTATATGATAGATTAACAGCATTATTGTACAGCTCCTACTAGATCCTGTCATGTTCTTGAAAACACAATAAAATGATCATCAGGTGAGTGGACCCCCCCCCAGTTACTTGATGAAGCAATCTTCTCTAGGCAGGGACATCAACAATCTCTTCAGAAGGTGGCCCAAAGGGTTAGGTCCGCTCTTTTCAGAAAAAAGGTCTTGGACAGCTAAAATACAATGATTTTTAAATGTGTTGAATTGGATAATAACTTTTTTGGAGAGATGCACAGGATAGAATCAGAGCAGAGAATACAGTCAGATGTCCAGATTCTGTCTGCTAAAGAGTGTGGCCGTGGTGGGGATAAGCATGTTGAATAGATTACAACCGCTGAAGGCAAACAGTTCAAGCAGCAAAGATGAGTACATAATGGCTATTTATATGTATGTACCAGAGTGAAATTTTGTTATTAATCTGTTTGGAAATCATAGTTTCTAATCTTGGCTACTACCTTGGCGGACAGCTTAAAAACCACCTTTCTTCAATTAACAGATCACTTCTGCTTACCTACATCCTGATGAGCGAGAAGTGCCCATGGAGGCACTGCACAAGTAACCACATGGCAGTGTTTCTATACCAAGAATTTAAATCCATTTGTTATTTGTATGTGAAAGATACTGGCAATCATGTTAAGTCAAAGCATGGTCTCCCATGGAAGAGCTTACACCTGGAGAGGAGAGTGATCAATATCATGGACTCAGTTTTACTGACAAGTGCAGTTGATTACTCTATGATCATAATCTCATTCATTTTTGTATGAATGTTCTCCTACATCTTTCTTACTCCTTTCTTTCAGGAAAGCAAAACGGGAGAAGGAGAACAGATGGCAGGAAAACATCCGAAGGGAAGAGGAAGAGAAAAAGAAGCGATTGGAGGAAGAACGCATGCAGGAAAAAGTTCAAGAAAAGCTGAAAGCTGAAGAAGCCGTTGCTCTGATGAGAGAAAGGGAAAATAAACAACAGCTTCATGCAGAGGAGGAGAAAAATAGGCAAGCCACGATCTTGAGGGAGACAGAACAGCAAAGGCAGAGGCAACTGGAAGAAGATAAAAGAAAGCGAGAACAAATAGCAAAAGAAGCTGAGGAGAGGCGTAAGCAGAACGAAGAAATAAAGAAGGTAAAAGAAGTGACCAACTCTCAAGAGGTGGAGAAACGCACTTCTAAATTAAGCGTAAATGAGAAGTTTGCAGATCTGTTGAAACCAGCAGAGGGTAAAAGTCTTAAGCCACCCTGGAAAAATGAAGGTAATCTTAGTCGGTTAGATTTTTACTTTAATGGTTCTTATTTTCCAGAGAGTTATTTCTTTCTTTAAATGCATTACTGTTAATGTGACACTATGGCAGGCTTACTGTCTAAAATCCCATTTAAAAAACCCTAAACTAGCAATGTTTCATGTCTTTAGTTGTTAATAATCCTATTAAGTTGGGTTACTTCTGTCAGTTTTCAGCACCTATGACTCTGATGACAAATATTCCAGTGATCAGGGTCAACAAATCGCAGATGCTGGAAACGGTAATATTTTAGCTTTTTCCTAAGGCCTGCACTTTCTGTCATTAAAGCAGAATGCTAATATGGAGGAGTTTTGTTCAGTGATGAGTGGATGGGTAGGTAACATTCAGTGAAGTGATTTATTAACATTGAAATCTAGTTTATTTCTGCACTATTTTGAATTATTAAATAACAAAAAACTGAATGACTAGACCTAACTCCAGTTGTATGACTTAAAAAAATACTGGTTTAACAATATTTTTGCTAAAGGCACTCTTGATTAGTTCCATCCTTCGTTAGTTCTTGTCAGTTTTATTAGCCACTTTTATCACTGAGTTCAGCAAGAACCAATTTAGAACAGTGCTGAAAGATATTTGCACACCTCAGCTATACCTTGTAAAACATTCACTGTTAGCAACATCAGTCACAGACTTGGAGAACAGAGATACAAAGGAAATGGAAATTATGATATTTTGCTATTTCAGGTTTCTAAGTAAAATCTTCACACATGCTGTTGAACACTTATTGTTGCAACTGTGGTTTCTTTTCAACATGGAAAATTATAATTGTGTTAAACAAGACTATATTAAAGCACTGGCTTAGTCAGGCAGTTTGACAAGGAAAGATGAGAAGATAAAAATGTAATTTTTTTCACTTCAGAAGGCAATATGTTTTATTGCCTATGTCACATTTACTATGATTAGCATGTTAAACTCTTGTATGCATCCCATCGGCCTGCTGTAGCTGGTGATCTCTTGAGTACTTGCATAGTGTCTGGGGCAAGAACTCTTGTATTCATGTCTGTTGTTTAGAATGGTGGGGCTCCAACTAAGTGCATGTCTTTCAGCTGTATCAAAATGGTAACTAGTTTTTTTATCCTTTCAGGCAATGCAGTTAGTGTCTCAGAGTCTAGGAATTCAGTTGCCTTGGTAAATTACAGAGCTTTATATCCATTTGAAGCAAGGAATCATGATGAAATGAGCTTTAATACTGGCGATATAATTCAGGTAAGATTTGCCATTCATGTTTGACTTGCAGAAATCACACACACACCCCCTCTTCCCCAGCCTTGACATACACGAGGTCTTAAGTGTCAAAAGCATTACATTGATAGATTTTAAGGCTAAGGCTTACTCAGAATTTAAATTGGATTGCCTTTTAAAAACAGGTGAAATTAGAATTAGTTCAGCCAGAATCTTTCTTTGGATCTTATGCATCCTAGAGGTGTTGAGAATCTGTTTAAAATAACGTAGTGAATGCTAAACAGACTTTCTAAAGTTTCATTTTTATTTACTTTCTAAGCGTGGTAAATAGAGGCATGAATTATTAATGAATAGCATTTAAATGAAAATAAAACAAGTTATTGAACAAGTAGATATGAACGATTCTTTGGAATCTTAATACAATTTTCTAATGTATTGTTGACAGACTGGTTAACCTCACCGTAACATTATTAGCTGGTCCTTTATGAATGCTCCCTCAGGCAGATATCGGTAGTAGTTTATTCTGTGTCCGTTCTTTGTAGCATCTTTCTGGATTCAGCTGAATATGCTATCTATAATATTACAGCAGGACCATAAGATGGGAAATGTCTTCTGGCATCTCAGTTGAAATCTGTGTAACTTCATGTGATTATATCCCTTGACAGCATACAAGTGTTTGAAAGCATGTGCCTTCAGGTGGACTTGTGAAAACTGATTTACAGCCGTGGCAGTACAATTAATATTTATGTATCTAATATATAAGCATGTATGGTTTCTCCTCATTTAGACTATAAACAATATAGGTAGATGAAAAGGGACAATTTACAAAGCAATGTCGTATAAAATGTTAAAACACTTAAGTATTAGCCTTCAGTTTGACAGTGTTAAATCATTTATTTGTATTTTCCTACCAATGAAGCATTGAAGAGGGAACAAGAGAAGCAGGTTTTGCTTAGGCTTCCTTCTCAGATATAATTAACTGTCATTTAACCACTGATAACTCATTTCAGAAATAGGCTAACAGCTGCCGCCGCCTCCTCTTATAACCCAAACCTCAACAAAGCTAACTAGCTGATAGTATTTTATGAGCTGCAAATTTTTAGCTAATTTTGACTAATTTGCAGCATAATGGAGGCTTCAGTATTGCTATGAGTGTTTAAGGATGCTCTATACTTAATTGTATAGTAAATAACAGAATTTTTGGACATGTTTTGGATGCAAATGACACTGTTAATTATATCTGTAAGCAAAACTACAGCAGTTGTTTTTGTGTGCTGATAGGCTTGCCAGCCACTGCCTCTTGGCTGCACGTTTGGTACAATACAACACAATGCACTGTAATTTTTGGCAAGCCAGAACGGCTGCAGGTATAGTACATGATCCCCAGTGTGCATGTTTGGGGCCTGTTTGAAGGAATGTGATGTGTTTGAGGCCTGTCTCTACCTGTGTCTAAAAACCGTGCAGTTGCATTATGGCCCTGTTTCTTGAACAGGGAAAAATCAGCTCCATTCTGAAAGGGACGAGAATGAAAATGCTGATCCTTGTATGCGTGCTGCTCACGCTGCTCAATTCAGAGTGCCAGCAGGTGCTGACGTGCTAGATATCCTGTTTGTTTCATGCTGCTAATTGCATTTTCTTTGTATTTATCCTCCTGTCCATAGGTTGATGAAAAAACTGTGGGAGAGCCTGGTTGGCTTTATGGGAGTTTTCAAGGACATTTTGGTTGGTTTCCATGCAATTATGTAGAAAAAATACCAGAAGGAGAAAAATCTTTATCTCCTAAGAAGGCCTTACTTCCTCCTACAGTATCCTTATCTACTACCTCAGCTGCTTCAGAGTGAGTTTTTGTTGTGTTTCTGTTAAAATTGCTTTTCCTAAATTTAGCTAACATAATATGCTGTATAGTTTCATTTGGTGTTTGTTTTTAAAATACGAATGCAGAAAACTTACTGAAGAACCTACCTGAAAGTCTTAGCTTGGAAATTTTAAGTATTTGACAAGTCTGCTTCGCATTGTATAGAATATCTGGTTTATATATGTTAAAATAAAAAAGGTTATTCTGTTTGAGGTACTTTTAAAATAAAAATTGTAATGTGTTAAATACGCCTGTATTCAATTTGCAGACCGCTTTCACCAAGTAAATCTGCAGAAGAATCTGATTACCAAAACATACCTTTTTCTAGCCTGAATGTTAATACAGCATGGCAACAGAAATCAGCTTTTACTCGCACTGTGTCCCCTGGATCTGTTTCACCCATTCATGGACAGGTATATTGTGTGAGAGTGGAGAACTTGCTGTATTTTAGATTCATGTTAATGAAACAGATTTAAAGAAAAACAAAACACAACTTTGCTAATACTGGGTGGGTGCACTGAACAGGCTAGATGATAAAGAAGTGAGTCTGAATGCTCCACTAGTGTGCACTGACATAATTCTGTATCTTTCCAGGAACCACTGAGCAAGAAGACTCACGCCATATGTTTCATAATTCTAAAATAATTTTCACCTATAACTAGACACACCAGATATTTCTAACAAATAAGAAACAGAGTTGAGAGATTGTTCCTCAATCAACGGCTTGTATAGATCCATGTAAAAAAAATAATAATTATTCAGCCATCATTTAGGAATGAAGTTGTTTAAACTTCAATAAAGGATACATCAATGTATGTTTGTTTGTTTGTTTTTAACACGTGCACCAGTTTGGGGTAGTGTGGTCGATCAACATCTCCACTTCTGTCTTAACAGGGGCAGCCTGTTGAGAACTTAAAAGCACAAGCACTTTGCTCTTGGACTGCAAAAAAAGAAAACCACTTGAATTTTTCAAAAAATGATATCATTACTGTCCTGGAGCAGCAGGAAAACTGGTGGTTCGGAGAGGTACATGGAGGAAGGGGTTGGTTTCCAAAATCGTATGTGAAGCTCTTACCTGGGAGTGAAATCAAGAAAGAGGAGTAAGTGTGACTTTTGTTTTTGGTTTATTCAAACAGCTTACAAAAAAAGGTGGTTTAGAGCACACAATTTTTGCAGTGCTTTGAAGTGCAGAACATAAATACCATTTACAATTTACACCATGCCATTTTAGGCTTCTATTATTTCATTCTGACAAGCCAAGTAATGTTGGTCTCGCTACTGTGTAAACAGACAGTCTTTCAAGGCTGAGTGCTGTGAAAAATCAGTGGTGTTTGATTATTCATCAAGCGCCAGACCCTGTTTTGGTTCATTACCAAGTCAGCTCTCTTGCAGTGTAGTTGTGTTCTGCCTCTGAAGGTGCCAATTTTGAAATGACCTACAAATATTTGTAATCTCAATCTCTTAACTCACATCTTGCAGAAGTAGTGTATTTTTCTGTACTTGAAAAAAATCATTATTCTAATGCTGCAAGGTAACTGTTCAGGTAATAATTCAAAGCCTGGTTACTGCTGGGATGACTGTACCATTGTGTGTGAATTGTTCTTTTCATCGGTTATGATAAAAGTTCTTAGAAATTCTCTAGAATGAGAGAATTTAGACAATCTTTAATTTGTATTTCTTTTGGATAGCATAATTTGCAAATATATCCTCTCGTCTTTCATCACATTTCTTTTTTGGTGTGCTCTTGGATGCCATTCATATCTTAAATATCAGTAATACCTGTCACTGTTTGACAGTCAGGAAAGCCTTTGCAATTAATTCAGAGGCAATACCAACTTTGAGATAACCAAAGTGATTTTAGTCTCACCCTAATAAAGAGATTTATTCTTGCTCAGACTTTCAGTTACAGACCTTTTTTTCTTTCTGCAGACCAGAAGCTATTTATGCGGCTGTAAACAAAAAGCCTAATACACAGCCTTACACAGCAGGAGAGGGTAAGACAGCATGAAATATGCTACTTAATGATACAATCTGTTTCTGCTTAATGGCATGTGAATAAGCTTAAATATATGAAGAGCTTCTGAGCAGGCCTTTTAATGCTTGTCCAGAAGACACGGTACAAATGTTGAGCTACTGATATGAGAATTCTAATACAGGAACTTAAGTAAAACTTACAACTAATTCTGGAGCATAGGCCTGGTTTTGTTTTTAAGACTTTTGCTCAAGCATTAATTTATTTCTGAAAACCTAAATATGTCTCATATCCATAAGCCAAGTTCTCTTCCTGCTGTTCTCTACTGTATTATGCTGTGCTCTAGAGACGTGAGGAGGGATTTTGAGTCTCCTGAGTGTGGATCATTCTCTTTTAATCAGTAGGGAGTAAAGAAAACAAATACTACTGGAGAAAAAATTTGTGGAAAGCATTTTCTAAGCCTTTTAATTTAGTGTATCTCCATGCTTCCCCAATTACACATTAATTCCACTTGCGTTTTCTCATTTTTGCTGTTAGTCAGATAAGAATGGTTTTAATCAGGTTTAGGTGTGTAATATACATTCTTGCTGTGAAACATAGAGGTAGGGTGGAATACTTAATGCAAGAGATGAGTTTTCAAGCCATGGTCTGCAGGCCTGTGCTGATCCACAGGGTGATCATAGGTTAGTAACCCCCTGTGCCAAATTCATCTATCTGTACACAGCTGTATGCCTGTAATTCAGAGTTGTAAGCATGAGGCAAGATGTGATTACAATCAAGCAAGTAGGTAGGTTGATTCACAAACTTGTGAAGACCTGATCTGTGTTATGAACACACTGATGAATGCTGGTATCAAAGATACCTTTACTTGCATCCAGCATACTTTTATCTTCCTATCTGAAACTATTGTCTCCTTCTTTACATGTGCTGTTTGCACAGAGTATGTTGCGCTCTATTCATACTCAAGCTCTGAGCCTGGTGACTTGACTTTCACGGAAGGTGAGGAAATCCTAGTGACCCAGAAAGAAGGGGAATGGTGGACTGGGAGCATTGATGGCAGAACTGGAATCTTCCCCTCCAATTATGTCAGACCAAAGGATCAAGAAGTGAGTTCATATTCTGAGAATTAATGCACAACACTTTCTCTCAATTTTATTGTATTCCTAGTATTGATACTCTTAGTGATTTTAAGCAGAGGTTAACGTGCTTGACAGAAAAGAAAAGCCTAGGTAGCTTATGCCCTAGCCACAGTGTCACACTGTCTCTCTCTGTACAGGATGGTATTTTGTTAAATACAGGCTCAAAATTATAATCTCCATGTGCTTTTCTGTCCACATGCTTAAAGTTGGTGTAAACTCTGCTGGTTTTATTGCACATTAAAAGATTATTGTTGTGTCTTTGTAGGCTTCTAGTAATGCTGGCAAAACTGGAACAGTAAATAAGAAACCCGGTAAGTGTGTGACAGCTTGAATATTTGGGACTGTTTCTTAAGCGACTATGAGCATTTAGGTTCACAGCAGTGTTTTAATGGTGGCTAATGTTCTTGTAAGAACATATCTTGCAAGATATGTACCAGGATATTTATGTGGATCTAGTTCTTGCTGTAATGAAAAAAATAACAAATTCAATGATCATCTTTTTCAGAAATTGCTCAGGTTACTACAGCCTATGCTGCATCAGGATCTGAACAGCTTAGTCTTGCTCCAGGACAGCTAATACTTATTCTGAAGAAAAATTCTAGTGGATGGTGGCAAGGAGAGTTGCAGGTAGCTATTGAAGGAGAAATAATTGCGACTTCATGAATGGCAATGACGTGATCTTAGGTTCAGTTTGAGAAAACAACTAAGTATAGTGTTCCAAAAGCTGTCTAGAAAGTTATTTTCATTTTGTATAAACCATATGTTGGGGGAAAAAGTTTTTAATTAAACCATAGGTTGCTGTTTTTTTGGTTTGTTTTTTGGTTTGTGGTCTTTTTTTGGTCACAGGAGACGATAAAACTGTCAATGAACGTGTGCATGGGAGGGAGAAGATTGGTGTTGACAGTTAATAAATTGGTTAGGATTTAATTAGTAAAGCATTACATTGTAAAATTATTCTATTGAAAGAATAGGAATTCTTGGATTGTGGAGTTGGAAGCTAGTTTACTGTGAAGGTTGCTGTTCCCTCTTTCCTCATTTCCCCACCTAGTGATGAATTTCAAGTCCCAAGAGTTGAGGGTACTGTTACACAACATTCTTCTTAAACTTCAGTATTTGCAGCCCCATGGATTTTATCCACAATAGCCTTCATCTTTGCAACCAATGCAGAAAGTTAAATCATGATTTTATAATGTCTCTTTGCTACCCTTTAGCTGAATCTGCAGCGTTAGCTTGAGTTTAAACATGTTGCTTCCGCTACTGAATGTTGTTTCCAATATTGGGATTGAACAGCATATTAGAAAGTTCTGTCTTCTTAGCATCACTTAACTGGCCTTTCCCAAGATATTCTACAGCCACACACGCTCTGTTTTGAGTGAATACTCTTGTTAAGACCTATCTTCCCTCTCCAACAGTTGTAACGGGGCTGATCTAACTATTCAGCATCTGTTTTTAAAGCTAGCCTGCTGTACAGATACAGGAGAGATCACAGTGAGCCACTTGAGAAATGGCGGCACTAAGTTTCTGTGAATTAACAGTGGAAAATTTATTCATAGTATGTGCAAAAAAATAATTACAGAAAACAATGAAAAGTTTGTATTTTAAAAAATGTAGGCTCAGTGCTGGTTCAGGAAGAAGCCTCAAAGAATAATTTAAAAAGTGCAGGAAGAGAAACTAAGATACGTAATCGTCAATTCTTGCTACTTTGAATTTCTTTTTTTGTTGTAGTAGAGCTCACTCTGCAGTTACAGGTTTCTAAAATCTATGTTGACTTTTACATCCTGACTTTTTATGTACTCTGAAGTATATTTGATTCTTCAGTATGTGCAGAGATCATCTTTACCTGTGGGACTGAAAAAGCAAAGATTAAAAAAAGAGGAAAATATTTTTGAACTCTCACACGCTGTACTAGGCAGGAAGTGATACCAAATACTTAGGTCAGGTACTTGTTACCTCTGCTCTGGGTATTGTGTTAAGAGACCCCTGATACGATGCGTAAGTGTAATGTTCGTAGGGTGAAGTTTCAGCCTTTCAATTAAATTGTACACTGAAATCATTAGCTGCACTGGAAAATTTTAGATGAACTCATTTGCCAGAACATGTTATGATGCAGCTTTATTTGAATGGGGTTGTTTTATCCTTTAGCCAGACTTTTTCCTTTTGAGTTCTGTTTAGTAGTTAGTTGGTGTTTGGAAGCCTGGCTTTTTGTCTCTTGTTGGCAAAACTGTGTGATGCATTTGTTGCATTTTTTCCAGTCTGTAGACTATTTGGTTTCCTGATTGTGTAATAACCATTTTAAACATTCACAGGCAAGAGGGAAAAAGAGACAGAAAGGATGGTTCCCTGCCAGCCATGTGAAATTACTGGGTCTGAGCAGTGAGAGAACCACATCTGCTGCTCCCTCAGGTGAATAAAAAAGGCATTATGTTTTATTTACAGTATTTTATGTAACTGTTTCAGTTGTTCAGATACTAGTCTGAATTGCATAACTAGTGTAATACAGTGTTTAAT
>JAVJGI010000062.1:79654016-79694950 GCA_035590275.1 Ibycter americanus
GGCCGCGGCTCTCACCTGTGCTCGCTCCCCTCCTCCAGCTGCTGTTGTGCAGGTTTTTGTTGGGTTTTTACCCCCTTGTTAAATCCGTCACCCCAGAGGCGCTACCACCGTCTCCGACGGGCTCGGCCTTGGCCAGCGGTGGGTCCGTCTGTAAGCTGGCTGGCATGGGATCCGTAGGACACAGGGAACTTCCAGCAGCAACTCACAAATGCCACCACACCTCTAGCCCCCCACTACCAAAACCTGGCCACACAAACCCTGTACAAAGCCAGCTGGCTGCCTGGGAATCTGTGCTCCAACACCTGGAGCCCCTCCTGCCTCCTCCTGCACTGGCCTTGGTGGCTGCAGAGTTCTTGCTCTCACATGTTCTCATTCCTCTCTCTTCTGACTGCTCCTGGTGTTGCCCGGGGGTTTGGTTGTTCCCAGCACTCCCTGGGAAACTCCATGTTTCCAAATGCTAGCAAAAATCTTACAGAAAACTACCAATCATTGACAAACACCTTGGAATGACATGCACTGTTCCTTGTGAGGAGAGACACTAAGCAGCAAATTTTCATTAGATTTAAATGGCTGGGTACAAATGAGATTATTTCACAGAAAAGGAGGGTTTTTTTGATTCTGCATGCTTGAATTGTGCTGTTCTCCACAGCTATGATTTGCTTGTGCAACAGCTTCCTGGGTATTACTGGACAGAACTTCCCTTTGACTAAACTGGCAGTTCACGATTAGCTAATGCACATTTCCTCTTCCTTTGCTGCGTTTTTCTCACAAGTATCAGCTGTAGATAATCAAGCTCACTTTCCTTTCTGAGCCAGTGAGAGATAGAGGCATACCTGATTATATTTTAAAGTGTTTAGAAGGTCAGTAGATACTATGCAAACTGAATCCATTTGCTATAGAAGTGCATAGTTAGATGAAGTGGAAATAAAGATTACTGCCTGGCCCAATTGAAGGAAAAAAAAAAAAGTTAAAAGAAAAGGGAGGATAGTTCCATGTCAAGATAAGATCATGTGGCATTTTTCTTATGTAACAGTGTATACAAAAATGTTGTTTCTTTCCTGTGGTTACGTAAAACACTGAAAAACCAATCTTAATACTTGTGTAACACATTGTCCTGCTATTTTTGTGTTTTCTTCAGTGTGTCAAGTGATAGCGATGTATGATTACATGGCAAACAATGAAGATGAGCTCAGTTTCTCCAAAGGGCAGCTTATTAATGTACTGAACAAAGATGATGCTGACTGGTGGCAAGGAGAAATCAGTGGTGTGACAGGTCTCTTCCCCTCAAACTATGTGAAGATGACCACGGATTCTGATCCAAGTCAGCAGTGTAAGCATCTTCTATTTTTTATTAATTTTTTTACTTTATTTCAAAGGTGCATTGCTATTCTGCTTTGTGTGTGGAATTTGGAGTTCCAGACATCAGCTGAATTTATTGGTACTTTAAATACTCTTTCTTTAAGCACTATACTATAGTACTAAGTACTTTAAATATTTTTCTATTTAACCTACAAGCAACCAGCACAATACCAACCAACCAGTGTATGACAGTAAGAGTGCTAGGATGAGCTAAAAATATTGGATTTGGTAGGACATTTGGTAACTGACATGGACTGGGAATTAATGCAGGCATACTATGCTTGAGTATAGAACTTACTCAAGTTTTATAAAATATGAAAAAGTATCTGTTGTAGTCATCTTTAACTTAAACTATTCATCAGTTACGTAAAAATAACCGTAGGAAGGATAGAAAAAAGTTTCTAGCATTAGCAAGCGGTCTATCCTATGGTAAATATGTGTGTCCTGACTCCCAGCAGTCTAGCTCTCATCCAGTCCTGAGAAACAAAATATATATCAAAGCATATGTTAAGCGGAAAATTATCAGCAGCAGGTTAAGAACTGAATGCCAGAATGTATATTTATCTGACAGTCAGAATTTTCTCTGCCTTTTTTGCACTTAAACACAGTAGAAGTTTCTGGTGTCCCCTCCACATGCACACCCCATTTTTTTTTGCCCCTCTCCCCATAGACATTTGCCACCATTTTTACTGGTTCAAATTTTCGTCCTGGGACACTGTGGTTGAACCAACTTTTATATCAACCCACGCCATCAGTGGGTTTGGGGACGTATCTTGATGTCAGAATTGCTCCTTTGACATAACAAGCCTTGTCCCTTCACTTGCTATTTTTTCCCCTAGGCATCATTTGTGGTTTTCTCAGTATAAAGACACACATCCATACGTTTGGTTGAGGTTCACTGTTTATAGTCTATAGCTAGTGTGTAGGACCAGTTTGCACTTAAGATTTGATCGGCATAATCGTGTTTGTACAAAATTCACAGACTCAGTAATGAAGGTACAGCTTAGGTTGGAAAGTTAAAGTATTTTCCCTGGATAGCTTGTTTTGGTACTTGGGCAAAACAGAGTATGCACTGCTCTGAAGGCTTTCTTTTTAGCTAAATTACGTCTGTGCTCACTTTTTTGGTGACACATTTTTTATTACTTTTTTTTTAAGTGCCTGTGGCCGGTGTGTCTCTGATGTCAAAAACTTCTGTGTTTAGATTGAACTTAATGTACTTTTAATGAAGCATATCTAGATCATTAAAATGATCATTTGAAGGTGTTTTTTTTTGTTTTCAAAATCTCAGTTTTGAAGAAGTAGAAGAAATAGTGTAGACTAAATCCAGATGGACTATAAAATTAAGATTCTGGCCGAATGTCAAAACTTTCTGGATTTTCAAAAATGTTAGAGATACTAGCTTATCACACCAGGTGTGTTGCCATTTAGAGTTGGAGAATGCTTGGGGTTGGAAGGGACCTCTGGAGATCATCTAGTCTAACCCCCTGCTAGAGCACGTTCACCGAGAGCAGGTTGCACAGTCATGTTCAGGTGGGTTTTGAATGTTTCCAGAGAAGGAGACTCCACAGCCTCTCTGGGCAGCCTGTCCCAGTGCTCTGTCACTCTCAGAGGAAAGTTCTTCCTCATATTCAGATGGAACTGCCTGTGCTGCAGTTTGTGCCTGCTGCCCCTTGTCCTGTTGCTGGGCACCACTGAAAAGAGCCTGGCCCTGTCCTCTTCGCACTTGCCCTTAAGGTATTTGTAGACATTGATAAGATCCCTGTGGCTGAACATGAACAGTGCAAGGTGATTACGTATACCACTAATTTTCAACAAAAGCAGTGCTAAGACCAAATTGTAATTGGAAAGTTTTGAAATGATGATTAAGGGTTTTTTTATTATTTGCTGATACGTTGTTAGGTTTTTTTCTCAGATTTCAGTGTTGTGGATTAAAAATATTTCCATTCACATCAAAATGTGGCTCTGTGAACAAAATATTCCTTTTGAAAGTATATTAGCGTCATAGAATGGTTTGGGTTGGAAAGGGCCTTAAAGATCATCTAGTTCCAATCCCCCTGCCATGGGCAGGGACACCTTCGACTAGACCAGGTTGCTCCAAGCCCCATCCAGCCTGGCCTTCAACACTGGGCAACCTGTGCCAGTGTCTCACCACCCTCACGGTAAAGAATTTCTTCCTAATATCTAACCTTAAATCTACCCTCGTCCAGTTTAAAGACATTACCCCTCATCGTGTCCCTACATGCTCCTGTTAAAAGTCCCTCTGCAGCTTTCTTGTAGGGCCCCTTTTAGGTACTGGAAGGCCACTGTAAGGTCTCCCTGGCATCTTCTTTTCTCCAGGCTGAACAACTCCAGCTCTCTCAGCCTTCACAGGACATGTCTTCATAGGACAGAGGTCAGCCAGTGGCACCCAGATGAGCAGATGTGCACCAGGTCACCTGTACTTGGTTGTTAAACTTTTGTCTAAGAAGTAATCTGTTTGCTATGAAGCAGATCTACTGGTGCTTAATTAACAAAATCCACCTGTTGGTGAATGAAGAGTATATTGAATTTATTTTTTTTTTTAAGTTCTCTGAGTATTTCAAATAAGCTAACATATACCAGTTTTGTGCTGAGGTTTGCACTCTTTTGTGATACTAAAACATGCATTTGGAAACCTCAGGAAAAATCTTTCTTAAAGTCCAGAGCCTGCTCAAAACCAGTGTGGCTTGTTAGCTCAAGTGCAGCATTGTGCAAATATCATTATAGAGATTTCAGCTGGGCTGCTTTCATATGGGGTGAAGCCTGAGCTAGTAAGTTGTGTTAGCAGGAAGCTAGCCCTTTACCATTCTTCTGTAACCAGAGAAATATTTAAATATGTACTGATTGAACTTTCAAACTTCCTTGGATTTCCTTAAAATATTTTTTACTCTTATTTAAATATAGTGCAGAAACTATCATTAGAATTCTTAAGAAATCACTAATGAATTGTCCCACAGAAATGTTGATGTGGCCCTCTAGGGACCAGCTTAGAGATATGACAGAATATAATTTTTAAAATGCATTGTTATATTCTAGAGAATTGTTAATCTGGGTATTGTAATTTTTCTGTTGAAAAATAGCAGTTTCTCCCATTGTCTTTTCTAGATGGTTAAATGTAATGGTACTTGAAAGGGAGCGTGCAGGTTTGGTTTACTCAGATTTGTGACTTAGGAAAATTCTGCTTTCCCTCAAATTTAAACTGTTATATGGACCACCTTTGTATCCAGTCTTCCCTGGGACTTGCTAGTTACAGCTGTAATGGCAAACTTCCCTAGCAAAGGAGGAACTTAGGTCAATGAGATATTTCTTCTCTTAGGTTGCTGAAATAGCTCTCTGAACAGAATAAGCTGTGCTGACAAAGTCACTTTTCCGTTTGGTGTAGCTGCATGTCCTGGCATAGAGTCTCTGCAAGGAAAGAAAAAAGGAAATCAATTAAGGGTGTCACAGGTCTGTCAACACGTCTCTTAAATACAACTGAGTCCTAGTGATTGCAGAACACAGAACACTTGAGAATCATGCTGTCAGTGACCTTGGTGATTGTTAGATTTACTCACGTTTTAATGACATTTTAATAGCCCTTAGTCTAATGTTTGCAGAGAAGTAATCACAAAAAATAAATAAGATACGTAGGAGGTTTCAGAATATAAATAGCTATAGATTTAAAGTAAAGGAGTGTGCATAATCTCACAATCTTTCGTTCTTCGTTGAGTGCTTGCTTTACCATTCAGGGTCTGATCTTTTGTGTATTGCCAGTACCTGTCTAGGACACATCTACCAGGTTTTCTTCCCAAGGGGTGTGTAAGGCAGGGTAGGCATGGTGCATTTACCACTTTATGGTTCTTTCCAGTGGCTTGGTCTGGAGGGAATTTTGTTACTTCAGCCAGTCTTTGTCTGGTTTAAACAATTGCCTTTAGAAACTTCTCTTCTGTTGGCTTTCTCAGCGAGATAGCTTTTTTCAGTTTACCCTCTTATCCATGGGACCAGCCTGAGCCTCGTTCTTACGTTTTCTTTAGTTGGGATTTTCTCCCCTCAGGTACCTCAGATGGAGGCAAGACAGATGCTCTAGCAACATCTGCATATTTGATTGCTGGATGTCTTCCAGTGTTAGAGATCAGGTTATTTCTGAGACGTTCTTGCTGACAGCTGAACACCTCAGCCAGGCAGACATACCTGTGCTCAGTGTGCAGAGGCTTCTAGCTCATCTTAGTGAGGTACCTCATCTCCCTTTATGAGACTGGTTTTTCATAGAGCTGCATGTTGCACCAGTTCTGTCTACTGTAATGTACGTATAGTTATTGTTTCTGTTCAATCTTTTTTCTTTTCATAGGCCAACATTGCTGCAGTTCCTCAGGCATCTAACTTACTCCTTCAGGTGCTCAGACATGAGCTCCAGGTAGTCCCCGTAGCCTGATAAGCACCTCCTTCCCCTATTTAAACCTGCCTGCTCTGCCTTCTGCCAGTGCAGTGGCCAAAGGTGGTTAGACTGGGAACAGATCCTCTCTCCATAGACAGTTCTTGACACACCTATGACAACAGCGTGAATTTCCTTAGGTATAAAATTGATGTTTATAGTAATACCACTAGATCTAATTTTTTTCCTCCCCAAACCTTACCTGTAGATGTGACACATTAGAGACATGAGGCAAGTCCTGTCCTTTCAAGAACAAGGATCTGTGTTTCCAGAAGTTTACCTCCATGCACAAAAGATCATTAGTAATTCCTGTCTGCCACCGTCTAATGAATGAAGCTGACTGATTTTTCAAGGGTTTTCATAGCGAAAAAACAGCTTCTGAACTGACATGCTCATGGCAGTGCATTTTTGTGTCTATTTATGGACAACACATTTTGAAGTTCTCAAGTTATTGCCAACTAGCTTCCCTTTATGATTATGGATTAAGAGTTCATGATATCAGTGGCTTTGAAGTGTTGCAGATCCACATTCATATTTGTTTTAACACATGAAGATTAATAATTTATGCTAAGATTTTATTCAACAGCTCCAGAATTTTACCAAGGATCAAATATGAAATCAGTTCCCTTAGTGACCCCAGTGACGCAACCATTTTGTATTTCTGAAACTATTTGGTGAATGTCAGTCAGGCTTGATAAAGCTTCCAGGTTGAAATCCTGGGGTCTGGAATAGTCTCTGGATTGTCCACAAGGTGTGTGCAGCTGCAGCCCATGTCATACCACCTGCCTGTAACCTGACTTTGGCAGTGCCTTTTCTAGACGTGTGTAGACCTTGGTTTCTGATGGGTATATTGAGTGATGTCGTACATGCTATTTCATGGACACATATTACTAGAGACAAGTTTTTAATTTCTTTCAGGCATTGAACAGTCTTGAACAGGTTAATTTTTGTGTGCCAACGTGAATAAATTCCAGTGAGGCTTTTCTTTACAAGTTTAGGTTTTTATCTGGTTTTCTGATGTCTCATTACAAGTTTCTCAAGAGAAATCCTGGCTTTGCTGAAAACTTAGGGAATTTTGCCGTTGCCTTAAAAAACCCTAGGGCTTGACCTTGTGTTGTTGAGTCTACCTTGGGAAGAAACTTTCTTCTTCAGGTGAATCAGCTACAAGTGTTTTTCAGAGTCAAGTGGTGGCTGGTCACAAGTACTTAAAATTGTGTGTGTTTATAAATATGAAATTAAAAGAGTAGAAGTTCATGATGTCTGTTTTCAGAAAGTTGAATGTTTGTCATTCCTTTCTGACCTTTTTGGTGTTGTTCTGTCTTTGTCCATAGAACTCATATGTTTCACTCTTCAAATTTATGTTCATTTTATCCTTCATTTTTTTTGTTTTTTTTAGGACCCAATGTTGTCTTCCAGTGTGAAAGCACCTCAGAGACCCACTATCCAAGTTTGACTGTAGCGTGGAGGCAGGGTGGCCAGCCCTGCTCACATATCTCTGACACAATCCTTTTGCTTCGTTTGAACGTTAGATCCAGTCAAGAAATTAGGTTTTTATGGGTTTTCTTATAATCTACAGTTACGGTTGATTGGTAAAAGCAGAAAGGATAGTGGGTCTTTGTGTGGCTTTCACTGCTGTTCATTCTTGTTTCCTTTAGTATTTTTCTTTGGTATTGATAATCGTAGATCATTAGCATGCATATCAAGTTACCGTTTGCATGGTGGGATTGCAGACACACAAAGACCCACTATTTGCACAGTTTATCTGAACTGTTTTGAATGGGCAGTTGTGTTCTTTTAATGTTGTGATGTACATATTTTGCAGAATTAAAATGTTCACTGACTACTGTTCTGTTGGACTTGATTTAATCTCTTACATATTGAGCTTTTAAAACTGGAAGCCTACAAGGCTCACCCAGAAGACAAACCCTACTTGTCTCTGCTGCTGATAGTCACTGTGATTATAAACATGCTACAAGATCTAAGATAACAGATCTGGTGCAGTCCATCCAGCCTTTTAATACCCTTTTAACTAGGGAAAGAACTATTAAGCATAGAATGGAGGGTATTTTAATTTGTTTCTTCCTTCACAGTAGTACTATAGCAGAAATTCAGATTAATTTGGCTCAATATGTCCTATCCCCAAACAACATCCTTCCTTTAAATACTTTATTCTGATAATTCATATTTGCTTTCAGTTTTGGTAAATAGCAAACATGTAATAGTTACTGCAGTAAGTACACCTACACAGCCTCTGTGCTACTAGACCCTTTCCCTGCCCTTTGTCTTCATTAAACAGTTAATGGTACCGAATGGTGTTTTTATCTGGTTGTGGTCTGGAGTGACTTAAAGTAGGTACTACCTGAATCCTGCTGGTCTTCTGTTAAATAAATTAGAGCAGCCTAATACGTAGGTAACCTCTATAAAGAGATGTTGCCAGAAAAGAAACACTAACAGACACCTGGAGCTGAAGGCAGAGCATTTGGGTTTAGAAAAGGAACTATACTCCTCAGCTTGAAAGTGGTCCTTAAAGGTACAGCTATGGCATGTCAGCAGTATGGTGCAGTAACGGTGCCCATGCTTTATTAGTAGCAGGGGAGGGAGGGACCAGGACTTCAAGAGTATAACCCTGATACCCCTCTAAATAAAATTATTAATTTAATACAGACTGTTTGTCTGCTTAAATAGTTCTGTGCTTCTGTAATGACAGGAGAGATCTAGTAGATCCAGTATTTTAATTTAGTTGTTTTCCTGAACTTGGTTACAAAACAGCAAAGGTCACTTATGCAATCAGAAATGTTTACAAAACACTGCTTGTTTACTATATATATATATATATGAATGTTGTGAAGGTACTATCAGGAAAAGGTTAGTCCAATTGCAAAGATTTAAAAGCCTCTCTCCAAAATTTGTGTTACATATTTAATATACTTGATCAAATAATGTATATGTGCCCTTTAGTTCAGAGATATATCTTCTGTGCAATACAGACTACAGCAACGTGCCTACATAAAACTACAAATGTTTTTTTATTGTGGGTGTATTTTGTCTAAATCAATATTTTGTTACAGAATGAAATCATGTTATTGTAGGCAAATAATGTGCTAGATAATTCCTCAAGTATTCTAGCTAACCTGATTTCCTTATGAAACTATGTTTTAAGTATTTCTACTAAAATACGCTAATCACCCTGAATTGCCTTCTCAGAATTTCTGACTTTGAAAGCCTGTTTAATGCAGGCTGAAGTGTGTTGTGCTACACCAGTGGCATCGAGCAATCACTTACTGTAGTCTAATAATTAGGTGATCTTATAAATTATCCCATTTCTAAAAGGCACCATTAACCTGTGGGATTTGAACCAAACTGGTTTCCCAGTGTTCAGTGACAGTTTTCCTTGAATGCCAAATTGCTATTAATTGTCTTTGAAAAATTAAAACCAGCTTCACATCCTATCTGGGATGTTCTGGGACCTGTAGTTACATGGTATTTTTCCAAAACCAACTGGCATTCTACCCATTTTTTAATTGATACAGTTGGAGATTAGGGTATTGTTGGGTATGCAGATATGAGCATTGATAATTATTGAAACAGCTGTCCCTCAGTTTGAACTGATGAGTATTGAAATGAGGCATTTTGGGCTTTCGCAGTTACCTTCTCATATTTCAGTATTACCTGAATGTGCTCTAAATTCTCCAACTGTAGTACTAAACAAAGATGATAATAATACACCATTAATAATATTGATTGAAAGAGCTGTAGTCCCTGCCTTCAGTATTTTTTTCTATTGCAAAAGTCTTAACACAGCTCAAGCACAATTGCCTGAGAGCTCTGCTCTCCTGTTGCACACTGGTGCAGAAAGAACTGAGTACATACATCAGACCATCATTAGGAAAGGCTGAGGATGGCCTTAAAATAAGGCAAGCTTATTTTAAAATAATGTTCTGTAACAATGAGGAGGTGTAGCTAATAAAAGCTGGGTTTAAATCAGACTTTTTCTTTCAAAAATGTTACTTTCTGTCTGGTTGTGTGCAATCTGTTCTCTTGTTGATAAAAGAGTTGAGTTCAGCTGTTATCCCAGCCAGCCAAGTAAAACTAGCATTGAAGTGTTCATCTCTTACGTAGGTGGAGAAGCTTGGCTTTGGAACTGAGGGCAAAGTGGAAAGTAGAGGTTTTTTGTTTAATTGATGGTCCCCAGTCAAGAGCGGGGAGTCTAAATGTTGCTCAGAGCCACACAAGGTTAACAGTTAAAGCTGAAACCAACCAGGAAAGCAAAATACGATGTTGCCTGCAGTGTAATGCTTAATATTGTTTCCTGTGGGCCAGCAGAGAATAGGGGCCGTGGTGTAATAGCGGGTAAAAATGTGAACGATGCTGCAAATACGCAAGAACAGGTACTGAAACGCTTCCTGATTTTGTAACTGTCTAGTTTGCGTAACGGGCTAACAACCTACAAAACGTAGTTTTGCAAAAGCTTAGTTTACAGGGCTGAGTTCCTGATCTAGCAGTTGGATCCATGCAGGAAAGTCTTGTACCACCACCGAGACCCGCTTGCAGGGCTGGGGTGTGCGAGTAGTCAGTGAATCGTGAAGGGCTGTGAAAGCATACAAAGCGCTATCTTGATGTCAGTGTTAGTAATGTTACAGTTAGTGCAGAAGGCATAAAGCTCCATCAAAAAAAGTTACATGCTAATAACTGAAATGTCTCCTACCAGTCACTGAATATTTATGCCATCTCAATGCTTTGTCAGGTTGTATCCCTGTGTGATGTTCTTGAGTAAGGTTGGAAGCACCTATAAATAAGTCTGCTCGTAGGAATGCCGACAAACCTTGGCATGTAGTAGTGTTGGGAGCTGCTACAGGGTCACGCTACTTTAATGTAATGAACTAATAAAACTGCTGCAATGGTGTGTGCTGCCTTAAAATCTCTTTTGTTGTTCTTTGCAAGCTAGAGTGTTAATGTTTGAGGATGATTGTTAAGACATGCAAATGCAGGCTGTGCTTAGCATGAGGCAATTGTTCATCTTTGTTTTTAAACAAAGTTGTAAGAGAACTATGCAAATGTATTTTATTAAAGGGACACATAAAAGGATCTAGTTTGTCTGTTGTGATTTTTTTTGTCCATCTGGGGAGGATGTTTTCCCATCTGAGTAGCTTGGTACAAGCCTTATGTTACCTGGCTCTGTGATGGAGCAACTCGATTTTGCTTCTTACCTCTTGAAAATTGAATCATAAATTTCTTCTGTTGTAGCAGAGAGAATATACTTCATTTACTGATTAGGGGAGATTGGATAAGTTTTTATTATTTTTCCCAGGACCTGATGGAAACCAGCTTTTCCACAGCAGCAGATTTCTTGGGTTAGTTCCTTTCACAGGTTTCAGTAGGCACAGAGGGTACTGACAGCTACAGGCAGTGACAGGAGTACATTACAAGTGTGTTAGCCTTATGTGTGCCGGTAGAGTAAAATGGCAGTGGGTGACATCCCACAACACCAGTCTGTTCTCTGGCTGTACCAAAGGGACTATTTTAATGCTAGCCCATGGTACTTAAGGTGAGATGCAGTTTTTCTATGGGAGCCTGGGAAAGCAGAGGCAGGCTAATACAGGCAACAAACCCCAACCCTTACCTGGTTTTCCCAGCCATATCAACTGGCTTGAGCTAAAAAAACTCCAAACCTACAATCACCACTACCTTCCCTCCCCCCTCCAAAGAAAGAAAGAATAATCCAAACCCACAACCCTAAACAAACCAAGCTATTTCCTTACCAATGCAGTTGACGTAGGCCACCTCTACCCCTAAATAGTCTTCAGTGGTGACCCAAAGTAGTGATGCCTCTGGTATAGATGGATCCTTCAGGGCAAGGGCCTGAGTTCATGTTTGAGGCTTAAGATGTCTTTCCAGAGCTGTCATTTTTAATGTGGTTTTTCATTGTTTGTTGGGGAAGGGAACAAAGCACTTGGTGCCCTAGCAGATCTGGGCATCTTTGAAAACCTTTTACCCATTTGGTTTTTACTTCAGTTCTCTGGAATTGGCTTTAAAGTGAAGAATTTTAATTCACAAAAGGACATTTTTTGAAATCATGATAGGTCTCATTCATCTTTCTTTCATTGGAGGATTTCTTTTCTTCAGAAAGTGTCATTCTTCCTCTATGTACTCAAATCCAAAATACGTCAATAATTGGAAAGGTTTTCTCCCCCAGTCCCCCATGTTTTTCAGGCATTTGAATCTCCTGCCGAGCAGAGCATCTTTTGACTGTGAAACTCGGTAGTTTTTCATGCAGGGTTAGTTATGTTAGTAGGAAGAAAGTATTTCTTGTTCAGGTATATTTGGAGAGGGAAGTATAATTTTAAACACCACTTTAGAGACTGGGATTTCCTGTTTATAAACTTTCCAGCTTGTTTTACCGTGGCCCTGCAAAACAGCTGCTTCCTCATCTTGGAGAGCAGGATTTATTGTGAAGGGTGCCACAGTTACAGCAGGCATCTCTCTCTTGCTCTGCCCTAAGCGTCACAGGTCCCGGACCCCCACTGCTCCCTCTGTTAGGTGGTGGTCTCGAGAGGGAGCTAGGCAGATCATGCCCCACTTTCTCTGAACAGGCTGACAGTACCCTGCTCTCAGTGGAAGCAGCAGGCTGGCTTGCCCTCCAGAGGTAATGTAAACCTTTCATCAAGTCAGTAGAGAGAGGTGACCCCCCAGCGTGGGCAGTGGAGATGCCCCTCTGCAGGCGCTCCCATAAATCTTGCTGCTTTTCACTAGCTGCCTGGGGAGCTTGGGATGAAGCTTTGCAAGACAAGCCAAACCAACAGCTTTCAGCTGCCAAAACAGGCAGTTTTACTGCTTCCACGCACATTCCTGGCTGCTAAACTAGCAGAAAACTACTGTTTTCTTTTTCCCCCTTGGGATTTGTTTGCTGCCAGGGTGTGAGCTGGGAGTCAGATAAGTGCCAGAACTGATGCAAGGAAAGGAGGGAACAGGAACGTGGGAGGAGAATGGGTACGGAGACGTAGGTCCACCCTTTCCGTACCAGTGAGCCCATGGGTTGCTATGGCCACTTTGGAAAAACATTGCCAAAGGCAGTAGGCAGGTGGTTTTATTCTTTGCCTCGTTTGCCTTTCTTCCCTTCAGATCCAAACGCCTGAATTCACTGTTTTTATGCCAGTGTGATCAGATCAATCAAAATTTGGGGTGTTTACATTAGTGCTTTATTTAAATATAAAATAGCACTCATCCATTCATCCCAAAAGCTGACAGTCCAAATACAAGGTTAGCGCAGGAGCCAGTTAATTTAACTGCGTTTTTGTATCTGATAATGAGTTTATAAACCAAATCTATTTTAGGTGCATAAAAAGAGGCTTGTTTTCCTTCTAGCATTCGCTTCAACTTCAAGCAGACAGCATGTGACAGGCATAAACCTGAGCGTGTGGGTTGTTTTAACAGCTGTGATAGAAGCAAACAGCAACGGGGGCCTCAGTCCATCCCTGCTTTTGTGGCAGGAGCGTACCTTGCAGTGGAAAAGAGAACCATGTGGTCAAAGCTGAGACTTTCAAATCTGAACAAGTTAAGTCTGGTCGCTGTGCAAGCCCTTGATTATCCTAAAATTTCATGTCTTAGTAACCAGGTGGCCTTAAACTCAGTCCTGTACAGGCTAAAGAATGGCACTAGAATCCAAAAGTAGCACACATTGGCCACAGTCCATCTCGATGGATTGAGCTACCAAACTTCGTAGGAATCACTTTGATCTGTAACATTACTCCTTTTTCTCATCTAATTTTGGCCTGATGGTAACTTTGGGAGGAGCTAAGGCCAAAAGCGGCGTCCTGCACTATCAAAAGAGCTGCAATCCCAGATATCTTCATAAAAAGTTGCCGCCTTTTCAAATCTTGTCAGAAAGCTTATAATCCGTGATCCTCCTTAGGGGTACAAAACAGAACTAAAAAGTCCTGATTTTAAATCTAGCTACTGCCTTTACTCCTTTGCATTGTTCACAGGGATTCCCTGTTCAAGTACTTCAAATGGTGTCATAAAACTTCATTTGACAAGTGTTCTCTTTTGCTGAAGCAGCTCGATGCCTGTGCAGGAGGAAGCTGCCCACTAGGCCGCTGTCACCTCAAGTTTAGCCAAATGTTTAGTGTTTCTTGGTGTGTGTGCATGTCCCCAGTTTATTACTAACTCATTTTAATTTAATTGTTTAGAGCAGCCTTCCCATAAACAGATGTATACATCAGCAGTGAATAAAATCATACTCCAATGTCCTAGGTGTGTTAGGGTGACGAGGGAGACGCAGCCCTTCCTGCTGTAGGTCGCTCTGCCTTTCATGACACCTGTAAACTTTCAAAAAGTATCATTCCTCTAGAAATGCCAGATCTGAGTGAGTCCCTGCGATGTCCTTTCTGCTGTCCTGCAAAATCCACAGTTCACGTTGTATCAAAATCTGATGCCATCACATCAAGCAATAGATTTATGTTCTCACATGCTCTGTAATTTTTTTTTTCCATTTTCCCCCACCCTGCTACTTAGCAGTACTCTGCTGGCATGGAATGGCTAACAGAGGGATCAGAGCTTGACTTTCTGTGCTCTCCTTTACCCATCTAAACATATTCACCACTTTGCTCTTACCAGTTTTTTATTAGGTTACTAAATTTCAAACATTGTTGTCATGCTTACTAACATGTGTACAGTACAGAAAAACAGTGTGAAGCTGTAGGGCTTGCATGTTATTACTGAAAACTTGGGGTTTGTGTCATTGAGTGTCTGTGTGTTCCTGTGCATGATTCTGATTGTTCATACTTGATCCATAAAAATAATTCAACATATTTCAGGCTCATTTTGTTTCTAAATGAGAAAAAAAGTTGTGCAACTGTGGTGGTACACAACTGTAGCATTATGCCTTGTAACTTTACAAATTTGTACTGGTGGTTTGTATCATAAAACAATAACCAAGGCAGAGAGCTTTAGAAATGGCGTGAAGATTAAAGGTGCAGTGTCCTAAGTGAGAACCAGACACATTTTAGATGACTTCGTCTCACAAAAGGCATTGTATAAGGTAAGAGAAAAACCACTGTTTTGAAACAGTATGGCAGAAAAGGAGAAGAGATGAGAAAAATCATGAGACAAATGGAGTGGCAGGAGGTCAGGAATTCTCATTCTGTGTCACAGTACAAGACCAAGGGACGTTCAAAGAAATAAAAAGGTGACAGACTGAAAAATGTCATGAAGTGGGGAGGGGGTTGATCACTACATCACTTCATTTTGAAACCCACTGCCGCTGTGGACAGGGTTTACCACTGTGTATAGTCTGAACCATAGGCTGGTGTATGTTGATGCAATTTTGTTAATTTCTCAGATCTGATGGCCTGAGTGGTATCTAAATTACTGGCTTACTTCTTTTAGGGTGTGCTGACCTCCAAAGCCTTGACACTATGCAACCGATGGAAAGGAAAAGGCAGGGCTACATTCACGAACTCATTCAGACGGAAGAAAGGTATATGGACGATCTTCAGCTTGTCTTAGAGGTGAGATGTCTTGAATGTTAATATGCGTTTGGAAAAAGAACACCTCTGTCCTACTGAATAATGACAATAAAGGGATTCTTACGAATTGTGAAAAACCAGGGGAAGAAGGGTGTGTGAGCACTTACTTCCCTTTCTAGCAAATGTTATGTGGTTGGCCACCAGGCAAAACCATCACGTTGTAAAAGCCGTCGTCTTACAAGGACCCTCCTGTTTTCCAAAACCCGTTCTTAGCTGTTTGTGCTCAGTGTAAAGACAATGGGCTGGACTGGGCTGTCTAGCAAAGCTGCACAGGCTCATGACAGAAGCTGCATGAGCACCATAAAAGTTTATCGTCTGCCTTCATCTCCGGTTTTATTTCTGGAATCAAGACCACCTCACTAGGCAGGGCAGGAACTGGCCAGCCTTAGGTGGTCTTGGGCATCTGGCGACCTCTCTAAACTCTGTGGTGAAGTGCTGGAGATGTTGAACAGGTTGAGTTACACAGGTACGCTGCTGTCCAGAGGTATTGTGCTGAGAGCCCCCAAAAGAAGCTGTAGTTCTGCACGCAGGTTGGCTGTGAGTGCTCTGGGTATGGGGACGGGTGTGATGCGGAGGTGTAGTTTGTGTAGCAGTTGACTCTGAAATCGTGGGAATACTTTTCTGCTTAGAAGTCAGCCTGCAGGTCCTGGTGCTTGTCCCTGCTTTGCAAATGGTGATGCCAGTGTCAGAATGAGGTCATGCGCTTAGGAAAAATAGCAAAACTGTCACAAGTGCTAGTAAGGAGTTGCTTTTAACTGCTGAGAATTTGGACACAGCGTTAAAAAAAAACTAAAATCACTGCTAGGCTGAACAAGAGGCTGAATTGCTTTTGTCTCTGAACAATTGCTCACCTTTCTGATTTTTTGACTGCAGGTTTTCCAAAAACCAATGGCTGATTCGGGCTGTCTCACAGAAGGAGAAATGGGGCTGATCTTCGTTAACTGGAAGGAGCTTATCATGTCAAATACAAAGTTATTGAAGTGAGTACTTACAGACATTTTTATGTTTTCTTCTTTGTCTTTATTCTCTTGTTCCTTTCCCCAGGAAGTTTTCTGGTTTTACAGTAAATATTTCTGTCCTTGCTGATTATTTCCTGTGCATGCGTGCATTCAGAACAGCTGTATGCATTCAGACTACCTCACAAAGAAGGAGCTGTTACAAGAGGTGAAGGGGAGTAATAAACAGCAAGAACACATGCATATTTGCTATAATACCTTCATATCGTGGTTTAACCCCAGCCGGCAACTAAGTACCAGGCACCCACTTGCTCCCCTCCCCACTCCGGTGCGATGGGGAGAATCAGAAAAAGGCAAAACTCGTGGGTTGAGATAGGAACAGTTTAATAATTGAAATTGAGTAAATTAGCATAATAATAATAATGATAATAATAATAATTATTATTATGATGATAACAATAACAATAATAATAATAATAGTAATAGTAGTAGTAGTAATGAAAAGGAGAGAAAGGAATAAAACGCAGGAAAGACAAGTGATGCACAGATGCTCACCACCTGCTGACCAATGCCCAGCCAGTCCCCAAGCAGTGATCAGCAGGTCCTGGCCAACTCCCCCCAGTTTATATACTGACCGTGACGTTCTGTGCTATGGAATATCCCTTTGGCCAGCTCGGGGCAGCTGTCCTGGCTCTGCTCCCTCCCGGCTCCTTGTGCCCCCCCTCGCTGGCAGAGCATGGGGAACTGAAAAGCCCTTGACTTCGGGTGAGCACTGCTGAGCAACAGCTGAACCGTCCCTGTGTTATCAACGTTATTCTCATACTCAATGCAAAACACAGCGCTGGGCCAGCTACTGGGGAGAAAATTAACTCTATCCCAGCGGGAACCAGGACGGTTAGAAATAGAGCCTACACAAAAGCTTGTGCATGGGAGACGTTCTTCCCAGTTTTCTGCAAAGCAACCTTCAATTCTCTAAAAATAAACTCTAGAGAGATAAAGTGGCTAATAATTCATTGAAACAGTATGTTGGTTGAATGTAGAGATTGATGCCGACTGTCCCAGAAACCTTGAAGGAGAGGCTCTCCCACAGACCCCTTCAGGCAGATCGTTCAGCTGGGTGTGTTGTGCTGGTGACTTCCTGGGGGTTCAGGCTGGACCCTGCACCACCTGGAAGTGCCGGTGCTGTGTAAGGGAATTCACGTGGCAGGCTTGCTTCTTTTCAGAGATGGATGTTGTAAGGATCTTGATTTAGGCCTTGCAGACTTGGCAGCAAAGTTGGACGGTGATTTCTTTCCTCTTTAGAGCCTTGCGAGTGCGTAAGAAAACAGGAGGAGAAAAAATGCCCGTGCAGATGATTGGGGACATCTTGGCAGCAGAGCTGTCTCACATGCAGGCCTACATTCGGTTCTGCAGCTGCCAGCTTAATGGAGCTTCGTTGCTGCAGCAGAAAACTGATGAAGATGCTGATTTCAAAGACTATTTAAAGGTATCTTATTCAGTAGCTTTTGTGCCTTTTCGTGAATGACAGGAGCCCGTCTAATCAGCATTGACCAGCTCAAAATAACCCAGAACAGTAAAATGTTGCAAAAATAGCTAAGAACCTTCCAAGGTGTATTTATATGACCATGGTTAACATTGAGTGTGCTTTTCATTTATATACCTGTCTTTCTCTCCAGCTAATTTATTACTCCATTTCCCATTCCGTTGCTCGTTACTTCAGTGTAACGCAAACCCCACAAAGCTACGGTGCCGATGTCTGCACCATCCCAAAAATTCACGCTGTCAGAAGGGGTAAGAGTCTGTGGAGTTGAAATAAAAAAGCTGCTGTTCTGAACACGCTTGTAATTCAGTGGGGGGCGTGCAGTGTGTCTGAACGGTGGGGTTGCTGGGGCTGGAGGTGTGCCGTGAGCGTCACAGGCAGGCACACTGCCGAAATAAATATAGAATTGCTGCCATACTGCAGCTGGTGTGGTGGCTTTGAGGCCATGAAAGGAGAAATGCCAAAACTGTTGACATCAGGCATTTCTTTCTTTCATTGCTTTGTTTTTTCCAACCTGAGTGGAGCCTGTAATGTCAAAATAAAAGCTGGGACTGTTTTGAATGTAAGGATTCTGCATGAGCAATGATCCTGCAGCTTGTGCTGACGAAGCATCTGGGTACAATGACAGCACCGGCTCTCCTGTTTGTTCTAGATACAAGTATTGTTTGCTTACTGAAAAAGCTAAGATTTCTTGGAATGCCTGGAAAAATGAATCTGATCAAACAGTTTTCAGTGTGGTGAGGCAACTGTTTCTTGATGAGTAATGCAATGTCTCTATTAAATCTCTGGGTTGCACCATAGAAACTCGCCTTGGACCCTCGCTGCAAAGGAATGCCCCTCTCCAGTTTCCTCCTGAAACCTATGCAAAGAATAACCCGCTACCCTCTGCTCATAAAGAGTGTGAGTACCCTAATCAAGGTTTTGTAGGTCAATACTTTTGAGTTTGGTCTCGATAGCAAAAGCGAAAAAAAGCCTTGTCCCTTTATATGGGGATTTCTCTGAGAGCATGGGGAAGCAGTACCTGTGCTTACATCTGGTTTTATCTTGTTTTCTCCCATTTTTGATCCATACCAGATTCTAGAGAACACTCCAGAAAATCACCCCGATCACAGTAACCTCAAGCTTGCTTTGGAGCGTGCGGAGGAGCTGTGCTCTCAAGTTAACGAAGGGGTGCGTGAGAAAGAGAACTCGGACAGGCTGGAATGGATACAGTCCCATGTCCAGTGCGAAGGTCTTGCTGAGGTAGCCGCATTGATACACTGTATGGTGGAGACTTTTCCGAGTCATTTCAGAAAGGCTGGGGGAAGGAGTGGGAGGCTTTGCTCACATCCATGATTGGAATGTCATCCACTGCTGAGCTCTTGGCAGAGAAGCTTTTATTAAATTCTGCTCACAGCCATAATGGGATGAGCCCTTTTTGCATCATTGTGGCAGTGGAGAAATCTTGATTTATCAGCTTGAAACTGATACCATCTAAACCATGAAGTGAACAGAAGTAACTCTTTATCTCTGAAGTTCTGCTTGTGGTGTCACTTGGCTAAGTCAGGTGTTACTATGTGGAATTTCACTTAGTGTGTGTTTCCCAGGGTCTTCCTTCATGCAGAAGGGGCGCAGAAGCCCTTAATACCAGATCCTCAAAGATAAGTGGGGTTCAGGCTCCTGTACCTTTCAGGACAGCCTTCAAAGTGAGATGTTGTGACAGTTCTCCACTGGCTGCGTAAGGAACCAGGACTTGACAGGCCCAAGGGGTCTGTCCTGGTTGCATCACCTAATCCTGCACCCATAAGAGGTGACCTGAGTGCAGACTCTGCAGGCTTTTCTTAAACACAGCTTCTGGACAACAGAAAAGTGGCCATGAGGTAAATGCCTTCATCCGTCAGACCCCCGTGTGTGGTGTTGGTAAAGCTTAAGTCTACTTTAAGCTGGGGGTAGTGGTGGTACCATGGCAGATCATAAAACAATTTCCCTTCTCTTCATTTGTAACTAAATTGATTAAAGAAAACAGAAGAGCATTTTGAGCAGCTTGAGCAGCCTCCACTGTGAAGAGGAGTGGGAACTGACATCTGCATTAACTTACTGCTGCTAATGGGTTTTGTCTCTCCTAGCAACCCGTGTTCAACTCCCTCACAAATTGCTTGGGACCACGGAAACTCCTGCACAGTGGAAAGCTGTACAAGGCCAAGAGCAGTAAGGAGCTGTATGGCTTCCTTTTCAACGACTTCCTCCTGCTCACCTACATGGTTAAACAGTTTGTATCTTCCGGCTCCGATAAGCTGTTCAGCCCCAAATCCAACTCCCAGTTCAAAATGTACAAAATGGTGAGTGACTTTCGGTGCTCTGTGGTCTTGTTGATACAGTGGGACCTGGCTCGGGATGAGGAATGCTGTTCTCCCGGCTGGGATTAGCCGGCTGGCCCTGATTGTTAGCTGTCATACGGGCACATACTGTCAGCCAACATGCACGAATGCCGTTGGCTTAGTCCCCACAAAAGACAGGCTGCTGGTCTTGGTTTAATAAACACTTCTGTCCACTTTGGGGTGAAAAGGCAGGAATAGCATCGTGCCTGAGCAGCTGGGCAGGATGTTCAGAAGCAGGAGCCTTGGCGTAAGTTTGCACAGGTTCCTGCATCCACAAGAAAAATACCTGTACTTCTTTACAAAACAGTAAAAGGTGTAAAAATTTAGTCTCTGTGCCCACACAATGTGTGTTCTCAGGATTTTGGGTTGGGAGATAAACTTTAAGTATCAGGGCTGCTTTCCAACAGGGAACCTGAGAGATTCCCAGGCTTTCCAGGCTCCACACTGCAGCTCTGCTTACGCAGTCCTGCCCTTTTCACAAAGCTCTTCATCAGGAAGACAGGACGGGGTGTATCACCAGAGCAGTTTTCCTCTCAGTCCTTTCTCACATCCTTTACAGGGTGATCTGACTGTTAGTCTTGTGTCCTACTACTTTCATTTTCCCTACAGTAGAACTGTGTATTTAAACAGCCTTGTAGAGTTTCCGCTTATTGTCAGGGTGACGCTACCACAGTGATGTTTGCTTTTCTTTCAGCCTGTTTTCCTTAACGAAGTCCTAGTGAAATTGCCCACAGATCCTTCAAGTGATGAGCCAGTTTTCCACATATCACACATTGACAGAGTTTACACGCTTAAAACTGACAACATTAATGAGCGGTGAGTAGAGAAAATGCAGACCTTAGCTTAAACCTGTTGCTCACGGCTGTTCCCATTGAGCAGACATGGGGGTCTCTGAGTTCAAGAACCGGGTTTAGTCTCTTGGTCAGGAAAGAAACTCGTTTGACTCTTTATTTGAATTGCAAGTTTTCTCTGATTTTGTTCTGCTTGTGCAGCAGCTGTTGCAGTAGAATCCAGTTACATCTACTGCTCCTCGATGTTGCAGTTGTGTAGAAGAATAGTTTAGGGCTGCAAAGTCCAACATCCCATAGGATTCTTCCCCAGTCCTGGTCAATCTTCAGCGTGACCCAGCAGTCTTTAATAAACAGCAGCTCCACTTTCATTTATTTAGGTTGATGTGTAAATGTGTCAAAACATTAAATCCAAAACCCCCATCACTTTAGTCCTTGAGCTAACTTGATTTGCGATGCCTCTGAAACCCAGGGTGGGGGAGAGAAATGGCAAAAGAGACTTGGGCAGAGTCGCTGATACTGAAGAGTTTCTGGCCTGTGGTGTGACCCTGACCATAGGGATTGCTCTTTGCAGTACTGCCTGGGTCCAGAAAATCAAAGCAGCATCAGAGCAGTACATTGAAACCGAGAAGAAGAAACGTGAAAAGGCTTATCAAGGTACCTGCCGAGTTCTGTCTTTCCCCCTCACCCATGTGGACACGTGGTCAGGGCCTTTTCTGGAGGATGCCACGGTGTCTGTGTAGGATCTCCCTCTTCAGATCCATTGCCAATTTTTACAGTTGCGATCAATCCATTTATTTCTGACTTTTGTTCCCAGCTCGCTCACAAAAAACCTCAGGAATAGGACGCCTGATGGTGCATGTGATTGAAGCGACAGAACTAAAGGCCTGTAAGCCCAACGGTAAGCGAAGGAAATGGTGTCGAATCACGTTTATTGCTGCAGCGTTTGGAGAGGCTTGCTGGGAGGAGTTCGGTGGTTTGGGAAATGTGGTTTCAGCTGCAGCTTCTGAATGAACTAGCCATTATTTAGCTTCAGAGGACCAACTGAAGAACCAGCTCTGTGCTGCTGCTCTAGGATATAGGAATTACCTGACCCACATCTTCTGGATGGCAGCATCAATGTGTGTCCGAGCAGCCTCCAAGGGGGAGGTCTCCGCACTGCAGAGGTGTCTCACTGCTTGTTCTGTGTTTAGGGAAGAGCAACCCCTACTGTGAAATCAGCATGGGCTCCCAGAGCTACACTACGAGGACCCTGCAGGATACCCTGAACCCCAAGTGGAACTTCAACTGCCAGTTCTTCATTAAGGATCTGTATCAGGATGTCCTGTGTATCACCATGTTTGACAGGGATCAGTTCTCACCCGATGGTAAGTGTGAACATTTATTTTAGGAAAAGAATGCTTTTTTGTGACTTGGGGTACACAGCTCCTCACCAGCAGTTCCAAGAGCCTGTAGCTATGATTGCTTCCTGAGAAATGTTGTGTAAAAGCAATGCCTCCTTACTCCAGAGGTTCAGTAATAGCCTTCCCAAGCCAGGAGCTCTGGGCAGTCAGGTTTGATCCCACTCTGGTTTTTCTGTCAGATACAGAATTATTTTTTTGTCAGACTGGTGAGACAGAGAAGTTGAAAGCCAAAGTTTTTCTCTCTCAGTGTTAGGTGCGCGAAAATAAGGTGCTAGGTTGTATTTGCACAGCAACAGCTTGATAAGGTTTCTTTTTCTGCTTGGAAACTGAACACGTTTTTGGCAGTCAGTTACTTCTAGTACTCTTTAAAAGGTTAAGTGCTTTTTCAGGGCTCTGACACACAGTTGATTATTGCAGATTTGCAAGGTACTGCCTTGACCCGAGTTGCTGTGTGTAACTATAGCTCAGTCTTTTCTCCTGTGAGGGAACATGACTTTGCTGGGCTTTTCCCAGTCGGACAGCTGAGTCTGTTGTTTTTTCAGTTCATGGTAAACCTTTTAATGTACACACAGACACAAAGGTGTTATATATGAAATGGCCGCAAAGAGGGTATATCATTCCTGAATGGGACTGTGAACCTGCTAGTGGCAGCAATTGTTCAAGGCCATTGTTCTTGTGAAAAGGATGATACATAAACCTAATTGAAAGTTGGCTGAGACAAAATAGTTGATTATTTTTCTTTATTGTCTTTGTAGCACCACAGGTGACTTGTAAACAGGTTCCATCACTTAATTCTAACCTTCCAGCTCGTAAGACAGGTGAACGTTTGAAATTGTGTTTCTGAAAGAGAACTGTATTTTTAAAGCCCTTAGATCAAATTGTGACATAAAGGCATGTTTTCCATCCTAATTCCATAGTATTTTTGTCTTCTAGAAAGGCCCTTTTTTGTCACTGCAGGCTGATTTACTAGGGGCTGTGGGCTAGTCAAACACAAAGCTTGGGAGCAGTGCTCTGGAACTGAATACGTACCATGCAGCATTGCTGCTTAACCCATCACCTTCAGATTTTCTAGGCTTAACATCTTTGCTTAATGAAATTTCTTATTTGCTTGCCCAACAGATTTTTTGGGTCGCACTGAAGTTCCAGTAGCAAAAATCAGAACAGAACAAGAAAGCAAAGGCCCCATGACCAAACATTTACTGCTGCATGAAGTTCCAACAGGTGAAGTCTGGGTTCGTTTTGACCTGCAGCTCTTTGATCAGAAAACACTCCTCTAAGAACACTTTTTTTAATTCATGAAGGACAACTGAAGCTGACAGCCTGAACATTTTTTTGTAAAAGATTCCTTGCCCCATGCTGGTTATTAAGCAAGAGTTCCTGCTGCTTCCATATTTCCTCTTAGTTACTGGTTGCATTTAGTTCATTGCAGTGCTCAGTTGTTGTTGATCTATGCAAACACAGATGTTACTGTATATACAGTACTATAGTTCAGTGCCTTTTTATTATGTTGGAATATCTTGGTTTTGGATGCCAACGTTTCCATTTTCAGGGCCATTAAAAATATTAAGTAGAAGTGCGGCATCAAGATGTATGTATATTTTACCACTTAGTCTGACATATAGACTGAGGAATGGTTTAAGCTCAGCACTAGAATCATTCCATTTGAAACCTGAAAGGTGATATCCACTGGAATCTTCCCGTCTCAGGATGATAGTTTTAAAGATTAAATGCTGAAGAAGCCTTAGCACTGGAGAAGTCTCCGATATATTGTATATTCTGTAAGAATCAAGTGTAGTTTTTACTTGACTTAGTTCTGCACTGAAATTAGTAACTGCTACTTGATTTTTCTTTCTGCTTCAGTTTGATTCATCATTCTCTGCTGAGACAATGTGGTTGTGAAGAATAACTAGAAAAAAATATTTTAAATACTGTGACCCACAATAATGTGGAAAAATATTCTTCAGCTTTTGGTTTTTTTCCTAAATGTAAGTTATTTGTGTACATTTCCTTGGTCTTGCAGACCTCGATGTGAATCTTGAAGCTTTTGACATTGCCAACATGTATATAGAGAGTAAAATATAAGTTTATTAATGTAATTTGTCTACAGATGTTTATTGATGCATAGTGATTTTTAAAAAGTATATTTTATTGTACAGGGGAATGTGAAATAATGAGAAAAAATTACAGGATTAAAGTCAGGAAAAGTTTATTACAAGTTTAAAAGGTTTGCTTGGGGGAAACTGTCACCCCAACATGAATCTGTAGAACGAGATTGATTGAATGCAAAAAACTTTCTCTTGGCACCAAAATTGGAGATGGTTTAAAAAAAAAAAAAAGTTTGTTTATAAAGAGTTTGATACCTTGTAACCATTTTACTGCCTCCTTAAACTGCTTTGTTGAAAAAGCACAGCATGCAATTCTGAGCAGCCCCTGCTCTTGTTTTCCATGGGTGCACCAATACACCCTGATGTCTGACAGTTTCACACCCGATTGCCATCTGTGTACCCTCCTGTTACAGGGCTGAGTCAACCTCTGTTACTTTTAACAGTTTTCTGTGGTTCAATATTTCTAATCCTAAATAAAACTAAATCTTGGCAACTCTTGAGAGATTGTGTCTGTACGGTGGGAGTTTGGAGCTTCTTGTACAAGCAGAGATAAAATTATGTTTCCAGGCTTTGACACGAGAGCTGCTGTGCAGTCACATTGGCAGGGAGACAGGGACCACACTGGAACAAGAGAGAAATGGATTTAGAGGGCACTGACAGCATTTGTTGCTTAGTGCTGACTCTCCGGAAAATGGCAGGTATTTTGTACAAGCACACTTCCCACTCCTCTCCCTCGTTATTTCCTGCCTTCTCAGAACACTCAATACGTATGGTAAAGTTTGATTTACTGCTTGTACACTGCCTCCAGGAGAAATTCCCTTGAAACCTTGGTAGTAGCCTAACAATTTTACAAATGATAGTTTGCAAGACATTCACTATGGGAGTTCTGATAAAGATTTGCACAAACAAAACCAAATCATTATTTCCTTATCAGTGCCTTCTAAGCCACTCTCCTGTACCCGTCTGCTAAACATGCACACGGCCAGGAGCACCTCCTTCTCAAAGAGAGGATTTGTTCCTAAATCTCAAGGTGGCCTCTTCCAGCTACAGTTTTGCAAGCTTTTCCCCTCCCTCTGCCCACTGCTAACGTTCACCCTTCCTGCAGTACTCGGAGCTGTAGCTGTTGCCACAGCTGGGGATCGCACACGGATTCTGCACCACAGGGAAGAGGAGCCTATACCAGACTTTTTTCTAACTGTTCTCACCAGTTCATCTCCTTTAATACAAAGACTCTGTCACCCTATAACCCACGGACCACCAGCACTGTCTTCACAGAGCTGAGCCTAAGTTAAACCTCTTAGAATAGCAGGTTTTGGCCTGTCGAGCATCAACTGGAGCTGGAAATAACAGCAGCAGCACCTCAAACATTTCTTTGGCTGTTGGGTAACAGCACTTCAGAACCACGCATTTCAGGCAGTGAGTTTATTGCAGTTTGCCCAAAGACCTGGCCTGGTATCACTTGCTCTGGAGGAAGATGTGACATATTCTGTAGATGGTGCCTTCCGATGGCTGCACTTGCTGCTGCAGTCAGCTGGAGGACAGGTGACATCATCGGCTCTCGCCATCTTCGTGGTGGCTGATGACTTTCCGCCTTAAAACAGAAGTAAAAGCTATTGTCAGTCTGTGCAACACGAAGGCTGCTGTAGCCCAGCGTGGCTTCCTGCACTGGCTAGTTCCCACACTGAGTCACTCCAGGAAATGTTTGTCTACATGACCAGTTTTCCTCCTAAAACGTGTCATTATCCCATAACTGCTGTAAACATGCTGGGATAAAGCCTTGGGCCAGTAAGAGGCATAAAACTCCAGGGCAGGGGCTGGCGGGGAGAGAGCGGGCTTGGCTCGGGAGGACGTCAGGCACCCAGTTCAGCTTTGACACTGTTGTCACTGGGGAGCAGCAGTTCCCTTAACTGTTGCGCTCTGCAATGGCAGAACCAGAGAGCTTTCAAAAGGGGTGAGTCCAAGCACTGGGCCTTTAAAAAACCCAACATAATTAAAAAAAATAAAAAAATCACTCTTCACTGATCCCAAATGCTTCTCTTATCAGGGCTAGCTGGGGCTCTAGTGTTTTCAGCTTAGGCAGCTGCACCACTGCTCCACCATTAGTGATCTCTACTGTATTTTGAGTCCAAACAGCCCATACGCCCCCCAAAAAAAGCCTGTTATGAAGCTCAGCTACAGGATGCAACGTTCTGGAGTCATGCACAGCTCCCTCAGCACAGGCTGCTCCTGTACAGGACCAGCCTGGTGGCTTGAGCCAGGACACGTAACCGTATCTCAGTGGTCAAAGAGCACCGGTTGAGCAAATATGAGACAAGGCCTAGAGAGCTGCAACAGTTTAGCCTGCAGAAGGCTCAGGAGGAATCTCATCAGTGTGTGCAAATCCCTGAAGGGAGGGTACACAGAGGACACAGCTAGGCTCTTTTCAGTGGTGTCCAGTGACAGGACCTGAGGCCACGGGCACACACTGAACCACAGGAAGTACCATCTGAACATCAGGAAACACTTCTCTGCCGTGAGGGTGACTGAGCACTGGCACAGGTTGCCCAGGGAGGTTGTGGAGTCTCCATCCTTGGAGATATTCAAAAGCTGTCTGGGCATGGTCCTGGGCAACTGGCTCTAGGTGGCCCTGCTTTAGCTGGGGGGTTGGACAAGATGACTTCCAAAGGTCCCTTCCAACCTCAACCAGCCTGTGATACAAGTATGACCTCACTCTGCTCCCAAAATCTAGAAACTAATAGCATAAAAAAACCAAAATCCAAAGCAAGTATGAACACTAAGTCCTTTCAGATCTTCCAGTAAAGCACCCAGGAGATATTCCATAGCTTGACCTGCAGGCCTGGCTGCCCGGCTGCAAGCAGAAAGTGCAGGAAACTCCCCACCAAAAAGCCACTTTATTTCAAGGCTCAGCTTGACCATCAGTGCTCTGCTCTAATACATCCTGCTGTCCAATCCATACCTGAAGGCTTTCCCTTCACCAACACTCCCTTCTCAGGAGAAATACACAATAAAGCAGAATTCACCATGAAATTTAAGTTTTAGCAAATACTCTGCTATGCAGCCGAGGAGAGGCCTCATCCACCGTAGCTGTTGTGCTGCCTCTCAATAAACACCACATTAGCTCTTACCTCTTCCTTTGGTGGACCTCACTTGCGATGTAGGCGTGTGGCACCTTCAGCCACTCAGCTGCATCCATGCCTTGCCGGCCCAAGGGGAGCCGTGGCAGTTCTGCTCTGCTGAGTTTGTTCAGCTCTCTGGTAGAGCATGGTCTTCCTGGCAAGAAAGAAACAAGTGCTTCGTGTGAGCATCTACTCTTACGAGCAAGGATGGCGCCCCAATATGAAACACTTCCAAGGGATACCAATTGTTCAAAATACCTGTCTCACACTGCTTGATAATGCCTGTCTCAATAAATTTTCTTTGAATGTCTTTTAACAGAGGATCCTGTAAAGGTGGTATCGAAACCTGTGACAGAGACAGTTATTTCATGCTTATGCACCAACACAAGCACTTTGTCAGAGAGTCTCAAAAGAGCGAAGTCAGAGGTGATTGTCAAAGTACCATTGATTAGCAGGGAAGGAGCATCAGCCTCATTTTTTATAAGTAAAACCATGAGACACAGACTTGAGCGGCCTGAGAAGTGCTGAGCATCTCAGCTCCTCAGGCAGGCCATAACACATTCAACAACTGCCACGAAGTTAGATCATAGATATGAGATCTGATTTCCTGGGGGCCAGCTGATCTTTATGAACGCCGCATGGCACATCACTGCAATAAAGTATCAGCTCAGTCCCCACAGCTGCTAAGGGGTCACAGCACCCAGAAGGGATTTAGAGAATTGTACTTCATGGATTTGTGTCAGAGTCCCACCTAACTCTTCTATTATGTTCCCACAGTGAGCTTCTGTAAAGATCATCTGAACTGTCAGATTATTTCCTTCTACAGAGCACACACCCAGCTTGCCTGGGAGCTCACCAACCCTCATTAGACAGGACACTTCCCAGCTGCCACAATGAATTTGAGATAAGGAAAACAAATGTCCCACTGCCATCACCTACTGTGCCTCCAAATCTGGGCTTAGTATGGATCCAAACCATGTTCCCAGTGAAAACCATTTTCAAACACTCTTGGGCTTAAACACAGTAGGAGCTGGGACCCATATTTGTTAGTAAAACTAGAACGTTGCTCTACACCAGCCCCATAGCAGCACGTCAGTAACATGCTCTGCCTCCTAACCCTACACTTCCTGCTGGGCAAAGGGTGCCTCTATAAACCTCACGGGGTAAACAGCCATCCCACCTTCCAGCAGTCCGTATGTGTCTTCAGGAAGAACGGGTCATACTCTGACGGGTCATAAGTTTCCAAAGCCACATAGCCCTGTGGGAGAAGCAGGTACTGGGTCAGGTCTCAAAAGCTATTGGTGATAAACCAGTGAGAGAGCAGCCAGCCTAGGTATTACCCAGCCAGGCGTGGTATGAACACAGCACGAGAGCTGGTGGAGAAAAGGCCTCCTGAATTTTCACACGCTGCACCTCAGAAAGAAGGTGACTGAAATGTGACAGGAAAATTCCTCCATCCATTTTAAATTATCATGGGCATAAATATGTAATAAGTGATTTCATGAAGCATCCAGAAATAATTACAGCCTAAAATGCTAACCGCTACTAGGGCAGTCAAGAAAATGGGAATTTCATTCAAGGGAAAATATCTCGACAGAGAAGGAAACAGGTATTAAGAAGAAAAGAAGTGTCTGAGCCCTCACCAGCCATAGCCCTGGGCAGGTCACTAGCCTGCAAGATGCGAGCTCCAAGCCTAGGTCGTTAGCCTGCTTTTCTATCTGTATAGAGGAGTAAAGAGCTGAACCATACTTAGTGGTCCACGCCACAGCTCCATCTCATCAAGAACTCTGCCTGCAACAAACTTCACATCCTGCAGTTCAAGTTCCCTATGACACTTAGCTGGGGAACAGCAAGTACCACCACTTGGCGTTCACTATTGAGGCCAAGACCAAAGATCACCAGATCAAACAGGCTATCAAGAAGCTGAGCAGAGACCGAGGTCAACACACCGATCAAACCTGATGCTGAGAAAGGTGAATTACAACCATTTGTCTCCAAACTGTTTACAGCCAACAAGCCAGGACTCATCTAAATTGCATCAAATAAGAGCTGTACAGAGGAGAAAACAAACACAGAAGTAAAAATAAAAGAACAGAGGCCACAAATGATGCCCTAAGAATAGTGAGAACAGGGCAAGCATGTAAAATACTTCTCCCTAATACTTTCAGTCATTCTTCCAAAACCTTGGAGATGAAGTTTTTTCAGCTTTCTTGTGCAGATGATTCTCCGGGGGGTCCCAAGAAGGAAAGGAACATTCAGCCCATGGCCTTCTAGATCTCAGCCCTACGCAGTTCTTTTTGGTACTCTGTGGATGTGATTTCAAGTTAAGAGTTGGAAAAGCCATACTTTAACCTGAACAGTTCAGGAGCACTGCACGAGTCCAAACCAAAAAAAGTGGGATCTGCAGTATGTTTACGATGTCACTGTGTTGAAGGTAGGTGAGTTGGGCCCCAAGGGCCTCTGCCGTTCCCAGATACTCAGCAAACACCCGGGCAGCTCCATGGGCTTCAGCTGCTGCTAAGCATGAACACTGCTGCCTCTGCAGCGGCCTCTGCTCCCCGGGATCTGGCTGTTTCCCAGGAAGCAAGCAGCAGCCGCACCCACGGTCTCCTGTTTCTTTCCCTGGAAAGCTTTAAGCCCTAATATGCCTCAATTTGCAGAGTTTTAGTGCCACCCTTTGGTTTATTATTACATATCAACCCATTACAACATGCTGAGATCTCAGTCAGCTGTGTTAGGTGCTGTGCGGTGCACCCCCTGTTTGATCCCTTCCTGTAGTCGATGTATTATCACTCACACACCCCTTGGCAGAAAGCTGAGTAACAGCCTGCTCTTAAAAATGAGTCGGAAGGGTCTCTTACTCTGCAGCATTTCAGCATACAATGCCTACAATATCCTGGACTACCAGAAGCTAATTTGTGGCTAACACAGCAGCAACCCATGCCAGGGAAACTTCCCCCTCCTTGCAGGCTTCGGTGTGCACATCTGCTGGTGCCAGAAGAAAAGCAGCACTGCTGCCATCTTCACACTGCGACCAACCAGCTTATCGTGCACCTGCAATCCACGTCCCTGGGACTGGAGGTAAGGAGGAGGTGAGAATGGGAGTGAAAAGGAGGCAGATTTAAGGCAAAACCCCCACATACAAGCAGGTCAGTGGAACAAAGGAGAGTCAAGGAAGGGAGGTAAAGGAGGAAGGCTCAGATGGCATGGAAAAGGAGGCAGAAAAGTGAGCTGACAGACTGCGATGGAGGAGCCTGGAAGGACACTGAGGAGTGTTAGAGTGGAGGAGGAGAATGGAGGAAAGGGGAAGAAAGCAGCTTTGAAAAGCAAAAGACAGTGGAGAATTTGGAGGAATCATCAGAAGCAACAAGGAGAGGGAGACACAGCACTGGACAGTCTGACAGAAGAAAGAGGGGCAAAGTAGTGAGAGACTTGGGGATGAAGTAACCGGCGAGGGGGCGGAGGGAGAGAGAGGAAAGCAGAATAGATACAGAAAGAGGGAATAGACTGGTGACAGAGGCACAGGAAGGTGAGAAGATCCAGGGAATAGGACAAGGAGAAGCCAAACAGCAGGGAAGAGAGCAAGTGAAAATGGACAAAAAGGGAGTGGGGAAAAAATGCACAGCCAGAAGTCAGTATATTAACCAATCCACAGAACTGTCCTAAATTCTGTAAAATTTATCATATGCTGCCACAATTAATGCAAACTTATGCTAATTAATTGTCCTGTTACTCTGAAAGGCTTCAGCCTGCTTATCAGACATGCTGACGATAGAGCCGACACCACAGAGCAAGTAGAAAAGGTGAAGGCTGATCACTGGTGCTGGGCTTGTTCAGGGAGAAGGACACATCCCACGCAGTACACCAGCCACTGCTTTTGGGGAACACCCAGCAAAGTCCTGACATGACACAGAAGCTTGCAAGGTGGACTGATGCAGACCCAGATATGTACAGTATACCCAGCATATCCTACATCCCAGGACTTCAGCAGTATGGCTGGTTCAGCTCTTTGTTATTACATGCAGTTAAAATGCATAGGTCTTTCACATCTCTCTGCAAAAGAGATCGCTCGCTCTTATTAAAACAACACACCTCCAATGGCATTTTCATTTCTGGATGGGAAGCTTGTTTACAGTCTCATAACTCCACTGTGCAGTGGTTTCCACTGACAACAAAAGCCTGCTCTATGTAAAATGCTATTCTATTTGTGGCAGATTACGTAACTGTTCTTACTGCTCTATATATCTATTCCTGAGTTGCAGAAAGTTGAGTCATGGGATTTGACACTCAACAGCGGTGTGAAATTCAGAGCAAAATCAAGAAAACCAACAAGTATTTCCTACAGTGACTGCAGTTTTTGTGAGTACTGAAACACATGGAACTACAGCATCCATGAGTTGGGTCTATTTACCTGCATGCAGACTTAAGAAAATTGTTTGTGTCTCCCTGTTCCTACCTTTTTTCTTTTATAAAGCTTGACCAGTAGCATCCAAGGCCATGAAATTGTTTCGCTCCTGCTCTGCCAACATATTGCAGTACTGCTGTAGCTGAACTCCTGAGACATGAGTGTGGTCCACTCCCTGGTCACAGACCCAGCCTTTGGTTTCAGCTGACAGAACTCAACGTTTTCCCTCTAAACGATCCAGCCCACAGAGGGAAACCCACTAAATCATGGCGTCCCACCATATTCAGATCCCAGCACATGCTCATGAACAATGCAGTTCCTATCTGATGGTGAACTTAAACAGCTGTAACGATGTGTGTCACCATTACAGAAGTCCTTGGGAAGAGTAAGTTACAGGTAAAGCGTATCTGAACTCCAGGCTACTCAATGGAACAGCAAGTAACAGCTAAAACCTTGATCTTGTCCACAACTCTCTGTATACAACCCTCTCCATGACAGAAATTTAATTCTCTTCCATACCTTCTTTTTACAGTAGTCTAAATAGAGAGAGAGTTGTTCTTCTTTCCTTTTCCGTATTTCTTTGCTTGACTGGCTGTCCATTTTGTGTTCAATTTTCTGCAGCAGTGGCTCTGAAACATCCTCAAGCCATTTCTTGTACAGGATCTCCTTCTTTCTCAGATTTAAGAAATCATTGTGCCTCAAATATCTGTCCACCTCCTAAGTAAGAAATAGAAAATAAAAACCATACAATCTGTTGGCCAACCACATTAAAGATTCCATAGGTGAAGCCATGCAGCTTGGGTGATGTGATCTGACTGGTCACTGCTGCAAGGGCTCTGTTTTCCAGCCCTTCTTTCTGCTCCTCCCTCTCTCCACTCCCCACCACTTGTTTCCAAGCTCTCCCTGGCACAAGCTCTGGCATTCAGACTTTAATTTTTTAAGCTGTAGTGCAAGACCGGCAGAAAATCATTCACTTTCTCCCACCAGGTTAGTGGACTGAAATCACTTCAGAGCAGGGGTCCGATAAGCACCAGACTGTGCAAGACAGGCAGCTGGAGAATGACCTTCTCCCTGCAGCACTGGCAATCTGCTAGATCAGATCAGCGCTCCTGCCCTTCATTCACAGGCCCATCATCACCATCTAATCACATCCACAGAACAAAAGTTAGGTGCAAAGAGGCATGTTCAGTCAAAGACAGATGATTCCTAAGCTCATATTTAGGGTTATCACTTCAGCCCTATCCCAAGAAGACTGAGGAGGCCAGAAACTTGTAGTTAAGAGTTAGTTTTTCATTAATACAATTGACATTTTCTCATGAATCACTGAGGGAGAGATAAAAGCATTGACATGCAGGAAAACACACAGCAAATGAGGAAAGAGATACCACTTCTTACCCTCACAAAGTAACTTTCTCTGTCCAAGATGCACTGAACAGAAGCAATAATGTCTTGACTTTCATCAGGTGCTGCCTAATAAAACATCCAAAAAATACATGAAGTAAAAGCAGGACTTACAATAAGAGTTTGAATTACTTTCAAATTCAAAATAATTACTTGTGTTGTGATTAATGGCACATTATACCACAACCCAGCTGGAAGAATAGCACAGGCAGGCAAATGCTTGAGACCTGTTCCTAACAGTTAGGTTAAACATAGCAACAGGAGAGCACTGGAAGAACTGGAATGCATACGTTCAGTGCGACCAGACCATATACCTCCTTTGCCGCTCCTCACTGCAACTGCACCACCCCTTGGTCCTTGCTACTGTTGCTCACATGTGCACAATGAAGGTAGCCAAGGCACCTCTTCACGCCTTCATTTTCAATACAGTCATGCTATACAAATAGCAATCAAACAAATAAGGAATCATAAAAAAACCCAACGAATTCATAAAAGTGTAAAAGGAAAAACAGAGGAAACCAGTGAAGTGTAAGAGGAAAGATAACGAGAAAAAAAAAACTCAAAGCAGGAAACTGCCTCACTGCTGCCTCTGCTCATTAATTTGTCTGTATTTTACATCTCTGTTACTTGTTGTGACATCAGCCAAGTTCTCTAGCATCATCCTCATCTTAGTCTTTCTGAAGATCAGGATAGGGAGAAACTGTTCCCTGCATTGTGACTATCAGGACACTAGAACTTGATATAAGAACAGCCCATGCAATGCACTGCTGTTGTCAATTTGATTTTTAAACAGGTCTTGTAACACGTGGCTTCTTCACTGCAACTCCTGCACTCTGGCCAAGAAGTGCAAGGAATACAAAAAACATTTGTCTGTCATTTGGGGATGAAGTCCCTCCAGGCGAGATTAGAGCACACATGCAGTGGGGGTATCTTCCCTATGATCAGGCAGCACCAACTCTGTGGGTTAACCAGAGGGATCTTTTCTTCATGAGTCAATCAAAAGCTTTTATAAGCAACAAGTTGCCCTGGTTTTGGCTGGGATAGAGTTAACTTTCTTCCTAGTAGCTGGTACTGCGCTGTGTTTTGGATTTAGGATGAGAATGATGTTGATAACACACTGATGTTTTAGTGTGAACACTGCTTAGCAACAAGTCAAGGACTTTTCAGCTTCTCACCCCACCCCACCAGCGAGCAGGCTGGGGGCCCCAAGAAGCTGGGAGGGGACACAGCCAGGACAGCTGACCCAGACTGGCCAAAGGGATATTCCATACCATCTGACATCATGTTCAGTATATAAACTGGGAAGAAAGCTGGCGGGGGCTGTTGCTTGGGAACTGGCTGGGCATCAGTCAGTGGGTGGCGAGCAATTGCACTGTGCATCACTTGTTTTGTATATTCTAATTATTTTATTATTATTATTATTAATTTTCCCTTCCTTTTCTGTCCTATCAACCTGTCTTTATCTCAGCCTATGAATACTCCTCTTCCCCCCCCTCCAAGTTCTCTCCCCTATCCCACTGGAGTGGGTGGGGAGTGAGCAGCTGTGTGGTGGTTAGCTGCCTGCTGGGTTAAACCATGACACAAGTTCACAAAGAATATTATTTCCACAGCAAAATGTATCTTGTACATCCATACTAAATATTCATACCAACACAAATTAATCCTCAAGTGACCTAAGCCAGAGGCAGGGCTGAAACATTCACACTTTATCTGTCTGACCTGCTTCCTACCTCCCGTGGTTCCCATAGATTAATTCAAAGTCATCCCTGCAGTGACCTTCTTGTGCCATTTAAAAACTGAGCTACAGTCATCGCATTTCTGCACAAGCCTACCATGCCAGTGGCAGCACAAGACTCAAGGAATGCATTTGATGCACAGAATGAAAAATTAGCGTGCTACTCCCTGTACTTAATACTAGTTTTTAATCCCAATGAACAGTGTAGTTTCCAGTCATGTCTGCCTTGACCCCACTGACCAGCTTCACTCTCCAACAGGCAGCTTATCCTGAGATGAGCAGGACATCATACATCAGAGCAAGCAGGGAAGAGACAAGCAGCACAAAAACCAAGCCAAAAACAAATCAGAAAGGGGAAATCTGAATTTCTGGCATGTTTTAAGACCCTTTCATCCTACTATTTGAAACAACCGGCACACTGCATTACACCTGATAGATCTACTTCACATAATCACAGAACCTTTCTAAAACCAGTACCTTAACAGCACCAGGGAGACACGGCCATCTCTCCAGCTGAGAAGAACCACTAGCAGAACATACTCAGAACACACACTGGTGAAGAGGTGAAAAGTTTTCTTCTGGATGATAGACATCTGAAGAGTCCTTACAGAACCAAAGGAGTTAGGTCTCCTTCGACTGAGGGAGTTAGGTATCTTGTCCCTGGAGAAGAGAAGGCTCAGGGGGAACCTCATCACAGTATGCCAGTACTGAAAGGATGACTACAAAGAGGACAGAGGCACTCTCTTCACAAGGAGCCACATGGAGAAGATAAGGGTCAATGGGTATAAGTTGCATTGGGAGAGGTTTCATTTTAATATAAGAAAGAAATTTTTTACAGAGATCAGTCTTCACTGGAACAACCTCCCCAGAGATGTGGTGGAGTCCCCATCACCGGAGGTTTTCAAGATGCGATTAGACAGGGTGCTAGATAATCACATTTAGTGTCGCTTTCCCACAAAAGGTTGGACCAAATGATCTTTAGAGGCCCCTTCCAGCCTGGGCTGTTCCACAAGTCCATGATTCTAACTAGTCACAAGCTTGTTTAAAGTTTTATGGGAAACTTTTCCACACACCAAAGTGAACTCAATAAAGCTGCCTCAAAAGGATGCAAGGCTTGATAAAATCCCCCAAAATTGGATTGCTATTTCCAGAGTTCTTTGTTCCCCTTCCCAATGACAAACATATCCCAGATTTTGCAGGATTTTGCAAATAACCATTTTTCATTCCTCCCATTCCATTTCATTCCTCCACTCATACCGTCGCACGACAGAAGTCTCTCTGTGGTAGCCAATCTTTGGTATTATTTTCCTTCCCCAAACGTCTACTGCAGTCAAAAGTGTTTTCTGTGCCACTCTTTGCTGGTGCTGAGGAGAACCTCTGGATAAACATAAAAAAAGGTATAGGTCTGCATAAAAAGCCAACCTGCTTTACAAAGATCAGGTTCTCATCTAGGTTCCACAATCAAGCTACAACCTGGGATAGAAGAGTAAGAAGTTCACCTAACATCTTCACATCGTGATGCTCGTTATTTCTGTGCAGGAAGTGCAACAAAGCATCCTTGTAGCAGTGGTCAAGAATACTTCAGGATAGGAGATGGATAACATCTCACACAGATGAACAGAAACAATGGAGATTGGGATATCCCAGTTTAAAGCCATGATTTTAATGATTTGGGCACTCTGAACAAAGATACAGATACAGGTCCAATTCTGCCCACTCACAGTTTAAGCACCTATTGTAATATCAAGCTGCTGCTTACCGAGTCAGCAGCCTACTCGTGCATACGTGAAACAGGCTGCAATGTAATTTCTCAATGTGCTAACACTGCTAACCAGCATTAACTTTTGGGATTCCTCTGGAAGATTCATACAATACTGGGATTCTCTGGAAGATTCATACAATACTTGAACACTAGACAGACTCGGCCTACAACAAGCTGACAGGAAGGCCAGAGCACACACATATAATACACATTTCTGAGCATGCCCAGGAGGGACAGACCAAAGCACAAAGTTCCTGCCAAGGAGGACTCACAAAGGAATGCAGGCACAGGCCAGGGGTGGCAGTCCTGGCACACAGACCAACCAGATCACTTCAGTGTTATTAGGTGGGCAGTTCCAAGACAGGAGTTCAATTACACCCAAACATTCTGGGACCCCACTTACATGTACTGATTTCATGTGTCCTGAACTGTGGTTCTTCACAGTAGAATCTACAGCTGAAGGAATGCTGAGAGTCACTCACCTGCCAAAGGCTTTGCTGATCACGTTCTCTCACAGGCCTTGGACACGTAAATCTTGGTAGCCAGGGAGTTTCTGAGCTATTCACACTACACATTGTCAGCCTAGTCTGGGAGAAACATTAAGAATTCCAGAAACGTATAAAACTGTTGTATAAACAGCAAAAACCTAGTGTTCTTACAATTCCCACCAAACAATGAAACAAATCTCTAAAGGAATTCAAACTGCTGATACCAGCAGCATTTTCCTATCACAGCAAGTTAAAGAGAGATGAAGTATCAGGTTTATAGTCAGATACTCCCTCTGATAGCAACTGTCTCTTCTCATCTCCGTCAGCAATGGATAGTATGTTTTGTTTCAAAGAACAAAGCGATTCACAAATTGTTCCAGAATGCTTGTCAGCTTTGAAAACATTTCAGAGTTATCAAATTCCACCTCCTGACTTTTACTTTTTCCCTTTGTGCCTTTTTCAATTACACAGAAGTCAGTTTCAAATAACTGCTATATTCCACCATAGGAAAGGTTGCATTCTAGTGTTTTTTAAAGTTAGTTTTACCAGATGAAGCTTGTGCTGACATACCAACTCTGAGCTTCAGCCAGGAAATTCTATCTCCACTATTGTACATGCATCAGTGTATTTGGATCCATTTATAGGAGACAGTAGAACCACAGAGGCAAAAATGCCCTTTACAGGATCTTCAATTTAAACCTCTGTTTATTTCAGATTCACTGGAGACACACTGCTTCCAGAAAATGACATATTCACAAAATTACTTAGGTAAATAGTGAACCAAAAGAAAAGCTTAATTCTGCAGAGACACTGACCTCCACACTCTTCAGACAGGTCTTTCAGCTATGAAAAACAATCTGTTCTTCAATTATTTTTGGCAACATCTACTTAAAAGAATCTACAACTCTCCAAATTAGGTATTCATACAAGATAACAACATTTTTTGTACAAGACAGCTTTTAAGAGTTTACGCTGTCCAACCCAGCACTTCAGTGATACTATCTGACTCCCAACTGATCTCTCCAGACTGCAGATTCAAATCTCTTACCATTGGTTCAAGGTGAAGTCTTTAATCTACTTCTTTATTTGTTTCATTTCATATTCCATGCTCTTATGCACTCAGACACATTTCTCTGGATATTCCTGCCTCCTCACAGAAATGCTTTCCTGTCTTTTCTGACTGAAAGAGTCAGAAACCACAGGAAAGCATACATTGGAAAGGACCTCTGGAGGTCATCCAGTCCCACCGGCTTGAAGAACAGCTAACCTCACAGACAAGATTGCTCAGGGCCTCGCCCACTCAAGTTTTGAAAACTTCCTTCCTCAAATTTGCAAGCTCATGTCCTTCACTCCACCTGCTTCCATAAAAGAAAAATCCTCACTTCTGCCATGTAATCCAGTACAAATCAAAGCAAGGAAAAATAGCCAATGTAACGCTCATGGTATCAAGGACTTTCCTTCCCTCCTGCATCATTTTGTGAGATTCTGTTCTTTCACCAGACACAAGGAAACCTAAAAGATTCACAGTGGAACAGGTCACAACGTCCCAATCCTCTACTGTATTTTTTTCAGCCCCTGTAAGACAGCTTTCAAAACCAGAAATATATACTAGCCTTAGCATTATGACAGGCTACTGGGCACTTCCTCTAACATGATTTCCTGCCTGCTCTGTACAGAAGAGACAAAAGACAGAGTAAAATAGGGGCTTACAATTAGGACACTACAACATGATTTGGAAAGCAGGTATCCTGCCCCTCTCTGTTGGGAAATGAAGATTTTTTTTGTCTATATGTGTCCCGTGGTTTCTGCAGTGTCGTGCCTGCCATGGAGGCTGGTATTCCCTGTGACAAGTCCCCTGCTCTGAACATGACCTCCTTCTTTTCCAGACGGCCCAAGTCTACTAAGCCCCAGGGAATGCTGTAAAGCATACCCGACCTCATGGTCTCTGAGGAGCAGGGGAAGGATTCTCACAGTTTATTCTTCATTCTGCAATGACCAATTAAAGGACGCTGTGCACTATACTACCTACACAGATAAATAACAGCAAATGTGCCCTGATTAGCACTGAGCTGATTTCTGATATAAAATAAAAAGGCAAACAGTGAGGACTGAAGAACATCCAGATACCTGAGGTGCTACAAATTTGGTATTAGACAAGTCAACACACCTTCCTATCAGCAATATATCCTACATACCTGCAAAGGTGCCACGGACTTCTGCTTCAGGCCATCTTTTGCAGATTTCCTTCCGCTCAAAGCGGTTTTGTTCTTCTGAGATACGGATGTTGTAAATCCCTGGACAAGCTTAAGATGAGGAAAATATGTATTTTAATAGTTTCTAAGCTTACAAAACAAACAAAACAAAACAACCCCACTAGCTTCCTTTCCATCTGTTTTCCATAAGTAGTATTAAGACTCCATCCATCTTACAAAGAAAAACAGTCTTTCTGGGAGCACAAAAGAGATGTTTGCTCACATCACAGCGGATAAGAGACAAGACAAAACAGAGCAAACATAGAAAATGTGCCTGCTGTAGCAATCTGCCTTAAAGAAACCACAAGTGGTAGTCTCTAGCTGCATATTTTTTCCCCCAGTTGTCATAACTCAAGTTGCCACTGAATCTTAAATCTTTTTTTTTCCCTCCTCTGTTTTGTTTGGACTCTTGCTAGGAGATGCCAACTCTCCATGGTTGGCAAAGGCAGACCCTACTTATACGAGACACCAGCTGTTTTGCAGGTCTTAAAAGTTTAATCACATGTTAGGACGGAAATACAGTAAAGGATTTCCAAACTCCGAGTGGATAAAACAAGATCTGAAATTAATCTAACAGTGGCAGCCCACAAATGCTAAACCCTGTGAGCAGGCTGGCTGTTCTGTATTAGGACACCTGTTCTACTATGATCAAACATGAGAATACCCAAGCCTAAAATGTCTTGCTAGATATACCTGCACCCTACTGTCAGCAGGACAGCTTTGTCTCAGTAATTTTTTTAAAGACAAGTTTCTCTTGCTTCATGAGCCCTGTTCAGTAAAACTGAACATTCTCCCCCAAACACCCACGTGCTGAAATTCACACATATAGACTCTGCCCAGACACACATCTTTTCAGCAGCTTTGAGAAGACAGATTTTAGTAATTTCTGTGACAAACAGTAAAGATCCTCACACATGCCTCTGTCCTCCTAAAAGCCACTTTCTGAGGAAAACCTTTATGCGGGTCACGCCTGTAGGCTCATGTGTCACCGTCCCCTCGGCACACACGACGTCACCCTTCGCAAGCACAGCCAGCTGCCTTTACTGGGGGCTTGGTCCCCTCCGATTCCCGCAGGCGCCGGGACAGAGCACGAGGAGAGAACCAGCCTCTAGGGCAAACAGGGCAGCCCGATGAACAGAACCTTGTGCAAACGCGAAGCCGACCGATAACGCGCACACGGCCGGAGAGCCCACGGGCACGGGCCTGGCCCCTCCGCCTGGGAGGCGGCGATGGCGGCCACGCCGGTGAGAGGGAGAGGCCGGGACCCTCCCGGCCGCAGGGGCGCAGCTTGCCCGCAGCCCGCCCAGCGCTGAG
>JAVJGI010000062.1:79709275-79746365 GCA_035590275.1 Ibycter americanus
GAGAATCCAAACGGGAGCCAGGGAAGCCGTGCCTGTCCCGCTGGGGGCGGGGGGATTTTTCGCAGCGGGAAATAAACGGCGTGCGGTGCGGAGGGGCGGGGAAGGGGCACGGGGTCCTCCCCATCGGTGGGGGCCGGGCTGGGGGCCGGGGGCCGGCCGTGGCGGGGGGGCCGGCCGTGACTCTGAGGCGCGGCCCAGTCACGGGTGGAAACTCGGGGCTTGGTCGCGTTCTCCCCCTGAGAACGGCAGCTGCCTGCCCCGCGCCTGGTCGCTTTCGGACAATAAAAGGTCGGCCGCGATAGTTCGAGTTTTGCTCAGGCCACCTGTCTCTGACAGTGAAACGTGGGGAGCCTCAAAATAAGGTGAAGGACTGAAATACATGTTTCATGAACGCTTTGGATTTTTATTTTTTGTTTTAATAGCAGATAAGGTACTCCTGATGGCCGCTAACACTAGCTCCTTCTAAGAACGATCGTACTTGCTCTGTGCTGTTACCCATGTAAATATGTAGTCTCTCCTTGAAGCCATGCATTCAGAAATTACATTCTCTGAAGGTCAATGCCACTGCCCAATTAAAGAGGAAGGAAATGTTTTTAATTTAACGGAATCTTTTTATATTTGTTGTGGTACTTGATTTTCAAACAATTTTTGTCTGTCTTTTCTGTTTTATTAATGAGGGAGTGTGACTTTTTTTACTAAATCAGAAGCATTTTTCCTCATTAGCATGAGCAGTTCTGTCTTTGTAAATTCTTTGATTTAGATGTGTGCTTCTGCATCAGTCCATTTCTCTATTTAGGCTCATGTACAAATAATGTTTATACTTAGATTGTTCTACCACTGCTACCAGTTCAATACAGAATTCACACGTTCCTCCCCCCCCACACCCCCCGGTGATTTTGCTGGTCAGAAAGACTGAAGCTCTTGGTTTTGCTTCAAGTAGCATCATTTTCTGTGCAAACTCAGAGATTAGACAGAGCAGTTATATATAAACAGTGGTCTTTTGCTTCAATCTATCTTGGTATCAGTTCTATAGATAAACCCATTCAGAAATACGCTATCCAGGCATTATGCAAATAGAGCAATTCTTCCCCTCAGTTTTCTGCAAGGTGGTTCTGCTTCCATAGATGAAAGCTGCATTGCAAACCTTAACAACTTGTTTATGGATGCAGTATTGCTATCTGTATATCTGTGCTTATGGGTATGCTTTAATAATAATTCTTTGTTCTCATCTACTTCCTTAATGCAAGGCCTTTTGTGTGTGTGTGTGTTCTAGATGGCATTGTCAGACTTGGTCACTACTTGTCTTTCTCCACCTGTGCATTATGTGATTTGCAAACTCGGATTTGAGAAGAAGGACACCTATGATATTAATAATATTTTATCTGAAAATGGTGAAGTATGTTGGCAAGCTGTTACAGAGCACGTGTGTTACCTTGAATCAGGTTGGTGTTTACCTGCTGTACTAGTGATGCATTTTAGACTGATGCAGAATCTCAGTACGGTTCATAGAAGTCCTAGCTTAGTATAATATTTTATTATGCTACAACATTGGCTTTGCTGCAGATTAGAGTGCATACAGTTAGTATCTACAAGGGGCTTTATAGTTTTCATCCACGTTTGGTATTTGGTTATTGCTGGCTCCCAAGATTCATGTTATCTGTGGTACATAAGCAGCTGTTCCTTTGCTTCCTCATTCATCTTGGTTCCCAGCTTCATGTGCCTGTATATAAGGGGTTCAGTTATGCTTCTCTCCTACCTCATAACTGCTTTCTTCTGTGTTGTTTATATCCCTTTTGCAGTGAATTTAAAACACTCTGGGGCCATCAGTATTCCTACTGTTGCTTCTGGCTTTGTTTCGCCAGCATTAGCTTGCACAGAAGTTTTTTTGGAAGAAGACTTTTTGGTTTGCCTTCTGTATGTAGAACAGTTTATAATTGTTTTTTAACCAAAATAAAGTATTTATGCCCTGATGAACTCATTGAATTTTAATTTGCCAAACTGCAAGCTCTGTTATTAATTTCCAGAGATTGTAAAAATGATACGTTTCTGCCTCAACCAGTATGTTTCAGAAAAATTTATTTTTCTGAAGAGGAAGCAAAAGAGGAGCAGTGATACCACTCTGTAAGGTATCACATCCATCTGCATTCTTTAAAAGGTGTAAGTGGTGCAATTTGATGGATCTCTCTGACCCTGCACTAGCTTCCAGCTTGATTATGTGGAATTTATATATTCTAGTAGATTCTTCCCATTTCAACAAAACCAGAACACAATAATCCTCTTTCATATTTTCTTGCATTAAGGTTTTGGGATTTCTTTTATCTGAAGAAGGTAGTCAATCTTACCTGGTTTCACACTGCACTTTTACTTTTCTGTATCTTAACTGTGTGGTCTCTTGGACAATAAATTGTAGTGTATTAGTTGTGTTAAAATAGTCCGGGTAAAATCCTCTGTGCTAAATATGTACACAAGCTGTAGCAGGTTTTAGTCCTTGTGAGTTTTAAAATATTGGACCTTCAAGAAGTTTGGTACTCTAATCACCTTCTGTTTTTCAATTTAAGATCAAAATGTGGATTATATCAAAAGCATACGATCATTAGGACCTGTATGTGAATCTGTTAATTTGCACTTCAAATCTCTGACCAAGGAGCAATTTGTAATTCAGTATGCGTTATGGCTGCGCTGGACAAACTGCACAGAGGTATGGAAGTGTCTGTTGACAACTTGTATTTTGGCATATGAACCCTTTGTGGAAGTTTAATGTAAGAACACACAGAGAGATAATGAACCACAATACTTAGAATTTGTAATTAATTGTCCTTCTCCGTAATACAGTTGCTTCTAATTTTCCTAAATTTGTAATGAGATTTTATATAAGTTATCACAGGGAGAACATAAGGTGCTTTGAGCCTGTTCTCACCTAAGATGGCAGGATTTTGTTTTTCTGATAATCTGTGCTTAATATCAAGTTTTACAGTGTAAAGTTATTGTTGATATTTTTTATAGATGTAAGGCACAATATATATTGCAACTAAAAATACAAGAGGTGCTCTAAGGCAATTTCATTTACAGGCATCTACATTTTTATTTTCTTGGCATGGTTTTCTTTCTGCATTTGCATAACAACCATCACAGAGGAATATTTAGATTTCTCTGTGCTTTTGACAATTTGATTGTTCCTTCTGAATATTTAACACAACGTTCTTCCTCTTCCCCATCATACAGTTGTTTCTTGAATTATTTGATGTTCTACAATATACGCAAGCTACAGAAGTTGCTCTTGGCTTAATGAAACTAACGTCATGCTTGGAGCGAGCCTTGGGTGATGTAAGTGCCAACATGAGTCGTCTATTGCAGATTTGGGTTTATAAGACGGGAATGAGCTCTTGGATTTAATTGCACATTGAAAAAGTGAGATTACCCTGTACCTGTAGTAGTACACTAATAGCCCAGCTGCTTTTTGACAGATGTTCTTTTCTGGATCCAGTTGTGCTAATAGAAACATCTTCTAGGGCTCCTTCACCTGTGCTGGTAGAGTTGCTTGTGTGAGTGCTGTTACTAATGAATTTCATTAAGAAAGAGCAAAGTTTGCTTAATCAGTGTACATATAGTAGGTCTTTGTTACTCTGATTTATTTAACTGAAACAGGGAGCAGCATACCTTCTGCAGTAGATCTGAAGATGTAGTAACTTCTGTGAAGAGAGGCAGGAGTATGCAGCTGGAACAGGCTGCTAGATAATATTTTTCCTCAGAGCTCTGTTTGCAGAGCATACATCTGTTTAAATGCTTCGACATGAGTCTTGTGCTGCAAAAACATCTAGAAGTCAGCTGGCAACTTAAATTCTTGACCTAACAGATCAGCTGGATAGGTCTGGGATCCATCTTGTAGTGCTGAACGTTTGTTTTGCTAACATGTTCCCTCTTTCCTTTACCCTGTAGTAGTTAATAAAGGTACGCGCTCTTGTTAAGTTTAAAGAGTAATACCGCAGGAGTTCATGACCAGCATGAGGCAAGGAGTGCATATGCAATATGACTTAGACTTAGGAATTCTGACTGGTATTAAGAAACTTGTATTGTGAACCCTTTTTGATGGAACATGAGTTCAGCTATGGTTCAACATTTGGTGATAGTGGAGAAAGAACAATGGGCTAATTCACACCTAGACAAACCAATTTGCCCAAGTATGAGGTATGGTAAATTTTGAAGTAATGGCAAATTACTAAAGATTGGAAAAAAACATCAGGGAGAATAAAAAGAATGGAAGGCTTCACAGCAGTTGAGACTAGAGATGCTGAGATTGCCTAACTAGGATAAAATCTATTTAAGGAACAGCCAGAATCAGAAGACAAACCACAAGTCTCCTTGCTTTAACAACGACAGACCTTATGGATGTCTAGAGTAAGAATGAAGTGTGGTGTCCTGGGTAGAGTTTGTTCCCTTAATTACATGTTCTTGTTGTGGATTACTTTTTTTTTTTTGGCAGAGAAGAGTAATACATGTACAGACACTGTGAAAATCCTAACTATGGGCACATTAAGTAGGATGTCCACTCTTTCCTGATATGTTCTGTAAATTTTAATTTGTCATGAAGTTACAGAATTCAAAGCCTTTTTAAGGATTTGGTGGGTTTTGTTTGGTTAGTGTTTTTACAATAATGAAAATGGTTACTGGGTGAAATAGTCAAGTTGTATGTTTGAAATACAAAGAAATATATGGAATTACTTATGTTGTCTCTTTTTCTTTTTTTTCTTTAATAGGTGTATTTACTGATTGGTAAAGATTGTCCTTTCCTTCTAAGAGATTTGCTTGCTTCTGAGCAGCTTGCAGTTGTGTTTGGACAAGCTGTAGTAAGTGCATAGTTTTGATATAAGTAATACATGCTGAGCTGGTTTACTTCTTGCCAAATGGCAGGTTTCCAAGCATAGCCTTTGCTTGCACTGAAGAACAGTTTGCAAATTCTGTAGTATATTGGAAAAACTTTCATTTTATACATGTTACAGTCTGGGGCAAAAAATATGGCAAAAGTAGTTTGTCAGTTCTTCTTTGCTTTTCTACATGAAAAACCTACATACGTAGAATTTCACATACCTGTCAAGGGGATGAGCAAGCTGTGGAGTTGTCTGCTTCTTTCTGAGTTGCGCTGCTTGAAAATACACATCCTGTACTGGCTGCTTCTGATAAGCTGTGTTCCCCTTTACCACCAGTGTAGTACGATGCTTTATAACATTTACCACAGTAGAATTTTTCAAAATAGAGGAATTATTTGTTCATCCCATGTGCAAACAAATAATAATAACAGAATTCTGATGATACTTACACTCTGTGTAAACAGTGGTCTTTCTCATACAGTTTTATGTAAATTCTTTGTTAGTACAAAATATTGGATGTGAACTGTAGAAAACAGTATTGTTAGCCAGTCTGGTAGTATTATAAGGATTATTTCTTGAATTTTGATGGAATGTTAAATAGTTCAATTCTTACAGTTAAAAAACAAAACCAGGCTTTCCCTTGTTGTTTGATAGTGATCTGGGAATACAGCTTTGAATGCAAATTCTGTATTTTATGTTAATTTGTATTAAATTATGATGGATTTGTGCTACAAGCAGTAAGAGCTAAACTTGGTCTCATTTGTTTGCCTGTCATAACAGTTTGGAATGTCTAATAACTAGTTTTGTTTTTCCTGTATTATATCCTATAGCATGTACAAGTAAGCTGAAAGGTTTCCTTTCAAAGAACACTAGGAATTGCAAATAATGAGTTGCTGTTACTGTGACAAGCTGTGGCCAGTCATCTTGACCGTAGACACTGTGGTTTCTCAATAAGTTCTGAAATTTTCTGCCAAGGAAAGATACAAGGTATTAAATAATAGATTTCTTCATGCAGTAATCACTTTGTTTATTAATTAGATGAATGTACTGAGGATATTCATTGGATCTCCATATGGTCTGAATCTTCGTAATGTTTTGTGGCATGGATTTGCATCCCCACAAGAAATTCCTGCAAAGTAAGTTACCAAAAAGAATCTCATTTCCTTACCAGTCAGACTTGAGAGTGCTTGGAAAGTCACTAGTAAAACCTAGTGCTCTTACTGAAAAATGTTTAAAAAAAAATAAAAATATCCAAAGGCCTCTGGCAGTATCCTCACAGTTTTTCCCTGCTGCTGCTGCTTCTTTTGGGAAGGGATTTCCATAGAATACTTCAGCCAGTATAAAGCTGGTCAGTGTTAAGACCCATGTTTTTTTTACTAGCCAGAAAAGCAAGAAAGCTTAAGGGTTTTTTTGAAACCCAGTTCCGTGTCTGTCAGGGCGGTCAGGTGTAACTTGGAACAAGGTAGAGGAATGGGGGAGGAGGAGGAGGAGCAGCAACATCAGCAGCCAGCGTAGAATAGTGATGCTCTTTTCCTAATTCTACATTGTTTTTTCTTGCTTGTGAATGCAAGTGCCCCTACTCAAAAGAGATAGGGAGCATAGGTTTGGATGTTCTTTGAAAGAGCAAAAAACCCCTTTGTCCCCAAATGTTGATTCTTTGCAAAAGATTTGGTTGTATAAGCTTTTCTAATATATTATGGTATTCTCCCTAGATATTGTGCTATGCTGCTTTTTTTAACTGCAGGACTGGGACAGTTGTTACAGGTGTATCTTCTGCAAACTAAATGCCTTTTAGTACATCGACCTTACATGATCTTCATTAGTTTAGAGGATCTTGATGTATTTCCAGGCAAGTATTAAGCCATTAGCAAGTTTTTAGTATGCTATATTTGTTATTGTTTCATTGTCCAAAACTACTGTTGAAAATAATGTATTTTCCACAGTTCTAAGAGTGAATCCTAACTAAGATACCTGTATACACTGTCAGATGAATCAATCATGCTTGTAGGACAACTTTTTAATATGTAGGCAGTTCCACTGACTATTGCATAAAAAAAATACTGCATTCTAAAACAACTGTAACACGGTGAAGCATTTGATACTACTGCTTCTAAAAGACTTCAGCTTATGTTCCGTTTTTTTCATGAAGAGAGTTTATTTCATGTGACTGTCATCTAGTTTGCCTTTACAAAATCTAATTCTTTCCAGATTCAGTGAATCAGTGGGTTCCTGCTGCAAGGGTCCCAGCAGGAGTGCCCTGCATCTTACAGGGAAGGTAGTGTTGAAACAGAGTAAGGGATGGTGACACATCTTCAGTACACTGATGCTTTTCTCTGGGAAGGACCTGAAGTGTCAAAATCATCTCGTTTCCCTGGCTACAGACCTTACTTGGTTTATTCCTACTGTTTTAAAAGCAACAACAACATATAGGGAATCTTGGTATCAGTGGTGGTCATGATCAGTTTGTGCTACGTAATCAATTTGCCAGTGGAACTGCCTCTGTTCACAGAACTGAGGCATGCTTTTGGGGATCCAAGTCAAGCTGATAACATTTCAGTGATCATGTAGTATAAATCCTGTAACTGTTGATTTGCTTTCAGAAAACAGCTACTGCGGTCAAGTTGCACTTGCCATTTTGAACTTTCTCTTGGATAAGATATTTATAATGTGAATTCATAAGTGTGAATTTCATTAGATGGTAGCACTGAAGTATTAAGTGTTAATTATACTAAATGTCAGCACAGAAAACTGATAAAGTAGGACAAATGTGCTCATGTTCAAATGTTCATACTACTGTACTGATTCTGACTGAATTAGAATGATTAATATATATTACACTTTAAGTATTTGAAATAGGTGCAGAACAACTCAACAGAAACTGGGTCTAGTTGCTGTGTAGTCTTTTAGTCTCAGTAAAAAGCAGCTATGACTTTTTAACTGTTTTTACTCTGTAATTTTGTTATTACAAAAAATGCAATGTTGCAAACTCCATTTCTGATCTTAAACATGACTGCCATTGTACTTCCATAGTTGAAATAAATTGGATAACAATTAAGCTTCCCATTACAGATGCTGGAATAATCCTAGATTTTCAGTGAAATATAAAAAATTAATTAATAAACCATAGATTGTATGTAGTTTTTCAATGTTGTTTTGCTAACTTGCAGATCTTAATCATGAAGCACTTTCCATAGCTGAAGAGCTAGTAAAACTGTCCAGTTTTGTATTAAAACCAATGTTACCATTTTGGATGGCGGCTTTAACAGCTTTCAAGCAAAGCAGGTAACAGTCGATTTCTTTTTTTATTATTATTATTTTTTTAGTAGAATATTAATATTTTTGTAGAGTAATAGCAGCATTTGTAGATTCCAAAGCTTTTTGGTAAATCTGTTGCTTAACAATGGATAGTTACACATTATTATAGTGGTATCTCAGAAAGTTTGTGGACTTGCTACTTTATATTCTGCCAATTAGGATTATAAACTATATTTTGAAACCTGAAAAGAACTATTGCCGATGTAGCCAAAAGGGAGATTTTTACAAAGCAAGTGGAAACAAATCTTCAGATATTAACATTTTGAGCTAAAAAAACCAATTAAGTACATTGTTTTGTTTTCCTGTCCCATGCCCCACATTTTTGTAAATTATTCTCCTCTCTGAGCTGGTTTGAATTTGGTGGTCAGCTTCTGTTGGGCACAGGTAGTCATGTGTTGTTTGTTTACAGTGTGCATTACAAAGGAATTTTGGTCTGAGTTTTTGGCCTGAGAATGTAACTCTGAAACAGCTCTAATTTCCATTTGGATTATATTTATAAGGGGGAAAAACCCCTTTGGGTATCTCTGTGATTTTTTCAGGTATGCTGACTGTGTGATTCTCTTACTTCCTCAGCTGGAAGCTGGACTTCGATTGCTCTTCACTACAACTAATAAATGTCCAAATCGGTTGCTAACAGCTGAGGTAAAATTACTGTCTGAAGTCAATTACGATCTAGTGCTAACAATATTTTCAAAATAATCATCCTGGAAGTGTAGTGTCTAAACATTTACAGATTTTCCCCCAAAATTCTTCAATCCATTGTGGAACATTACTTACAAATTTCCAGTAGAGTTTCATGAATGCCTCTAATTTTTTTGTAAAGATGTCTGCTAGTAAAAGAGGTCTTAATAAGTACTTGAAGGTTACTGTTCAGAAACAGTAGTTCAGGCTCAAAAGTGGATCATGTTATATTTATTTTAAAAAGCCTGGCACAAAATCCAAAAGTATCTTTTTTTCATTTGTAAGGGTTTTGGGGATTTTTTGCAATTCATGCACCTCTTGTATCTCATGCAAATGAATAAATATAAGTTTGGTATACATGTCTAGTTAATTGTTTTCATTTGAAAATCAAATAATATTAATTGTCTTTTGTTCTAGCCTTCTGCTCTCTATACCACTTTCGATGAGGTACTTGTGATTTTTATTTTTTTTTAATATATATCAATGTCAGAATTTTAGCACATGCATGCTTTCGTTACTAGAGACCAGAAAGCATGTGCTTCTGTTGGATAAGCCATTATTCCTAAATTTTTTCTAAATAGAAGATGATGAACAGTAAACATTTTAAATTTGGAATCCCCCAGAAAATATCAAAATTAATACAAATTCTAATGAACAGACTTTCATTTCTTCTAAATGTTTTTATCTTGAAATTCTTCATCTCACAGAAACATTCTGCCATTTTTCCTAGATTCAGTTATTCAAAATAAATACAAATAAACATGGCAAGCAGAAGTCCTCAATTTTACAGCTTCTTTGAATTATGTCTAATTGTCAGTAATAATTAAGTATCTTGATTCTTGAGGGGCAGAAGTAATTGCTTAAAATTAGGGAAACTAATTATTTGGTGTTTTTTCTTTGATTGTTTGGCTTTCAATAATAAGTTTCTATACAAATAACTTTTTTTCCTAGATGCTAGCCAAGTATTTGGATAATGATAAAGTCAACCAGCTTCCTGCAGTTCTTGAGGAACCTGCCATGGCAAGTGTTTTGAAAGTTCTATGGTTTGGTAGTATGGTGGTTTTTTTCTTGTGGTTATTTTATTTGTTCTAAAATTTAGTAATATGTTTATGATCATGCCTAATAGTAATTTATTTCACATAGCTTAGCTCCAGCAGCTTAGAACCAGAAGCTTGTTACCCTTTTTCATTGTGAAGGATACAAAGTAGTACCTGACAAACTATATTGAGGTAGGATATAAGACTGTCTTTCTTTCTGAAATATAGAAGTCTCAGAGATACTTGTCTGTAGACTTCTGAAGATCATCTGAATAGAGCAGAAGAAAAACTTATGCCTCATGCCGAGAAAATTAAAATGTATTTTTTGTTGCTCCAGAGACACACCTTGCACTACCTTGGTAGATGGCACAAAAACTTAGCTGCAAACCTACCAGAGCACATCTTGCCACTCAGGTAGTGAACGTAAAAACTAAGGTTGTTGAATTTAGAGGCCTTTTGAGACTATAGAGAAGAACTGAGTTTATTGTCCTGTTGCCAGAGACAGTGGGGCTGTGGAGGACTTGGAACACAAAGCTGAAGGAAACTGTTGTTGCTTCTCATGAAATAGCACATACGTTAGTTTTGAATTTCCTCAGAAGCTACCAAGATGGACGAGTTGCCTTTTTTTTATTATTTTTTTGCTACAACCAGAGTTTGCATTGTTTTATCTGATCATCTAAATGCCCCTTTCTTATACATGTGATTACATACTTACCTTTCTGTGGTTTTCTATACACTGAATATCTTCTATTCTCTGCATATATATACAGAATAGAATTCTATACGCTTGGTGTATGTTTTCACAGGAATTTCTTTGGGATTTCTTGAACCACCAGGAGGGTCCACGTATAAGAGATCATTTAAGCCATGGAGAGATCAATCTGGAAGCATTTCCCAGAGAAATAGCTAATCAGATAGTTGCATTTGCAATTACTCTTCTCTGCAGATTCTCAGATAAAGACATGTTTGCTTTTAAGGTAGGGATCACTGTTACGTTCTTAGAATACTTTTTCCAGTTGTTTGGGATGCCAAGTCTGACTTTAGAGAGTCTTATGACTGAATCTTATTTGACAGCAGCTCTTTGCGAAAATTAAGTATTCCTCCAAGTAAAAAATTGTGAAAGTATGTTTTTTCTAGTTTTGTAGTTAAATAAAGTTTTCCAAAAGATTACTTGTTCTTACTGTACCATAGTTTATTTGCTTAACCACTCCTTATTCTTATGGTTGATCCATAAGTTATAATTTATTTGTCAAATTGTATCTAATACCTAGCAATATGTGCTGAATTATCTGAAAGGTATGTAGAACAGCTGTAGCTCAGCCACTGAGGTGTGTAATATTTGAGATTTTGTTTCTCTGAGACACTTTAAGTAGTGGTGGCTCACTAATGGAGGTGTGATTTGTATACACACTCCATACTGTGAATTTGTGAACACTTTTTGTCTAGCATGGTTCTCAACATTAGCAATTATTAAATTTGCTCCCCTGAATTTTCTGTTAATATTTGGGATTACTTCTTTCAATATCATACAGCAGCCTGTGAGCTAAATCTTCCATTTATTAGTTGCAGCTCTTTTTAGTTTCTCAGGATATATTGCATGCTGCTGCACTAAGAGAATACTTGGTTGCTTTTCTGTCAGCTGCTGTCAGGTTTCATAGTTAAAATGTGTCAAAGAAATTAAGCTTTTAACACTCACTGTGCTGATTACTGCTTTCAGCCCTCAGACATTTGGAAATCTTTGTTGACTTCAGTACTGTAGGTGGGTTGCATAAAATTAAGTATAAGTCTAGGTCTGCATATGATTAGGACAGTTTAAAGAAACTGTTGTGTATTGTCTATGATTTTGTAAATCAGGAACACATGGTCATAAAACCACTGATGAACTGTGCAAGCTGCTACTGTTCTCGATTTCATCCAATTTCCCGACTCAAGAAGCAGGTAGGTACTTCCAACTGTGAAAGCGTTTTGGTCCTTAAAATTGTGAATCCTTAAAATTGGTCTAATTCTTGTCTTCATGCTTTGATTGTCCTAAAAAATTTAAATCTTGCATATTTTTAAAGAGTTTTTTAGTTTTGTCTTTCAGAATTTACAGTTGCTAAAGTGAGATGTAATTAAGCATGCTCCTGTTGATGCAGTTGGGGCTGTGTTTTGTACTCTGGATCACTGCATAGATTTATTCTTACCTGAATGTTTGCTGTTCTGTAGTTTTCTTCATCTCCTTGTGCTTTCTTATGTCAGGAACGCTATTTGGTCATGTCTCTAGGAATCTTGGATTAGGCTATAACTAAGGTTTTTGTTGTATGAAAGCCAGCTGATTAAGATTCTGTTATTGTAGCAAAATCTGCTTTCAAGTGTCGTGATAGTTCTCTGCCGATCAGTTTATGTATTATGGAATTGCTTGAGAATGTTCCTCTATTGATTGGAGATTGCAGTGGACATACTTAGTACTTTTCATTTTTGACAGCATTCAAACCTTATGATACAAAAGTCATGTTAGTTAATTTTTTATACTAAAAAAAAAATGGAAGAAGGAATAGTAAATTAGTGTATTCAGGTGATGGTTTAGCATGAAAATGTACATCAGGACTTTTTGCCCTAACATAAACCTTAACAACTGATGTCAGCTTACAGTTATGACTACTGAACAAGTAACTCACTACCTGTTGCAGTTTTTTCTAAAATAACCACTTCAGAAAAGTAGAATATGTTGTCCTGTCTGTCAAAGGCTACACTATACATAACATTTTTCATGATACGTTTTTGAGGTGCTGGAATGTATGAAGAGCATTCACTTATGGCCTGAATTGCCGACAGTGCCTGAGGAACACGTTCAGACGATTAAAGGGTATGTGTATGCTGCTAAAAAAAAGATAGTTCTCGAAATAGTTACGAAGGGTGGGATTTGAGATGGTGAAATGTCTCTTCAAATACTTTACTAGGAAGATGATAGACACCATTGGGGTTGTGAGAAGACCCCTTTGTTCTTTTTAGCTTAATCTGTGCTATACACATCAGTATAGATACTATAAAGGCTGTAAACAGTGTGCTAACTTTAAGGGAATGAGAAGACATCTGAAACATACAAAAGTGTTAGTGACTTCATATTCTATTTCTGAAGAGAGCTGAAGGGGCTGTTAGTAAGTTAAACAGTGAATCACAAAAAAAAAAAAAAGAAAAAAGAGGCTCACCAGATGTAAACCAGAAGATAATTGCTTATTCTGAAAAGGGCTTGGTAACCAAATCAATGGAAGACTTTACATGAGATATTACTTAGAAAAAGAATGTCGTGTTCTCTTGTTATTTGAAAAGGAGGAAGTCATCAATAATTTCACTGGAGGAAATTGTACTTGTTTACAGCTGAGAGGTGAAAATTCAATGCATCTAGCACATACTCAACATGCTGCAGGATTTAATGAATGAATAGAGGATTAAGAGGGATTCAGGAGACTGCTGAGACTGAGAAAAGGTTGTTTTTAGTTGGAGAAAGAAAATTATGTGGTAAGGTGGAGGGAAAAGAACCATAATACCAGAGAGTGAGAGTGGACGTTGAATACACTGCTGTCCAGAAAATCTGTATCTTGATCTATGCCATTTGAGAATAATAAGTACTACATAGTTTTGTCATCTCAAGTCTTAATTTTTTCTTTTGTTTTTAAGGTTGGAAGGAAATGCTGAAGCTAGTACTTTAATTTTGATGATATCTGAAATTTTATCTCAGTTGCAGCAATATATGCCCCAGAATTGCTGTAGTTCAGATGATCCAGTCAATAGTGTCCTAACAGAGAGGTGAGTTTGGTGTCTTCCCAGTTCCTGCTATCAGCTTTTATATGGACCCCAACACAAGAACTCTCAAACCTAAGTTACTCATTTGCCTGGTTTTAAAACAATGCTTGAAATGTTGGATGCACTTCTCTAACGTTGCTGCTGATTTAGTGTAAAAATCTTAAGAACACAGCTGAACATCATCTTCAGAATGAAAATGAGACATTGTAGATTTGGGACATTATTACAGTAGAGATTTCATTTGGAAATGAGCATGAACAAAATGACCATTTTTCTTTCAGACTACAAAAGCAGAATGTTTTAAATATTTATGTACTGACTAAGTTGGTTTTAATCTGTTTCGATTGCTAAAACTGCATCAGAAGTTCGTTTTAATGTGCTTGGTGTCACAGCTGTGCATGGCATTTAAAATAGCAATATGTCACTACATAATTCTGTTCTTACATGCTTTAGTATCAAGGTTCCAAAATAGAAGATATCTTGTTATACTTGTCAGACTTGGAGGTATGTTAGTTCCAATTATGTCTGACTTAGAATAATGATCAAAACAATTTGACTTTTAATTGGCACTCTTACAGCAGTCTTAAGAGTCCCATGAATATGTTGGAACAAAACTCTCATAATCAAACCGATTAGGCATGGGCAGGATATGCAAACAGGATTTTACCTGTTGCTTTACTAATGTAGCATGTGCGCCTTCTGTTTCCTACCCACCAATCTGCGCTTTTCTCATTTATGAAAAAGAAGCCTAATTACTAAAGTGTTAAACTGTTTTTAGAGTTCTGCCTTTATTGCTTTTAGTCATTAATGTTTTGCTGTCTCAGAGATAATTCAAGCATGATGGAGATTAAGAAACATTTATATAAGAGCAGAGTGGTTAAAGTGATGTGTGACACATTAGGTTAGCAGATCAGAGTATGGCAGCAGAAAGATATTTGGGTGCTTTAACAAAGCATAATCTGGTGTGGTATTCATTAAAACAATAGCCTCGCCACCTGCATTTTACAAAATACTGCCTACTTCTTGTTCTGCCCAGAAGAAAGACCACACACTAGTGGGAGTGCTAATTAATACCATTTGTTTGAGTAAGTTTTATTATGGTGGATGTTAATTCATTGTGAATTGAATTTATGGTGGGAGGCTTCAACTGCAACCCTACTGTGATTTGGTGTATTCAGCGTATCATTTCAACCAGGCAGTTTTGTTTATTGTGGTTGTATTTCTTTGCTCTGAAATAGGAAATGTGTTCATTACCAGCAGTTTTGCATTTGTGTTCAGTACAGTGATAGAGAGCACAGTCACTGCCTTAATGCATAGATCCTCACTTTTTCTCAGTCATGAGGTAACAATAATGTTTCCAGGTTTTCTGAGTTAAAACATTACGATTAAACCACACCGAATATGAAATGTATCTCATGTTAAATCGAGCTAACAAAAGATTGAAATTAACTATTTCTTCCTGTTTTGGAGGCTGGTGATAGAACTTTGTGATACACGTATTTGCACACTTTATTCTCCTCGACCTGTTCTGGAAATATTGGTGGTGCTCCGTAAAATAAGCACACAGTGCCATCAAGTGTCTGAACAAGTTATTGCCAGCACTGAGTTGAGATACAAACAGTGGATGAACAAGACTCTACGTTCTCGCCAGAGGCATAACTATCTACGAATGTTGAACAGGTTGGCTCGTGGTGTTTCTTTACTTTGTGGTTAGGTTTATGAGAGACTGGGTGCATGCTGCTGTTCCTAGCTTTCAGTGGTTTGTCTTAAAAGTTTAAAAGCAACAGTGTTCATGTGTTCTTGTTAACCATTTCAGAGTTAAGTGTCAACCCAAATTTATATTATGTACTAATACTGAGATAACAAGAAAATCTCAAGTTGGAGAATAACTTAACGGGCATCTTTAGCATTGCTAGGTTGCTTCACTGTAAATTATAAGCTTTCAAATAAAAGTATCATTTAAATGTTAGGTTGTATTTTTTAGTTGCTAGCTTTTCTATTTAAATAGTATAAAGAAGCTGTTCGAGTTTTGTCTGAATGCAATACATTAAACAGATTTCAAGACTCTACCTACTTCAGTTCTGCAGCTTTTTATTCCTGGATCAGCATCTTTATAGATAGAAGAGAGATTGTTTAGTATTCCATTAATTTTGTTCCTATTCAGCAGTGCTTCCTAGGGATTTATGGATCTACTTCAAAAACTGGGAAAACCGTAAATACTGTATTCTTGGCCAAGTTATGGTCCTAAAAATGTTAACTATATTATTTAAGAAACATAGCTTAAACTGACAGCTGATGATACATACTTGCAATTCAGTTGAACTCCACATTATATGGATTAATGAGTGCTGGTGAGGTTTCCTTTGGAATCTTAACTATATGTGTTTCTCTTTATGTAGTTTCATGATTTATAGTCATTGTGTATGATTTTGATATTTTTGTCTGCTCTTTGCTGAAGGAAATTTCATAATTATCCCCCCCCCCCCCGCCCCCCTGCAATATCCAGCTATTTAGGTTGGATGCAGAAGTCTGAAGAATTTTTTTGTATTGATGATTTTTATTTAACTTGGGTTTAGTTTGTTTATTTTAAAATACTTTTTCTTATTTCTAGCATTAAATTTTTGTCTCTGGTCTTGCGACTCATCTTAGTGTTGATTACTCTGGAACTAGTCAACATTCATTTGGTTTGTAAGAAGAATCCTTCTGATTATCAGCTGTATCTAAAGTGAGTATTTAAGATTTACTTTCTGAAAATAGGAAGTTGTACACATTCCTTTTTGATCTGTAATATAAGTCCTGTCAAGAAAAAAATAAAAAGGAACAGCGTGACTTTTGGTACATTGTCATCCTTTCTACCATTATAGTCATCATTATATTTCAGACAATGTTCACTGAAGAACTAAAATAACTTGATTGAAAATATATGGACCAGTTGTTCACATTTTTAATTTTTATTAGACTTCCTTAGTATAGATAGAGAACGATCACATCCTCAATGAAATATTAATACACAAAAGCTGTATTTAATATATTGGTAATTTTACTCCTTGTGTGTCAATTAACAGCTGGTTGGATGTCATAGTCATTGGGAAATACTTGACTGAGAAAGGAAAGGAAGCCATTTGAGGAAAAATCTATCACACATGTTTATCACCACATTCTTTCTGTGGCAGTGTTTAATAGCAGTTCTGAAAATCATTGCTGCTTACTGTGAGAATCAGGGAGTGGTTCTCTCCCAGGAGTAGAAGAAACCCTATTGTATTGGTCATCTTGAGGGAGATTTGGAAATTTGGAGACATTAGCAGCTTTAAATCAGGCATTGAGATATTTTTCTTTCTTTTTTTCTTTTTCTTTTTTTTTCTTTTTAAATCCTTTAATGACTTCTTCTTTGGTTTTATTTCTCATAGGTTTTTGAAGTCAGTCTTGCAGTATACTGAGAACTTAGTGACATACACAAGCCCCGAGAAGAACAAGTGGGATGAAACCGTGGAGCTTACAAACAAGGCTTTGATAAAAATAAGAAAAATCAGTGACAGAAAGCTAATGTTAATGCAGCTAGCTACATAAATTAAATGGGCGTAAGATTATTTGGACGTTGTTGTATCTTAAGAGTTCTGGAGTCCTCAAATTATACAAGTCTAATTCGAAGACAAACTTCATCCATCATTGTCAAATTTTGGATGCAAAAATTAGTCTTTTCCCTAGATGTGGTTGTAGAGACGGGAGTTGAATGATCAAGCTTCTGAAGAATGGACAGTTTGCCAAATCCAGTGAAGAAGATGTACTGTGAGCTATATCAGGATGATTCAAGTTATACTTTAAATATATTATGTGGTTTCTATCTTGTTTTTTTTAATTATTGTTATTATACTGAAAATATGTAAGAAAAGAGTGTGAATAAAAGCTCTGGTAAATTTTAAATCCAAAAAGTAATTTTTTACTTCATAATATAGTGGAAATAATATGAGATGCTGTGATCAACAGGTTAAGAAACAATGAACATTTAGCATACAGTAGTGCTTGCTGGCAGCTGTGATGGTTGTTACTAGTTCAGAAGAGTCTGCACTGAGGTAGAGCTGATAACAAGTAACTAGTTGTTTGTATACCAAGATTTAAAGGAGGCAGGGAAGAATAACTGTTGCACAATATGTGTTTCTTGTTTAATTTCAGCTGGTCATTCCCAGTACATACAGAGTTAGTTAGTGAGTTAATTTCAGGCACATTAAATATGGATGCGCATACGCACACGCTCTCAAACACTATGGTTCAGCAAGTTATCCTCTTGTTGCACACAACATTAATTTCAATAATTTATTTTTTCAAAATAAATTTTCCCCTTTTCTCATCCCCAAAGAGTAGAATTTCAAAGGAATGCTTCAGCTGAAGAACAAATTCACAGAAGACCACCAATCTCTAGCCATTTGCTTTCTCCTATGGAGAGTAAAACCAGAGGGTAATGTCTGGAGAATGTTTGGCTCTACAAAGGATTAGAGATTCAAGTTACGTTTTAGTAAGATTATTTGCAATGTTTCTTGTCTGGAAGTCACAGCAAGAGAATTAGTAGTTTGGTTTATTCAGTGTGGGGGATGGATATAAACTAAGATCATATTGATTCCCTTATGCAACTCTTGTAATATATTGTGTGTATTTGAAATTTAGCTGTGTCACTTTCCAAGTTTTTTTTGTTACTGTGGAACTAAATGATGTGAAGAAGTGTGAACTAGATAAAAAAATTTAAAACTAGGAATAGAGAATAATTAAACAAATGCAGTATATGAGCCACAGTTTGAAATTTCAGCTTTTTTTAACACCTGAGTTGACAAATCCTAATTATATTTTTGAAGGCTTATTTTGTACCCATTGACTTTGCTCAGACGTTAAATTCTGCGAAGTGTAGCTTGATAGTGACATTTATGATGACACTTGCTTTGATGGTGATAAGTATTATAAGGCAAAAAATTTATTTAAGCTTTACATATTTATTGTAGGAAAGAGGTCAAGAAATTAAAACACAGAGCCATGGTTTAAAAGTACGGAAACAGCTGACACACTTTCTCCTTTTGAAAGTATGTTCCTGTACTGAGAAGCACCTTATAGACCATAGGTGTATATTTTCAGCAACATAAGTTCTCCTTTTGTTCCTGTATTTAAACTTTGCTAAAATTATCTTGCATACTGTTTTCTTCATATGCTTTTACCTAAGATGGAGCACACTGACAGTTTCTCCTTTGCTAATTAGTGCCATAGATGTGATTTGCTGCTTTAAGCCTGCAGTAAGAAACATGATGAGCTTCTGGCAATTTTGTCAAAGATGCTTTTCCAGTTTGTTTTCTACCTCAGAAAGTCTCTAATGGGAACACTGCTACCATCTTATTATTAAACAAATCTGGAACAGACTGGGACAATCCAGTTTACTCTGACTTAATGCTGTCATTTACCAGTAGAGCTGCATGCAGGGCTTATGGTTTCTTCCTGCTGCTAAAAGACTTGCAGAATAGAGCTACAGAATAAGTGTATATTCTGCAATGCACACTGAAGAACAAGTGGCAAGAGGCATGGTAAAGATCACGGGGTTTGTCCTTTGTCAGTTACTTGAAATGACTTCTCCAGTTATTTACCTTTGCTGTCTCTTTGGAGTCACTTTGAGTTTTAAGATATTAGAAGGAATCTTGACTCTGAACACTCAGTATTCCTGAGAGCAAAGGAAATGTGGAATAACCAAAGACACCCACCCAGTGGGTACATGCATAAGTAATGCTGACAAAACCTCGCATTGCCACAAATGTTTAAATGCAAGTGTTCTGATTTTTGTTGTCCTAAAGAGAATAAATTCTGGAGCTGAGCTGTCCAAAACTGCATAGTCGTCGATTTAGGCATTCAAGTATTGTTCAGCCTTTTTTCAAAATTCTTTCATTCTTGAAATTTCAAATATCTAAAATTGTACCAAAGAATGTTTTCTTGCAAGTGTGGTATTTCATTCAAGTATTACTTGTGTCTGTTTTAATTGTTGGCCTTGCTCCCTGAGGTCCGCATTTTCCTGGAGCTGGTATTCACTGAATGAATCTATACAGATATAGATGTGGAATCTGCAGCATCCTCTGAGGAAGGTGGTTGAAATATTTTGTTTACCTGGATAGTACTGATAAGGAAGTGATGATTATTCAGTCAGTTCTTCTGAATTCAATTAATCAATTTATATGTGTGAGTTTGTATTAATTAAAAATAGCTGAGAATTTGTTTCTAGTTCTTCCTGATCTTACAAGCTAATGTTAGGCATCCCAATTCAAAGAATTAATGACAGAAGTTTTGAAAACATGGAAACAAGTCAGGTATCCATCTTTTTGGCCGAGCCATTGAATTCCTTTGCATCTTCTGGAATATCCCATCTAAATGAGAAAAGGAGCCTCTCTAATTCATTTTAGCTTTTCAGTAGTGAGATGCAGCTCTTCTGCCAGCCTTCCAGCTCAAGGAGAGTTTTCAGATGAGAGATTGTATTATATAATAAGAAATGGAATGCTCTTAATTCAAATTGGAATAGATATAGTTTTCAAGTAAGAGTAGAGATCCTGTGCTGCTTACATTAGAACTAGTAAAAATGAATGCTGTAGGAAATCCTCTGAATTTGTCGTCTCCATCATTATATGAATGTTTTTGTTCATACACATAAATGTTTGAAGAAAAGCTGGTCTCTGAAATAATTATGTTGTAGTTGTGTGAACATTTGTGGCTTTTGGTACCTTCTAGGGACCATCAAGATGAACTAGAAGTTTATCAAGGTGAGCACTGCACAAACACAATGAAGCATCTATTGTGGTAGGCATCTGTATGTGGAAACAAAAGCTTGTCCATTATTTTCTCTCTGTCCTCTAGTTAGTGCTCTCCACAATGATGATAGGAGGGGTTAGAAACAGAACCATGTGTTCTCATACAAAGGTAACAAAAGTGGCTAAAAATACTTAAAACCTTTTTGGGGTTGTCATCACTACTGTATCATACAGAAACGTTTTACATAAAGAGAGCAACAAATTTGATTTACTTTACCTTTTAATACTTATCATCTAGCCGATTTCCAAGCAGCCTGATAGTCTTTGAAGTGAACACATGGTGGCAGTGTTTGGCAATTCAAAATAGCATTGCATCCTGACATTTACTTTCTTACTTCTTTTCTTAGAATGTCTATAAAATCAAGTTTTCTTCTGATTTAATCAGCTTTGTTATGTGTGTCTTTAATTGTGGCCGTTGATTCTGTTGAAATTTTTTTCTCAATTTTTTCTCATTTATTTCAGGTGACTTTTTGAGAAATGTAACACCTCTGAAAGAATGTTTTGTAAACAGCATGTTAATAGATAGAGGTTTGTCACATTCACCATATTACTTGCTGAGGACTTTTCAAATTTTGTGGAAGTTCATCATCAACTTCCCCTCTCCTCAGGTAGTTTAAGTGAGTGAGTTCTCTGAATTTAATAAATAGGGTTTTTTTAAACAAACTATTGTTTATTACTAATCATAAGAAGGTATTGACGTTCCTAAAAAGAAATACAGATTTTCCTCTGTTAATTTCTGTGATATCACCAAAAATCTTATCTCAAAAGAAAAATGTATCTTTTGAACAAAAATAATTATTGTCAAAGAATGTGTTTATTGAGAAAATTGCTCTGAGTTCTCTGCCTTACTGCTGTGGTAATGATTTTTCAATCTGTTAAAACTGAAATGTGCTATTCATATGCCACCCTGTGAAGAAGATATAGTTGAGCATCACTTGTTGGGTGGCCTTTGAAAACCTTGTCCACAGTAGCACTTTCAAACCATGCAGAGAGGTTGTAGTTAAAAAAGATTTTTCATTCACATGAAGTAATTTTTGTACGCTGTGAAATCTTGTGTAGAAATGTTGGAACATCCCCAACAGAGCTTGTTTTTGCCTTATACTACATTAGTGCATCTGGTCCATGTATGGTGTATCACCTTTTTTTTATAAATTGATCTGCAGATGCAGAGCAGATTCCTGGCTGGCATAAACTATCCTGTCCCATCTACTTCAGTGCAGATCCTTTGCTCCACCAAGGATCTGCCCCATGCTGTTTGGGTTTCCCTTGAAGTAGATTGCTTTCTATCTGTGCATCTTTTTCAGGCTTGCATATTTTCAGGGTATTGGAAGAAAGAGCTATGTATTTCAGGTAAAGTTGCTGTATAACAAAGCCTAATTTTTTTTTATTTATTGGCTTACTTTGCAGGGAAGTGGTGGGATCATGTGTGGGACTTCACAGCTATATACCAAATTCTTAGTTCTTTAATATTTTTGTGGTTCAGAAGGAACTTAACCTAGAGAATAAATTAGTTTTCTTTTTGAGGCTCTTTCAGGGGAAATGTTGTAGGTTTGATCACCTGATTTTTGTATTGTAAAAATTTTCAAGGATAAATGCAGATCTGTTATTTAAGTCTTTTAAGCCGTATAGACTTTAAGACAGAAATTGACTGAAAGGAGAATGCCTGTTGTTTGCCTTCCCTGGGCCCCAGGCAATAGGATGTAAATATGGGTAGTGAATACTGTGTGAGATCAAACTGGCATTTTTTCTGAAGGTGAGAATCCAAGACAATATATACAATTAAAGCCAACAGCAGCCTCGCCTACCAAAAGGAGTCCATGCCTTCTGGCATTCTCCACTGAATACCTCCTCTGTTCCCCTCCCATGTATATGCATCTCACAGTTTCACTACCAAAAAAAAAAAAAAAAAAAGCATAGTAGAACCAGCCAGCACCAGTTTGTTTTCCATGTTTTCTTTTCTCTGTAAGGGATTAGTTGTAGTAACAGATTTCATGTGCCAGAAAGTGGGTGAACATTAACTATTTTGTCATGCACTGATCCTTCCCACAGCCCTGCAAAATTTGAAATGCAGGAATGGTTATTCATTAACATTTCTTTGTGTCTACAGGAAGTACATTTACTATGTAAACATGTTTTATATAGAACATACAGCTGTTTTGAACGAGCACTCAATGAAACTTATATAAGAGTACAGTGCCTACACTGCCACTTCAGAAACTCTGAGATACCATAGCATTGTGTTTTGGAAGAGCAAACACACAAAGACTTTGCCTGGAAAAATGAACGGTGGAAATTTCTTAAAAATTTTTTTAAATCTTTCCTTTAATTTGTTTTATTGTGTTGTATCTGTAAAGCCTGGACACTGAACTACTGATGTGCAATCAATATTTAGAAGTGGGGCGGGTGGGGTGTGTTTCTGAAGTTCCTTGTGCTGATTTTAGTAGAAATCCCATTAGAGAAGGAAAATTCAAGCACCATCAGATAGTCTATTTTTAACAGACTGTGGAGTATATTGCCACGGGAAAAAATGTACGATGTGGAGAAAATGTGCCTAAAATAGCTAGAAGAATCATGGACCTCTTGTCCTGAGAATGTCAGTCTCAAATCTGGGAGGAGCTTTACTAGTAATGCTACTTCCTTGTGTAATAGGTGGGATTGCGTCTGATAAACTCTCTGCAAGCAACTCCACTAGCTAAACTCCACCTTAAGTACTTTTTGTGGAGTGGGACATTTTCTGAAAGGTGAGGAACACTTCTGCTTCCCAGAAGCAGTAGTCAGAGTGTTTTGGGTGGGCTATTGCCTCTAGGTTTTGGGTGGGCTATTGCCTGAAGCTGTTTTGTCCCTTCAGAGCTGTAGGATGGTGCATTTACCAAGGCGCTTCTCAAACTGGCTCTACACTGTTGGCCTTCTCATGTAAAGTCCTAAGGACCACAGGACCAAGTAGCATCGATGTGCTGTGGAGAGGGGTTATGTACAGCATACCAAGCCCTTGGACAGCTCTACACTGCCCAAGGGGGTACATAGTGAGTTAGCCAGCATTTGGACCATGGAGTGGTGTACTGTGGGTTTGTGTTTGACCTGTAGCTGAGATAATCCTTGCTCAGAAAAGCCCATGATGGGAGAAGGGAGTCTTGGTTGTCTAACCTGTCCTACGTGCACCTTGTGGTGTAACTTTTGTTAAATGTTAAGGAAGGGGAGGGTTTCTAACTGTTTTAATAGGAAAATAATAATACTCTTAAACCAGCAGGAGATGACATTTAGATGAGCTCATAAATTTTGGACCAATGGCATCTGCAAAAGTGGAAGGTTAATTTGATGCAGTTGGTAAAGTAACCAAAAAAAAAAAAAAAAAAGCTGCAGTTGACCCTTCAGGATATAATGCACTTGTGTCAACATGGACTCTGCCCAAACATTGTTCTGCTGTGGAAGCAGCTGGATGCCCTGCCCTCTGGTTTATAATAGTGCCAAGGGGAAGGGGTAGGGAAAGATGAGGTGAGGGAAGAGGGAGGGGAAGAAGAGGCTGGAGGGAAGATAAAACAAACCCAGCTTACCCCTTCAACACCACGCTCTGAACTGACAATGTCCTGTGGCTGACCCTCTTGGCACTCATTTCTTGATATTTAGGGACTTGCATCAGCAGAGAAAGAGTGTCTACCTTAAAGTCACAGGCATTGTTACAAGGAAGCAATTTTTCTGCTTCCTTTACAAATATTTTTCTTTGGGAGGGTAGGCGGAGATGAGGAAAGTGGGGCAGGGGAGAGAGTAATAGCTATTTCTGTCTGGCCTGTTATATTCAAGGTCTAATTTATAGTATTCCATGTAGCATGATGGTGTCATTTTAATGGTGTATTAACACTGAAGTCTGGAATATTTATTTGGTTGAAAAATGCATCTGATACTAAATACATCTCTGGGGACATGGCTGTGGGATGATTACAGAACTGATGGCCATCAAATTGATGGTGTTTCTCTGTCCTCCTGAGTCTTCTGCTGTAAAAGTGGAACAGGGCGTTTTCTGGTTAAGAATAATTGTCTCTGTACTATCCTCAGGGGCAGATGTGGCCCAGCACCTGCGCTCTGGATCCAGGATAGACAGAGCTGCTGCACAATTATCTTTCAGTTTCCTGTTAATTTCTATTCAGATTAATCAGTAGTTGCTTGACATGAGGAATCACATTGTGAGCTTTAAAGCTTTACCACACACCATTGTTGTTTGTTTATTTACAGTCTATTATCCATGCTAGAAATACTGGCCAATTTAACCTGATCTGTAATCTTCCTTTTTTTTTTCTTTTTTTTTTTTTTGGCTGAAGTCTCCCATGTGATTTGCATATCTGTAAAGTTGGGAGGGTGTGTGTGTGGTGGTATTGTTGGTTTGGGGATTTTTTGGTTGATTATCTGTACCAGGTAATATGAGATAGTGCCCAACAGAGATTCTTAGCATCCTTTATTTTAAACCAGGTTAATGTATTGAAGCCAGGGAGACATCACCAATCTCGGAAAAGGGACCTTTCCTGAGAAGTACAACTGCATTTTGTTTATTATTTGCACTGTGGCTGTGACTGGATGTCCTAAGTGAGATTATAAATCATCTGAACTGAACTAGATTTCTCAGTTTCATTGTGTGATGCTATGTACAGATCAGGAGTGAGCAACCACCTCTGCAAATATATGTACTTGATTCATGGAGATTAATTTATCATGGACTGTGTCAAAGCTATGCTATGGCTATTTTGACAGTTTATTTGCATTAACATTCAAGCAAGGTGTAGTCCTGTCTGTGGGAAAGACAGGATGCGTGATGGAGGGAGCCCTGCATCCCTGCCTCTGCAGCATGATGATCTGTAGCTGTGGCTTCTGCAGGCTCGTATTAAACAGGGTGTGAGCACAAGTGCACTGGTCGTGTACATCGTGGGTCTGTGACAGTGGGGATTCACTTGCCAACACCCTTGCTGGATGGCAGGGATTGCAGCTGTTAGCAATCAAGAGGAAGCTATCGTTTCCTTTTGACTTTTACAAACTGGCCTAATATAAGTTCTGTTTACTCAGGTGTTTTTATACAAATTTTCCAAAGATCCTGAGTTTGACCTTTGTATATGTAGTTTCCCCTCCAATTAGTGAAAAGCATTTAGAAATGTCAAGGATGGGACTAGAAGGGGCCTCCTAGGGGCTGTATGCTGCTGTTACAGCCAACCAGATTGCACTCACTTTTGCAACTGTATCAAATACCAGAAATAATTTGTGTCTCCTACTCTTCTATTTGCTGTACTGCTGTATCAGAACCTTGTTCAGGTTGCTTAGAAACCCTCTTCTAGTATCAAATTATTTTCACGGCCCGTTCGTATTCATTTGTTCTTGTGCCAGTATTGTCCCCTGGTTGGGTAGCTCTTCTCTCTATCTAGTGTTTACACATCAATTCGATGTATTTATAATAAGGAACCATATAATTTCTCAGCCTTTATATTTTAGGGTAAACAAGCCCAGCTTTTCTAGTGTCCACTCATAAAATAGGTTTGTTATTTCCTGGATATACTCAGTAGCCTTTCCCTGCACCTGTTCTGGTTTCAGTTCCTCATCTATGGGACCAGTCTTGAACAGCCCTCCCAGTCTTGCAGAGGAGGTTGCACTGCCATCTAGCATAGCAGCACAAATATCTGCCTGCAGTGGCTTTCCTTCACATGCTATGCACTGGGACCACATCTGCCTTTGCAACATCTCCTGTTGATAGGTCCTGGTCATTCTATGATCATCTAATAAATAAAGGTCTTTTTCCTCTTGGTCTTCCTTAAGTAGGCATGCAGGGTTTGGGGTTTTTTTGCTCTGGAACAATGCCATGCACTTAGATCTCCTTTGCCTCTTCCTCACTTGAAATATTTCTTAAAAATATTGCTACTGATCTTACAGCTTCCCATGATGCATGTTTTTTTTCAGGCTTCTACTCAAGCTCTTTCTTAGTTTGCAGCTTTTTAGGATGTGGTGGCTTCCATCTCCAAAGCCTCTTTCCCCTTAGCCATCCTACCTTTGCTTCCACCTTTAATGTTGTCCTCCCTCACAAGGCCTGGTGGTGAAGCCTTCATCTAGGTTTCAGGTCATGCTAGAACATCGGTGATGTCTTTAACTTCAGAAAAACCTCATTTTTCTGTGGTTTTCATTATATTTAATGCCTGGTTACATTTTTACTTTGTTTTGTTGGGTAAGGTTGAGGTCAGATCAACCAGAAAAATTTTGACTTTGGTGGCACACTTTCTTGTCTCCAATGTGATTTCTTCAGAGTCCAATCCCAGTTTCCAGTATTTATGTGATCTTTGCATAATTCAATACACTTTTTGAGGTCATCATTCATCCACATGAGTGTGATGCCGCCCTTACGGAGTTCTCCCTTTGGCCAGAGGTTTGACATTTCACGTAAATTTTGTCTTGAAGACATTCCAGATTTCTTGTGAAATCCAGGTCAATGAGATTTTTCAACTCAGTTCACTACACTAACACAACCCATTAAATTCTCAAACTGAATTAAATTCCCAAATTTCATTCTCATCACTTTATCCCAAAGGGCAGAAGCACAAACAACAAGTTTGTGTTGCTTCTGTAAAATCCTCTAAAGCATCTTTGATTTCAGCCCAGCACCCTTCTTGTGGGTAATGTGAATGGGTAATGGAGCTTGTCTGCTGCGGCCATGCACCGGTGCCCAGAGCCAGGGCAGGTGTTCCTGCGCCAGTAGGGATGTGCAGATGCAGGGCTGAGTGCTTGCTCACAGAGGGGCAGACACCCACCCTTGGCTCCGTCCCACTCCTGCAGCGGCATGTTTGAACAAGAAACAATAACATGCTTGGTAATGGCGTGAGTAAAGTTTTACAAGGAGAGCAGGTGTGCCTGCTTGAAAGATAAACTCTTCCCCCATGCGATGATAAGATAAATGATCCGAATCTTGTGATTTAGTTAATGTTTCAGTCTTTAGCCTGCTGTGTACACAGCACCCTGCTGGATAAGCTGCCCAGAACTGTGTGCCTCTGTATGCTCAGAGCTATAATAGTCAGCAATATCATTCTCTCACCTGGTGTCCTTAACTAAACAGCCTTTAATCATTATCCATCGTTAATATGCATTCCTTATTGTACAGTGCAGCAGCTACCTTGCATTAAAAAAACGCCAGTGCCAACATTAAATAACATCATTGGCTGTGAGTGGAGGATCTTGTTTCACTGCTATTTCAGGCTGTCACGTTTCTCTGGAGCAGTATTTAAATTATGTCTGAATTTAGGCAAATGTTTTTTGTTCAGTTGCCTTGAGAATTAGAGTTAATCCATCTTTCTCACCAAGGGAAAATTCCTCCAGAGGCATCTTGCTCTTGTTTCACTGCTTATTGATTATCACTCCCAGTTTGCACGTTACTGGCTGTGGCGTTCCAGCTGCATTTGAATGAGCAAAAGAAAAGCCAGCTGGTGCTCTGTTGTTCTGATTTTTATATCAGCATTTTGGTTTCAAAGACATTTATCTAATCTTATTAACTGGCTTTACCAAGAGGATTTCCTCACAGACTTAACTGGGAGAAAACAAACAGGCAGCGAGGAGGGGGTGGTGGAGGGTATCTTCTGTTACGGTGCACAGAAGCACATTCTTAACTACTGGGAGAAAAAATAAATCAAGTTTGCCATGGACTCAAATGCTGGTACGTCCCAGCTAAGGCAAAGCTCATGAATTTTCCTTATGTGAATGGCCTGTAAGAAGGCAAGGCAATGGGCATTTTTCCTTCCATGCAGGGGCAGAGAAAAGGCCAGAAAACACAACCTGCTGCAGATGGAAAGGCAGGCAGCAGGCCCATGCCCGCATCCAGGGAAACACAGCCAGGGGGCTGCGGCTGCGCCCCTGGCACCTCCCTGTGCTCTCTTTCTAGTGAGAGCTTGCTTGTGATGTGTGGAGCTTTTTGCATGTGTGACTAAGAACCACATGTACGCTCAGTGCAAAAAGGGAGCAGATTTGAGGATATTCGTTCAAATGATGCCTACACATTTAGGATCTCTAAGACTGAGAATAGCCAACATGCAGCCTAGAGTCCAAATTCCTGATGAGGGACATGTACAGGTCATGGTATTCATAAATTCAGTCTTATTTGACGTAAAGTAAAATACAGTAACATGAATGTACAAGCATACCTATTTTGTTATAGGATTCCTTAAAAGTAGTTGCTGCTAAACCAGGATTTCTACTATGAGCAAAGAATTGTATCTTCATTTGGCCCTTTGTTAATTTAGCAACTCTCAGCTTCACCAAACAGGGGCTGTGTGTCCAGGAATTCCTCTGACAAAGGGCACCCCAGAACCTGGAAGATTATCCAGTTACAATTTAAAGAAACTTGTAGCGAAGATGACTGACTAAAGAGAGGAGTCTCTGAGAGCATTAAGAAAAGAGACAGAAAGAACATATGGGTGAGAGAGCGCTTCACTTTCTCATGAGTAAAGTGAGGAGAAGCATACCTGTCCTTGGGTGTAGTCAGGGTCCCTGGTGTTGGGTATGGACTTGTTCTCCTTCCTTTCTTCTCTCCCCATCTTTTGCTGTGTACAGTCCCGATACCTACATGAAAAACTTATATTGATTCTTAAGGAATCTTTTTAGATTTATATGTGTTAGCAATGAGGGGCTCTTAACTTAAAAGCTCTGTTTGGGGTAGCACTGGCAGAGAATAAGGGACAGCTGTTAGTCTTGGGCTGAGTCAGGGGAGTGGTAGATGGCTTCTTCTCCTGGGAACAAAAGGGAGATTCCAGGGAGGCATTGCTTTGGAAATCCCACCCAGAGTAAGATCATTAAGAGTTACTGTCTCTTCCCAGCTCTCTGTAGGTGCTGGGAATTGTCTACAGAGGAGACTGTATTATCACATCTGGAGGGAGAGTTGCCTGATGATGCATTGCCATCCCCGGTATTGCCATCCCTGAGCAGGCACAGGAGTGTGTCCCATTCGTTCGGAAGCATTTGAGATTGACTGCAGATCAAGCCCATTCACTCTTCCTCACTGCCAACAGCACCTGCCCAACTCACCCTTCAGCATGGCTGACCAAACCTTATTGCAGCTTCCAACCTGCTTCAGCCAGCATAGCTATGGGGCAGTGGATTGCCCGGTTGTAAGCTGGGAGCCCTGCATTAGACGCTGTAGCCTCTCTGGGGGCTGAAGGGTGGCACACTGGAGTGCACCCACCTCCTTCCAGTCTGCAGAGCCATGCCCTGGCAGTCACAGGGAGCTTGCACAACCTCGTGCTTGGATGTTTTTATAGAGTGACATAAAGGGAGGAGAAGTCCCAAGGACTAACAGAAACACGCCTATTACTGAGGGCACATCTTTTAAAATTACATCAGTAAAAGAGCAAAATACAGGACATCAGTGCATCTATCATGATGAAAAGCTACATTAGGAAAAATTTCTTCACTGAAAGGTGGTCAAGCATTGGAACAGGTAGAATCACTATCCCTGAAAGTGTTTAAAAAAAATGTATAATGTGGTGCTAAGCAACATGGTTTAGTGGTGGACTTGATCAACAGTTGGACTCGATGATCTTAAAGGTCTTTTCCAACCTAAATGATTCTATGATTCTCTTTTCCCCCAGCAAACATATCTCCCATAGTACCTACACTTCTCTAGGCTCAGCACCTGTCCTCATGGGGAGGCGATTTCAAACTGAGTGTGTGTGAGGAGGTGAATTTAAAACAATATTCTGGATCTGCTCCTTGAATGGATGCCTTTACTTGTCACAAAGAATGTCTTTTGGTCACTTCACTTAACCTGCCTGCAGAACTGCCTAAATGTAGGCAGCACTCAGTAGAAAATTAGCGTGTCCAAGCTGGAAGTTAATACAGTGCAGCCACTCTGGGCTATTTCCCTATTGCAGCCGTGTTCTGAGATGAGAACAGCTTCTTGGTTCTCCAAGTCTTGCACTGTGCAGCAGAAGTGGAATATTTATTTATTTATTGTGTGAACAGATTTGTTTCCTTCTCTGTTCTAATTTAAAACACATTCACTCAAGCAGGGGCCCTTTGAAAATCTGGATGTGCAACACAGTGGTGGCTTTTGATTTTAAGATCTGAGTCATTGTTTCCCAAGTCCCCATGGCCTGAATCCAAGCTATCAAAAAGACCTTAAGTGTACAGGATGAATAAAGCAGCCAGTGGTCGTCTTTCTCCTGGTAAAACTGAGTTGCCTGTGCTAAGAATAAAGTTTGCAAATCCAGTAGGTGAAGCTTTTTTGGAGCATCCTCTAAGGATGTGACAAAGACCATGCCAAATTTTTACTTCACCACTGAGTAAGGAGCAAAGTTTCCCACCTGTGAGAAGTTTTTGTATGTTTGGAATTTAGTGTCAGTCCAAAGCGAGCCAAAATTGCCTGTAACCAGAATTTTCTCATAATGAGATCTCACAGCCTACTGACTCTGGGATCTCAGGAAGGGGTCTTGCCTTTGCACTGTGAGCTGCAGGCTGCCCACTACTGCACGCCCAGCCCGTTCCAAAGCTGCATCCTTAGGGGCACTCTGGGACCGCAGACAGACCTAGTGCGAGCATACAGAGGCACAGACAGCCTTGGCACCAGACTCTTGACGTAGTGTTGAAAACCACTTAGCAGAACACAAGAGACAAAGATCTGAAGAAATAATAAGCACATTTGTATATCTTTGTCCTATTTTGATTTCTTATCCTTCTGAAGAGCTGGAAAAGGGTGAAGCTCTCTAAATTATTCAGCCTCTTTTTCCAGTTGGTAATTTTCCTTCAGAATCATGTCTAGGTAGACTTGTTCTCTCTGTCCTTAGAGGGTTCTCTGATTCAACTGAAATTCCTGCAAGAAAGTGTGCCTGTATTTCCTCTTTTTCAGATGAAGTTTATTATTTAGTCATTATTATTTAGTGTTAAAGCAGTTTTGCATCCTTCTTCTTACTGACAGCAGGCTTCTTTGCTTTTCTGCTATTAATTTGCCTCTGTATAGCTGTACCCTGTTAAACTATTTCCTTGCCTAAGCAACCTCTAAATATTCCCACTATTGGATCAGTGCACAGTTGGTAAATGACTGACTCTCCAGCAGAGACATATTTCAGTTTCCACAGTAAAAGAGAGATTCCAGTACATCACAATATTTTATGGCTTAAACTGCCTAACTTCTGCCATAATTCTTAAATTGCACATAGATAAATAGAAGAGTGTTATCTTGTGCCACCTGCAATGTTAAAACGAATTTTTCCCCATTTATAAAAATAGATATGAATATACATTATACAAATAAAAGTCACACCCACTTACTGGAGATTGCCACCCATGATAAAGATTTCCTATTTCAAATTGCACTTTTGAGAACTATCAGTTAATTTTTAATAAATTTAATCTAAGAGCTTTTATCTTGTAGTGTCCTAGTTTCTTAATTAAAATGCCATATGCTACCAGGTGAAATGCTCTGTGGAAGAAATCTAAATCTCCTGTGTCATTATTTTGCCCTTATTAATCAAATGTGTGGTCCAACAGCTGCTGAGCATCCTCTGTACAATACTTTTTTTACATTTCATCATGGCAAAGTACCCTCGTTCAGGCTTGAAATAACTATGGGAGTCAGAGCTTACGAGGAGTCTTCCAGGATTGTACACAAGACCTATTTCTGTTCTGACTTTTTGTTCATGTTTAATCATTTTTGTGCAAGTATCTAACCAAGATGCGTGTAATCCATATGTAGAGAATTCATTCAAAGTTTGCCAGTCACTTGCAAAACCACTGCAAGATGACTCCACTGTCAACATTTGGCAGGAATTTGTCTGCACAGCACTTTGGAAGAAGCACAAGTTCATGACTCTTTCTTTTCTTCCCATGAAATATTGTAAAAAATGATGACTTTTTGTGTAGATGAATGCTTATGCACACCTCCAGAGCTGGGATGTGAGCAGCTGATTTAATGAATTGTTTTAATTAGTTCAGGTTCTGTGGACTTGACTCTGTATCTAGACCACATGTTTTGTCTCATTTAGCAAAGAAGTAATGCCAGAATTCAGGTCCAACTTCACTTTCGTAGAAATCTACCTTCAGTTCCAACTTAAATACAAAGTGTTGACTGCCTTCTGAAGTTGGTGCTTCTATGAGTTTCTCTTTTGGCTGTGGATATTTCTAGTCCCTTTCCTTTTCTTGAATACTTGCATCTTAGAGAGAATCAAAGCCACCTTAGTTTACCAGGTGTGTATTCCCTCCCTTTTTCTTCCCCTTGTTCCCAGTTCCCAACCCTTCTGCAAAGCAGATGCCCCTGGAGCATGGGCTGTGGTCTCCATCGGAGGGAGCTAGGGGATGAGTGGGCTCCCGCCCTGCAGCAGCAGCATCCCGGCCCTGGGGCTGGGCTGGTGGAACAAGCCCTTCACCCCACTGCCCATGCTTCCTTTGATGATTGCACTTGTGGGAAAGACAAAACCTGAAAACCATCTGGCCAAAGAACATATGTTGTTGGATCAAATACTAATGAATAAGCACGGTAAGTCTTCCCAGAAATTTTCTTGACTGTATCTCCCATTGCTTCTCTTGTCTGTATCTCCATAGAGATTTGCTTCATCATTTAACCTACTGATGCCATGTAAATAGTTGGCCGGTCTCCTTCAGTTACTGCTTTGAAGTGCCATCGTGTTCCATTGTGTTGTGAGAGTCTGAGGACAGCAATTTGCCATAGGGTGAGGCGAGAGCCATCGCGTACGGATGGGCTGAGAAGAACTCAGTCAGCACCTGGCCTTAAGACAGTAGCATTCTTATTTCTCAGGTTATAAAGTCTTATTGCTGTAAAACAAAAACTGCAATTTTAAGGTGTTTGTTGCAGCCAGTTTATCCACCTGCCCAAGGGTGATGCTTTTATACTGAAAGAGAAGTGGCTGTTGATTGTTACTTCTCTGTGCAACTCTTCTCCATCGTCACTGTGATAGCGGAGCATGGCTCCCAGCCTGCATGAGCACTGAGAAATTTGAGTCTATTTTAGTGAAGTATTTACCTCCTGCTCCATATTCCCCATTGGGTGGAAAACTGGAGAAAACATGCAATAACAAGCAGCAGAGTTTTGCATACTAAGGACTGTTATTTCTGCAAATGACTGGTCACCTGAACTTGGCTTTACAGGTCACTAATGATGCAAGGTTTATGTGTGTGGACCCACCTGAAACACAAGTGCATTGTGGATGCATCTGTTTTCTGATTTTGAGTATGGTGGTGGATTTGTGGCCTTCTCTTCCGTAAAGAAAAATAAGGAAGTGGCATCTGTTTACATATGTGCACTCATAATTTGTAAGAAACCCAGATGTTAAAACACTTCCATATCCCTGCATAAATAAATAGCAAATAAGGACAAGGTTTCTGAATTTAGGATGCCTTTTAGTGCATGTTCTCAAAGGATTTTTCTTTTCTGAGTGTAAAGCGCAGTTTCTTTTGAAAAAAGAAAATCAACATGCACCATAAATGACAACTTGTTATGGATGTAAATATTAATTATACATTGAAATTCTGGAACTGTTTTTACTAGAAGCTTGTTAGCTTGTTAATTATCATAATTATCATACAAGGGGAAAGGGAAGAGAGAGAGGGAGACTGATTAGTGTTGGTAATTTGCCTCATCCTTTCTGTGCTGTTGCCTTTTTTTTTTTTTTTTTTCATTTTGGGAAAATTAATTCTGTGAAATTATCACTAGGGTGCTGTGTGCTCCAGGACACGTCTGTACGATGCGGCATTGTTCTGGCAGAATGCAGACTTAATTCATGCTTGGCACCTTTCCTGTCCCTCTTCTCTTTGCCACGTTTGAGTCTGCCACTCTTGGGCAACGCCATATCATGCACTGTTCTTCCCTCAAAATAAAACAGAAGTAAAAATAGGGACAGACACACAGTGCTCCTGAAACCTCAGGCAAATACGGGCTGACAGAAGAATAAAGGAAAATGGTGATGTTTTAATTACAATAGAATAGAGGAAAATTGCCCCTTGGAGGCATAGGGCTGTTTGTTAGTGAATACCACTGGGAACCACAGTTTTTGGAGTGATCTTGGGGCAAGATTCCTCCTCTTGCTCACCTTAGTGGACTCTTCTCTGCTTGCATCTGTAGGGGTGGGACAGCCCTGGGTACTGAGGGAGGAGAGAGGTAAAAAAAAGGAGGGGGGGGGGGGGGAAGTCCCATATAACGTTTGCTCATAGAAGTGTTTTAATTAACTCCGAGGTAGGAAACAAAAAGTGGGTTTACATATCTATGTTTCATCATGGCAAAAATTTGCCTTTCAGGATATTTAAGGTTCCGTACTGCCTCCTGGGTTGCTCAGGACATTCAGGAAAGATCTGGAAAAGGTGACTGTAAATCCACCAAATCTGCCAAGAATACAGAATTAGTTAAATTCTGAAAAGGCTGTGAGAAGCTTCAGAGGCACCTAATCCAACTAGATGAATGGGTGACACGGTGTCAGGCAAAGTTCAGCTCTGTTCAGACAAAGTGTTGCACACTGAAGGGGAGAAAAAAATGGATGTGCTCGTATGGCTTACAGGGCTCTCAATTACCTGCAGTGCTTGGGAAAGGCAGCTGAGTGTCACCGTGGACGGCTCAATGATCATTTGGATGCAAAGCACAGTCTCTAATTTATTGGTCAGGCAAAATGTTAGACTGCAAAGGGAACAGGATAGAGAATAATGTGTAAAATACAAGCAATTAATAATGTAAGTCGATGATGCGTTCACATTTGGAATAACATATGCAGGACTGGTCACCCAACACTCCGAAGTTTCACAAGAAGCCTGCACCAAAGCAAGACAGAGTTCAGAGAAAGGTGACAGGAATGGAAAAGGACATGTGAAATTTCCCATGTGAGAAGAGACTGGAAAGACTGGACCGTTAACCTTTAAAAAAATGGTGAAAAAGAGGTGATATGGTATAAGTATTGTAAAGGTAGGTTGTGATATACAGCTAGCAAATGGAAAGCCTGTTTGGCCTGTGTTACAATTCAGGAGTGAGAGAGGAGTGAATGAACTGGAAAAGTAGCAATGTCAGAGCTGATTAAGAGCAGAAAATGTTTTGCACATATATCATTGGCCTCGATGCCACCAGACGTCAGTTGCTAAGCCTGTAGCAGTAAGTGATTTGTCACGATGGGAGCGGGCTGGTGGAGTGAACGGCCGTCACAGGGGACCCACCACCCATGCTATGTGCCTCTGGGGCTCTGACACGGGACTAGACCTGCCCTGATCTCCCAGACCGAATGTTCAGCAGCAGCAGCCGGTCAGTCACACTCCCCGGCTGTGTCCTGTCGTTTCTTTTCACCCGGTGGAAATGCACCAGGGGATCGAAATGAACACTCCGCACTGTGAACCCAAAGCATGGTACATGGGAAACAGGGAGAAATGGGTCCAAAGCACACCTCAGATCCAAACTCAAAGGTTAATGTAGATGGATCTTTTGAGCCCAAGAACATACTAAGGCTCAAAGTAAGGCTTGACATTTATATTGTTAAAAGAATATCAGAATTATACTAAAGAAACATGGAAGCTGATAACTATTTCATTTTACTTAATTTTACTTCAGTTTTTCATTAATTGACAATGAGGATGTAACATTTTGGGTTAAGAGCCAAGGAAAACACTTATGACAGAAGTCTCTGATGTCTCTTCATAGCCAGTCAATCATGGCATTAAATAAGCTATTCAAGTGTTTTTAATATAAATTATTTGATAAACTTGTGCAGGCTTAACATGCATTTATTTAGATAAATTTCTAGGGTGTTTCTTGTGCCATGTTCCTTTATTGCTCTTGTCCACCGTGCAGACTCTGGAGTAGCCTGTGAAGTGAAAGCAGTCGTGTTACACCAAATCCAATAGATGAAGTTTTTTAAAAATTATTCTGCTATTTTCAGGTTGTCAAAGATAGTCACATCTTTCAGAGCACAGCTAGAGCCAGGCTGAGGAGACCTTGCAGAACAAGCTGCAGGTGAGGAGTAGGGCATTGGAGTGGGCTATATGAACACATGAGGTGTGAGACGATTTCTGATACCTGATCTAGTCCATCAAGACACAGGATTAAGATTACTCTGGGACGGGACGGTGGCGGGGGTGGGCACACAGGTTTCTGTCCCTGGCTGGACACCAGATGCCCTGTCTATCTATCACTCCCCTCCTCAGCTGGGCAGGGGAGAGAAAATATACCGAAAAGCTCATGGGTTGAGATAAGGACAGGGGGATCGCTCACCAATTACCATCATGGGCAAAACAGACTCAACTTGGGGAAAAATTATTTTAATTTATTACCAACCAGATCAGAGAAGGATTATGAGAAATAAAACCACAATTTAAAAACACCTTCACCCCACCCATCCCTTCTTCTCAGGCTTAAGTTCACCCCCGATTTCTCGGCCTCCTCCCCCCGAGCGGCACAGGAACGGGGAATGGGGGCTGCGGTCAGTTCATCACACGCTGTCTCTGCCGCTCCTGCCCCCTCACACTCTTCCCCTGCTCCAGCCTGGGGTCCCTCCCACAGGAGACAGGTCTCCATGAACTTCTCCAATGTGAGTCCTTCCCACGGGCTGCAGTTCTTCATGAACTGCCCCAGCGTGGGTCCCCGCGGGGCCACAGC
>JAVJGI010000062.1:79746632-79807151 GCA_035590275.1 Ibycter americanus
TATCCCAGAGGCGCTCCCACCGTGGCTGCTGGGCTCGGCCTCGGCCAGCGGTGGGTCCGCCTTGGAGCCGGCTGGCACGGGCTCCATCGGACACAGGGGCAGCTTCTGGCAGCTTCTCACAGAAGCCACCCCTGTAGCCCACAGCCACCAAAACCTTGCCATGCAAACCCAAACATCTTGCAAATGTCACTAGAGTGGGAGCAATGCCATGTTCTGACATACCCTCAGCACAACGGGCACCTCGGTATCTGCACCATAGGTGGCTCTCTAACACATTTGAAGACAGGTTTGTGTTTTCAGGAGATCTGGTTGCATTTCAATTCACCTCACAAGCTCATGTACCGACAGCCCTCCCAACCTTAGACTTATTTAACTGGAGGTAGGCGTTGCTATTATTAATGTTAATGGTAAATGGTAGGTATTTGTTCCTTAGGTTTTGCCTAAACAATACTCTGAAACTATCTACCAACTATCAGCTATCCACCAGTAAATGAGACCAGGAGACACAAGGAGTATCTCAGCTCTGATAGCCAAGCCAGCACTATTATTCAGGTGACAAGAACTCTTGTTGGGGATTTAGACCTGCGTTTGGACTCTGCCAGGAGACAACAGATTTCCACTTTGTGAAGAGGGCCTGGGACCTCCTGCGCTGGGCTCAGCTGGGCAGTGCCGTGGGGACAGGGGACAGAGGTGGGACATGGCTGTGCTCAAGCGCTGGGCGGTAGCTGGTCCAACAGCATGCCAGTGTTTCTGTGGCAGCAGGGGGGTATTTTCCTTCATCCATCTGCCCCCACACAGGCACTGAACCTGGCTGTAGGGGCGTGTGACTCTATTACCAGTATAAATAACAGAAAGTGACCCAGCCCAGTTAACTGTAAGGCCAGGGAGGGCAAGCGGAGGCCACTGGGCTGTTTGGTCACCAGTGGGTCTCAGCGGTTCCCCTGCAGCCCCTTCCTGCAGCCAGCACATCCCAACAAAAGGTCTCGGGAAATTGCCCTGTGGAGACTGCAGTGTGACATCTGGAAGATGCACCTATCTCTGGAGGAGACTAGCTCTGCAATAATTATTCATGTCTGATAATTAACCAGGATGTAATTAGATATAATCACCCTGACAACAGTGTGCACCTTTTTCAACAGACAAGGAGGAGGCCTTGTTGTCCACCTGTGTCTGATCAAAAGGGATAATAGAGGAGCAAGCCATTAGCGTGCACATGGTAAGAGAGCTGGGCCAGTGCTCCCATTGAAGGCCTGATAAGTGATACAGCCGACCATGGGAGAAAATAATTAATTCATGATATTTTTTTAAACTGTCTTTGCCATCATGATCTCAGTTTTCAGTAGCCAATCTGTTTGAATAATGCAGCATTAAAAATAATAAAAAAAAAAAGAAAAAAGGCCAGGGCAGCTAAAAGAGAAGAGAAACATCTACACTATCAGCAAGGTTCAGTGAAATTATTGCGTCCCTTTGTTGCAGCAAACAACAAGGGAACAGCTGAAATGTTTTGTATCCATCTGTGCATGGCACCTACCCAAAACCTGCTTAACACAAATGCGCCAAGGCCCACGACAACGGCCCTGTCCTTTGCTCATCCAGAAAGAACAGGGTTGTGCATGGAAATCTGTAATCCACAGAAGGAAGGCTTAAAAATGTGAGCTGGGAGTGCCCGGTGCCTGCCTGAGCCTTGCTCTGAAGGGCAGCAGAGGTCCTTTGCTCTAGCCCCAGGGCAGCTGGAGGTAGAAAAGAGCAGCTGCGTGGCTGTGGAGCCGTGTCAGGGATGCCTCAGCACCCCAGGCAGCTTTAGTTGAATCGCCAAGAACAGCCGCTTTGCTGCTTGCTGCCACCGGCAGCCCTCTGCCCTCGCCCACTGCCGTGGCCGTGCCACTGCCCCCAGGGCAGAAACACGGGCTCAACCCCTTCCCAATGCATGGTGTCCATAGGCTCCACTGGAGGGCAAAACGGGACACCTGCGGTCACATGCAAGGGGATGCCCCAAAGCCAAAATGAGACCTTTTACATGGTTCCTTGCAGCTGACAGCCCGCTCCCTGAGGCTCATGCCATCCATCCACAGGGACCTGAAGGGAAAGCATTTCCCACAAGGAGACATGCACGCACCTTTGCTCTACTGGACCACATGCAAAAAATCGTATCAGAACGGAACCTTTCTTTTGCAGGAAGAGATGGACCAGATCCAACCCCCAATGTGCCTGAAGTAAGATGGTTTGTTCTTGGTTCCCAGATCTGAAGGCTGAATTGGACTCTGCTCTTACATGGGGTAAAAGCAACATTTCTGCCCTCTGCTTTAGAACTAAGGTTTTCCTCCTGAGCACTGCGCATAGCACAGGTTTTTTCCTCAGCAGCTTTGAATGATCTTTCAGGATGCCAAAATGTCACTAGTTTGCACCTGAACTGCAGCCCAAGGCTTTCTAAAGAGCAAGGTCTCCCAAAGCAGAAACTTTTTCATAGACTTTATATTAGAAATAATTAGAAATTAATACACAGCAGTAGAAAATGCTGTTAACTGGCTTTGTGATGGATTCTGTGCTATGTGCTTATAGACCGTCACCAAAAAAGCCATGCTGGGCTCAGAGTCAGCACTGGTATAGTCAACTTTTGGAGCCAGAGAAGTCTAACCAGAAGTTAGTCTCTGTCTAAACCACCCAGCCACTGCACTGTAATTTTTTTTCTGCTCCCAGAGTTGAACATGTGTGTCTCAGTCAAGCTCAGCGATGATACCTGCACCTGCCCGTGCTTGATTCACCCTGTATAGGACAAGTTCTGGATAACCACCAGCTTCCCCCATCTGCGCAGGATGGCACCAAGCTGTTTACAGTCAGACATCTGCCTTTCAACCACCTAGGTCAAGGTACTCGGTCTTCCTCCATTCAACCTTTGACACATTTTTTTTTTCTTTCTCTCTTCTTTCTCTCTTCTCTCTCTCTCTCTCTCTCTCTCTCTTTTTTTTTTTTTTTTTTTTTTTTTTTTTTTTTTTTTTTTTTTTTTTGCTTACTGTTCTATTTCCTCTGTAATCTGCTGCTTTTTTCTCCAACGCAGATGGTTGGGCAAATCAGATTTTTATAAGCCCCAAAATAGGTGTGTATTTTTTTTGTTGAAATCTTGAAAATATTTGGTGAGACTATAAGCTAGGTTTTGTTACTTATAACCAAAGATCCCTGACTCCTGTGGTTTCCCAGATTCACCTGCCTCTTCCCATGTTTCCACCTTGCCTTTGCTGTCAGACTGTGGGACCCTGATGTGTACCACTGTGAAAACACTGCAAAAAACGTACCCCTTGGAGAGACAACTCATCACATTAAGCAGGAATGTCTCTACTGGTAAAATCAGTCTAAAATTTTGCTTTTTCCACATATTTCCCAGTATTTACTGTGTTTTGGCAATCAGTGCTGCATTCATAGAAAGCAGATACCAGAGCAGCGTGGATACAGTTGAAGTTCAGGTGCTTTAAAATAGCATAAACAAGTCTTCTAGCAGTTTTTCTGAGGTTTTTTAATGTCAATACTTTGGAGTTTGGTTTAAGTCTTTCTAACACCACTGGGGAGGAAGCCTAGAGCCGTGGGAGCAAGGTGGCCAAGCCAGAGGGGAAAGGTGGGCTGTGCACACTGGGCATGCTGCAGCAGCCGCCCTGCCCTGCTGGGACACCCCCCTGCTCCCTGCTCTCCCCGCCTGCCTGCCCGCTGCTGCCCGTGCCCTTCCCGGCTCTGTGGGGCAGGGATTGTCTCTCTCCATGCGAGATTCGCACTGCCAGGGCTCCAAAAGTAACAGCACCAAGGGGCTTGCAGGAGCTGTTTTAATGCAAACATCAGTTTCTGTCCTTCCAGAAGCACCGAGTAGACCAGTCAAGCCTCATCTGGTAGATCTTGTGCTTACCAGAGAGTCTCCAGATACGGTGCTTCACCCCAGATCAGATGCCCATGATATTTTATATTTATAAGGCATCCTTGCCCCCTCCAAAATCATAACCCAGCTATTGCTGCTTTGTAGCATTTTGGTCAGGGCACTGGAGGGGAGAGTCATTTCCACTGCTACCTCAGACATCGTACAGATGCCTGATGAAGCACAGAAGAAAGCAAGGCTAAGGGGAACCAGCCCAATTAGCGCAGCACCCTGGGCAGGGTGTTTCAGCTGGGCTCTCTGTACCGCCCGCCGGGCCGGGTGCAGATGTGCGAGTGGTGAGTGACAGGCAGAGGAGCTGGCACCTGACTACATTCAAAGTCCTTCCCTGAGATTTTCCTGCTTCCTTTTTCTCTTTCTCCCCTTTCACCACGTGAAATGCGCGGTGGGCTGTATATGCAAACACTGACAGATGGTGACACTCGGCTCCAGCTCAGGCAGATTAGAAAGGGAACTCAGTGTTCAAGGGACCAATTACCACTCTGTCCCCTCAGGGAAGAGCATATCAGATGTTTACTGGGGGTTAATAATAAATGAATTGAAAAAAAAATTGCTCTTCGAACACCATATTCTGTGTATTCATGTCAGCAGGTTGTAATTAGCTAATTAAATGCTTGGACTGACAGAACGGCCCCAGTGGGGGTTGCAACATTGCAGACCGCTCCTGAAATATGAGCAGGAAACATCTTGGAATATGTAGGCAGGAGAGCAGTTAACACCTCACATTTAATGGGACACTTCTTCCTGCAAAGGTTACGGGGAGAGCTGGGAGGAGGACTTGGACAAGTCCTGCGTCTGCAGAGCTCACTGCCAAAAAAGCTGGGGACAGCGTGCGACTGAGGGGGGCACGCAAGATAAGGAAGCAAGCGGTCAGGGGCTCTTGGCAGCAAGCAGCCATGGAGAAAAAAGGATGAAGCTTTTGAAACGAGTGTACAATTCAAAATGGATATCAACTAGCAGATAACTCCTGGCCCCTCCTTAAAAGGGTAGGGATCTCCGCGGTGTTGAGAGTTACCAGGAGGCACAATCTACTATAAATATAGGTGTCCAACCATGTATGATTAGTTTGAGTCATCAAAACCAAAGCTACGCTTAAGGAACATGAAAGGCCCACCTTTAACCTCCCGAAGCAGAGGAAATGAGAAGGCACATTCAACCTCTTGGCTGCCGTTCGGGTATTAGCTCATGCCGCACGCCCCTGCCCTCGCTGCTGGCCTTCGGAGATGAGAGCACTTTGTACCACTGGCATGTCACCACTGCTTGTTTGCTTTCCTGGCTCCTTAGTAGCAGCAGGGTTGGGGTTCATGAACAGCAAGGCACCTGGCACGTATACAAAAAGGTGAATAAAATCCATGCCAAATTACAGCACAAATAATGCATCCGTCTGGAATGTATCAAAGGAGGCATGTGCAGCACCGGCAGTGAAATTGATAGTGTGTCAGGAATTTTCAAGCCCTAGGTTTCTTTGGTCCCACTTTTTAGACACTCTGCTTTGGAGATAAAAAAAACCCACTTACAAGGAAGCAGCCTGGAAGCGTGCAAGCCATCCCAGTAGGAACCTGAGCTCACCCTTGGCCGCCACATTTTGATTGAGCAAAATGACTCGTAGCATCATGCACTTGGACCTACCACAATGTTATAGACACGTAAGACAGCGCTCATCCCCACCATGGTCCTGAGTGGGGTAGAGTGACTTGATGTAACAGGAGTTTGCCCCTCTCCCCTTCCCTCCCCAGCCCTGTCCTGCTCCCAGCACTGCTTGGCTGCATGAGGGTAGCTACCCAAGCTCTTGAAGTTTTGAACAATGATTTTTCAGAGATGAAAGGCTGTGTAGATGAAAGGGATGTGAAACGTGTAAAAGATGCCTCCAAAATGTAAACCATGAGATATCTACAGAATGTAAGAAATCAAAGGAAAACAAGCCACTTTACACCTTTCATTCATTACTGCATCAGAAGTTCAGGATACGCAAGGCAGCTTGTTTGAAAAGCGTTTTGAGAGGTGCATTAAACCACGTACCAAGGCAGATGAAGAGCCAGCAGATCGGGGCTGCACACTCGGTGATGCTGGTGTGTGCAGGACTCGGGGAGGACCACACTCCGCTAAATGCTGCGTGTACGAGGGGTTGACTGCTGTCGATAGGAGGTGTCATCTGACTGCCAAGATCAGGAATGCTCTGATGAACTCAGGAGGTCTAACCAAACTTTTCTTTGCTGCAGCTGTGATGTTTTCCTCATGCCCCTGCTAGTGCTCTGTGCTCTATGCTGTAAACATGCCCACCCAAAGAGCCTGAGAGAGGATGGCTGTGATGCATTGCTGCCAGACTGAGATGTGTGTTTGCCCTATGAAAGCTTGTTGATCTTCCCTTTCCCCTCTTCCCAAATGCTTATTATGATTGCAGAGCAAAATCACTGCTGTCCCATGTGTGCTGATCTGAACTGTCCCTGTCCTGTGCCCTCTCACCCTTCCAGGGGCTGCTGTCCAGCCTCGGGGGTCAGTTTGGTAGGCAGCTGCAAGGATAAGCAGTTTTCTTTTTCTCCTGCCCCTGCATGTGAGGGAATAAGGCAGGTTGCTTTGCCTGTGAACCATTTTTTAAACCCTTTCCCTTTGATGAGCCAGCTTCACAAAACTGCAGCCATCAGGATCCTTTAAGGGCTTTCTAGCACTGACTTGTTTGACAGATTATGGAAATAGACTTTTTTGTAGTATATTGACCAGCTGGGACAAATTCAGCCTTCTTTTCTAGGCCAGTAAGCTTGTGGGTGGCAGAATGGGTGTAATTTAATCAGGTGGTGGCAAAAGCTTGGTAAATTGAAGACTGCATGTGGGGCGTCTCTTCCATGCCAAGCCTCATCCATGGGCAGCCTTCACAGCACACGCTGGGAGGCAGAAGGGTCTGAGCAAGATGCTCCTTCATGGAGGTGCTCATAGGAAGCCTAATGGGTCCTAATGGGTCCAGACAGGGGTTTGTAATAGTCTTCCCAGGCTCTCTCTGCCATTACCCAAAACCCAGGGGAAAGCATCTGTCCAGGGCTGCCTCTGAGCCTGCCCTGTCCTGGGTGTGCTCAGCACCTCTCCAGCTGTGCAGGCCCGGCAGGATGCTCTGGTCCCCAGTAAAGCTAACGGCCCTGAAACGTGCGACATCAGGGCAGCCAGTCACCCAGCTGGTGACGGCTTCACAAACGGCTCAGGAGACTGCCTGTACCACAATGACAGACTCAGCTTTTCGTTTCAGTTCCCTGTGTAGTCACAGTCAGAACAACCCTTGCACTTCCCACTGTAGGAGTTCGGGTTGAATTTTTAAAATCCTCCAGGATCTACACTGTACGAACAAGCGACAAGCAGGGAGCGGACAGCCTCAGCTGGCTGGCTCCATGCACAGGGAGCCATCGTGCTGCTGCCCACCCCCTGCCTGTCACCCCCACCACACTCAGCCCCGATGAGATACCTTCCTCAGGCCTGGGTTTGTTTTTCTGAACAACGAGTAGCACCGTTCTTACATACCTATGGGCTCAGGACCTAAATTCGTGCTTTGCAAAGCATTTCTAGACTCTCAGACCCTGTCCCACAAACACACTATGCCTACTTCTATGTACCCGTACCTATGAGGCAACCGATGCTTGAAGCTCAGCATGCTGCCAGGAGCTTTCCCAGATCCTGACCACATAGCTTGACACTTTGCAGAAATGATTTATAGGTACAGATATATGTTGGCATGGTTGGGATTACAGGCAGTAAGATATTTCTGTGCAAATATAGAGCAGAGAACGTGCTTCTTATCACACCCACTGAGCCCAGCTCCTGCAGCCGGTGAGGATGGAAGAAGCGCACGCAGCACCCTCCATGGGCAAGGAAGGTCTGGAAAAACTGCCGGTTCCTCCTTACTGAGCTGCGCCTAGCTAGTGCAATCCGGCTCAACCGTAATATTCCAGAACTGAGTCATCCAACAACATCAGCTATGCTTGTAATTGCCGGATCGGATAACCACATATATTTATTATTTACCAGCACATGCTTTATTGACGTTCATTACAAGCTGTTAATGAGGTGTCTGTTTTAATGGCAGCCATGGAGCCAATAAGCGGGAGGTGGAAGGATCCTGCCCTTTGCCAACTGATTTGATTTCTTTGCTGGCTTTTGGGCAACCACATATCCTGTCCACAAATGACAAGCAGCAGGATCGTGGGGTCTGCCTCTGGCACGTCTGCGGTCACCTCATTTTGACAGGGTACAGGTAAGCAGGAGGCTGTGGGGGGGCCAGCGGCTGAGGAGGACATGAAGGGACAAAAGGTGCCACCCGTGGACATGGCCAAGAGCAACCTGCCCTGCACACAGTGATGCTCACCCAGCAGCCCCCAAGCCTGCACCGGGGCACTGTGCCCCTAGGAATGTGTGCGGCATGCTGCCCGGCACTGGCAGCCGTAGGCTTGCGTGGCGTATGGCCGGCTGCTGATGGCACAGCCACCCTGAGCAGATGGCACTCAGCTGCTCTGTATTTTGCAGAGTGTTTTTAGGAGAAACATGTGTCTCCCCCATCACCGCCATCCCACACAGGCACAACCACGTGGGACACAGGTCCCAGCTGCCCAATGAGGGGGTGATGCTGGGAAGCCCCTCTCCCTGTGCCCACACCAGCTGGGCTGCCCGTGCATCTGAGGGGCACCTTCAGGGCTCCGCTCACCAGTGGGATGCTTCTCCAGTACAAACTGTAGGCTTGAAGCAAACCAAGAAGAACTCTCAGCAAAATTTGGGGTGAACCCAGATGTGCAGGTTGCAGTGGCAGAGCCTGTGCTGTGGGTGCAGTCCTACACTCCACTGTGCCCCCTGTACCAGTGGTGCAGCTCCTCTCCCTGCCCCACATGCCGCATCCATGGGGCAGGGGATGCGGGGTGGTCCCTGGGCCCCCCATCTCCCACCCCTTATCCCCAAAGGGGGAAGGGGGGATATCCCCACGATGCCCGCTTCACTGCCCTCCTGGCCAGGCTAGCCTCCCCTGGTGCTGGCGAGGGACAGCATGCAGGATGAGGCCCTGCATGCTGCAGCCTCAGGGCGGCTGGCGGCGTCTCTGCTGGGCTCACCCCGTCCCTCTCTCTGGGGGAGACAGGGTGACAGATGCAAGGCAGGCACCAAGAGTGGAGGCTCCCATTATTCTGGCCTTGGGCACTTTAGGAGCGGTGGCCTTCTTGAGAGTCACCCAGCGTTTGGCCAGATCCCCGATGGCTTTGCACATTCCTTTTCTTTCCCTGAATGAATGGTCTAATCTGGCTGGAGGGCATTGCAAGGCCCAATAGCCAGTTTGTTGCACCTGCTCATCAGGGATTGAAACACCTGCCGTGGTCGGGGCTTAGCATTTAAGTGCTGCTATTTGAAGACAAATCTAGTCTTTTGTCTCTGCCTGAGCCTCCTCCCAGCTCCCCCCTCCCCTTAAAAGAAAACAAAAAAAGAGAAGAAGAAGAAGAGAAAAAGGCTGTGCTGGGTGTTTTTTGGACAGGGCTTATTTTTCCTCTGATTTCTCAGAGAAGAAATCCTTGCTTTCCATGTTGGTTGCGTTGCTGGGAAAGGTTATTCACACAGGCAAAGAGAAGCACAAGCACATTCATTTTGCTCACAGCTGTTTAAAAGGCCTGTGCTGATGTTAAAACGTTGGCGTGTTGGGTGGTTACACCCTGAAGTGCTGCTGTATAGTCCTGGTACCGGCAATCAATGCTATGCAATAAACCCATCCGTTTAATGAGAACAGATGTTCTTCTTCCATGTAGCCTCCTACCTACATTTGACCTTTAAATTTTTTTCAGGTTGTTTTCTTGTGACAACAAAAAAATAACGTTGAGTCAATAGCTAATGTGAGATTTACTTAATGGGGAATTAGAAGGGACTCGTATAGTTTGTGCCAGTAAATCAGGAAGTAAGGAAAACAGATTTTATCCAAGCAATCTGATTTCTCTTTTTTTGTGCGTGTGCGTGTGAATTTGTGTATTTGGGTGACTAAGGCACTTGGGCTGTGTAAGGAAGCCTTGGTTTTGCAAGATTTGTTAATGAAGAGGCTAGAAAGATGTAAAATGCACTGAATTGATTGGACAGGAAACAGCTAATACATATGTTTCTAGTGGCTTTCAAAGGATGTGTTCTTGAACCAAGTTCTTTAACACTTTTATCAGTGATCTGGAAATAAAATAAAAGCCGTGTTATGTACAAAGACTGGCAGAGAGCAAAGTTTGCAAGGGAGGTGAGTAAGGCAGAGCAGGTTTCACGGAAGGGTGCTGGGCAGAGCTATAAGCTTACGTAAAAAATGGGGACACATGTCTAGCTCTAGCGTAATGGAAAGAGCTCCTCACCCGAAGCACCTGCTCTGGGAAAGGAAATCTGGCAATGCATCAGTCCTCAGTCTGCTGAAGTATAACAAAATCTAGAGCAAGAAGTTGAAATCAGGCAGATGCAAGCTAAAGCTAAATCCTAAAGAAAGGATTTTAAGAGAGGATAATGAACTACTGACATTACTTTCTGAGGGCTGTGACAGATTCTCTGTCACTGGAGACTTTTAAATCACCTCAGAATTTCCTCATCTCTTCCCCAGCCAGCCAAAAAAGAGATGTTTTACTTGATTCAGAGGACCTTTACATGCTGTTACAGGCATGATCAGGCAGCATGATTACAGTGGTGCTGGCTTTATAACCTATGAATATGTTTGATCAGAAAACAATTTTAACTGAAGACAAACCTATGAAAATCTTGGGCTTATTTCAATTTCATTTATCAAAAAATATTTGTGGGATAGTTAAGAAACATGGAGGGAGGGCTACTTCATACCTTTTGGAGATATTTTTGGGGCAATTATGACATCATATTAAATAAATGGGGGAAAAAAATGGGTCCAAAATAAGAGGTTGGTTTGTATAGCGATGGTCAGCCTGCAAAATTCTCTACATTGGGGGAAAAATAATCAAATACACAGTTAATTTTTGGGGAACAGATCTTAATAAAAGAGCAGGAGATCCTGTGTTCATCTGCACAATAAGCTGAACATGCTTTAGGGCACAGATCAACTGCTAGTAGGTTTAGGAAGAAATTTCTCCAGCAGGTAGCTTAGAAAGAGCGACCTGTGCTCCATGAATGCCTCGACGGGGAGGAGAAGCCCACCTCGGTTCACTGGAGCTTTGCCTAAGCCTGCTTCACGAAAGACACCAGGAGTTTGATTAAGAATTTCAATCAGCTGAGTCCTCATACAGTTTAATGTAGTGACGCCCTTGATTTCTTTATGATTCTGGTATTTTTGCTGCTAAAGGATGCGGGATTGCCCACCGGGAGCAAGGTTTGGGTTGGAGCTTTCTGTTGTTGTCTTTGCCTGGAGTGTGGCGCGGGAGGCGGCTGCTGGAGGTACGATGTCAGCTGTGATGTGATCTGGCACAGGTTCTACTGCTACAAATTCCCTCAGCTGTTGCCTCTCACAGGCTATACTAGCAAAAACATAAAACAAAATGAAGATCAGAGACAAGTCTACTTATGTGTCCTTAGCAATACAAAGACAATATCTTCATTATTTTTTGCCTGTGAGATTAATCATACAGGACTGTTGTCCTTTCCAATTGCCTGTGAATTTAAAACAGCACTGTCTTGTAGAAAATAATTCAAAGGAAAAGAAATTTCATGTTATTCCACCTAGACGTGCCTGTGTCTTTGTCCTCCACAAGGTATAACTCCCCCCTTTCCAGCAACACAGTACTAGGATGGGTTGTGCCCTAGAGATACACAAACTGCAAAACAGCTCATAGTACCAGACTGATACCTCACCGACACCAGCATGAATTCCCAGTATTACTCAGGTGTGAATTTGAGTTACATTGTATTTATTACATTGCGAGTCTCAGACTAGATTAATTCTCAATTAACAGCTGAAAAAACAGATAGAAAAAGTCTCAGTGGTTCTGAAGCAGAGGATGCTATTCACGTAACATACCATAGAGAGTTAATGGTTACAGTGCAGTGGGTGGAAGTAAAGCCACTGCAGGTGTGTTTCTTAATGAGGTGCTAATTGGACAGGTGCAGATAAATAGGGGACAGGAGGGTCTCTCCAGTCTTGGGAAGTAAAGAGGATTCAGTGCTGGGGAGGGTAATGTTGCAGCTGAAAGAAAGATTTATTTGTTTTTATCTGTGATGTTATCTTTATGTAGTCAGCAGAACACAAGGCTGTTGGCTCTAGCAATAAGGAAAGAGGTCTGTGTGCTAGAGGAGCATATTGGGTAAAGAAGGTGTTGGGAGACAAGGTGAGAGGGCAGAGGATGTGGGACCAGAGCTTGCAAGCTTGCCAAGGAATATGAAGCTTGCCAAGGAATATGAGTTATTTGCAGGGCTCTTGGGGAAAGAAAAAAAAGTGAGGCTTAAAGATAGAGCTGTTTAGGTGCTGGAAGATGATTTGGGGATGTATGGCAGCAGCTCTTTTGACAGGGTTAACTCTGAGCCCACCAAATTAACTGGTGTTTCTTCCCTGGAATGGAAAAGTGGATAAGATAAAAGCAACACAGTGGAAAAGAGGGTGCACTTAGAAAATAAGAGGAGAACAAAAAGGGTCATGTTGCCCGAAGCTTTCAAATAATGTGCTTTCTCTTCTCCATAGCCAGAGAAGGTGGGCCCCTATATTCTCTGTTCAGCTATGTATACCTTGAAGTTTCCTCACTGCTTAGGAGAAGGTTATTGGTAAGAGAAGATGACTGAGCATGCTGTGGTATCTGTCACACTGGGTGCTCCAGGAGACTGGGAGACAAGTATAAGCACTACCCAGTATAAAGGTCTTTTTGTGCTTTGGATTGAAGCAATCCCCTTCTAATCTGTTCTTCCTCACTAGACGACTCGCTGGTGGACTATAGTGACTTTTTTTTTTTTTTTTTTGCTTAAGAAGCAATTTGTAATTAGCTTTCCTTTGCCATGTTCCCTCCCTGCCAAAACAAACTTGTCAATAAAAGTCTGATGTTTAGATGCAAAAAAGATGTACATTTAATTGATGCGAAGCTGGTTTGTGAGAATGGAACGTGTGGAGAAGCCACTAAAGAGTGTCACGCAGAGTGTAAAGAGCTGGAAGCAAATGTTTGAAGGAAAGGAACAGTGTGGATATTATGATTTCAAGCCACAAACATTGTAGCAGTGAAGCAAATGGTAAAGCAAGCAATTTCTGGGTAGTTAAAAAAAATATATCTAGTAGTTGCATCAAATTAAGGCCTGAGAAAAAACTTCATAAAACTTTAGAGTGCTGTGTTTGGGGTATACATATAGAGAATCAAATCTGGTGGATGAGGTCCTGTGGGACTCCGTGCGTGCTGTGTATTATGATAGGGCTCAATTTTCAAGGCTTCGTTAGTTTTACTAAACAAACATGCATTCTTGTTAAACATTTCTCCTGAGATGACAACTATTGACAATACATCTTCCTGAAGCATATGACAGTTATCAAACAAATAGCTGACAATTTGCAAAGTTTCAATTATTCTCTGGTTGCTGAAGAAGCTCGAGGGTGCAACGGAAAGCTTGGCATTGGGGGCGCCTTAGCAGTTAATGTATTTGCACAAAATTTGTTAAATGCAGAAACTGTGCTCAAACATCAGAAGTATTGATTCGATGGAAGCCAGTTTGGGGCCTGCTGTTAAACAGCAATCTGGGGGGATATACATTCTCTGGGAAAACTGTGTGCATCAGCAGCAGTTCAGTGTCATAAAAGCTAACGATAAAGACCATGTTCATTTGAGCTTGTTGGGTGTTTCATGCGCTTTTCATGTCATGGTACTAAAGACAGACAATGTTGACTGGGGGAAAAAAGATTGCTCATTTCTCTGTGATCTTCAAATGTGCAAACAACAAGAGGCTCTATTTTGATCTTTGCATGGAGGGTGCTGTTGTGAAACTTGCATGCGGCCCAAACATTGCTCTGACATGGTGTTTCATTAAGCTGAAATCAGCACAACGTGTACACAACAAAGAGGACAATAAAGTTGATTTTCTTGTTTTGGGTGTATTGTATAAAACATGTGAAAAGTGATGAAGCTTAAAATCCTCTTCAGAAATGAGAGAAATCATAAAGCAGTCAACAGAAAAAGAAAAATAATTTCTTAATAGAGATGTTTTCTACAAAACCCCCCAAAATACTAGCAGCCACTAGGTTCATCTGCAGATGGAGCACCTTAGCGAAACCACAGGCAACCGTGTTGCTGTGTGAAAATACTTTTCCCTAATGTTGACGCAAACTTATTTTCTGGGGAAAGTAGAATGCAAAGAGAAGCACTGGAACAATTTCTCTTTGGTCACATCAGCTAAAAATGCTCACTTTGGAGCAGAGAAACATGCTGAATCATTTAATTAACTTACTGTATTTTATACTCAACTGCCTAAGCTGATAGAAAGCCATGGGAAGGTTTCCTTTTTCTTTTCAGGCTGAGAATCAGAGCTGAAGATAAACAGCCTTCAAATTGCCAAACAAACAATTACAGTGAGAAACAAGTAACAGTGTATGCATGAAAGTAGTTTAATTTCATACGTGATGGTGTATATAATCTACCGAAGATGGCTGTCCCAACACCATTTTCCATGAACACAAAAAATAATAAATTTTGTTGTTTACTAAAATGCAGTACTGATTAAAAATAACAATAACCCAAATATGTGAACTTTGGCAGTTAGTTTTCATTAAATTTGTTAATAACTACCACCATTCCTGCCTGCTGCTTTCTTAATCAGCAGGAAAATAAGAATCTTATGCTAAAAACTCAAACAGACTTCCTATTTCTTTCCAGGTCTCTCTCGCAAAGACCCAGAGGAGCGGGTGGCTGGAAAGCCCTCGGTGACCTGTGGTGGTGTGGCCCCTGGCAGGGAACCGCTTCTGCTCCCCTGAGGCCATGGGTTTGCCTGGCCCCGTGCTTAAGCACTAGTGAGGAGGATTTCAGTCCCACAAGCTACCCTGCTCCAATGATGTAACCAATGACTGCACCAAACCAAAGAGTCTATTATACCTTTTTAATTATTATGTTTTCCCTCTGCATTACTTACATCTCCTTTGTTACTTCATAACGCAGTTAATCTTGTCACATCGCCAGAGGGGATGAAGAATAGCGGATCATACTCATTAAAACAACATCCCTTTAAATACTGAGATATTCTCCTCGCAGCCTGTTTTATTCTCCCTCCTCCCTGGTGAGGCAGACCCATCTCTGCCAGCCTCTCCCTGCAGCCTTTTGTGGTTTCTCAGCTTTGTATTTTCGGCTTCCCTTCTAGTATCTGCCTTCAGACCCCAAAGCCAGACTCACTACCCCAGCTGAGACCTCAGGAGCATTTGAAGTAAGTATTTTCAACGGCTGTCATAGCAGGAGTGTGTTGACCAGTCGAGGATGTGTTTTTTCACTTTCTGAGAAAAAAATCTGAAAAGCGACTGCTTGCTCGGTTGGAGGTGCACTGTAACTACCACATATTTTCAGCTGTGCTACTGTTTACTTAGTCTGTGCACTTGGATTTTTTTCTTTTCTGTTTCCAGCAAGACAACATGACGAGATCGTTACGGGACGGACCCACCTTTTGATTGCATGAGGCAAAGCAGGCAGGCTCTCACCTCCTCTTACTCTCCACATTTTACATCCTGATTTACAATGACACCAGTAGCAATGACCCACCAGGGCTCCGGCGTTACCGGGAAATCAGGGCTGCCATGCAGGAAGGGCTGCGTGGGCTGCGTGCCTGGCCTGGGGCTGTGGTTTCCAGCTCTTGCTGACCTTCAGCATGGCAGAAGCCATAAGATGTGGAAAGCCCCGGCTGCCTTGTAGCACTGGAGCGGGGTGCCAGCCCCCTGCTCCTCCCTGACCTGAGCCCGTGTCCTGGAGCTGGAAGGCTCTGTGCACGGCCGACACTCGGCTGGGCTGGCCCTGTGATGCCCGGCTTTCTCCTCCTCGTGTTGCTTTGGGCTGTTTGCCTCCATTCAAAGCCACTGCTAAGGTAAGGCTGGCATCACTGGCCTGTTTCCTCGCTGGTAGCTGCATCTCCAAGTGCAGAAAAGCTGGTTTTCTCTCCTGTGCTGCACCACAGTCATGATGCAATGTGGTAAAAAGCGGATATAACCACAACAAGATTGGGTTATTTTTTCCCCTGTGGTCCAAAGACTAAACCACAGCTGCCAGTGGTTTTGCTGCAAGTACGGCAGTTGCCAGGCAGGCGATTACACTGTGATGCTGGGGTTGCACTCCTGCCTCTTCATTCCCACTTTCTAGGTACATATTGCCAAGTTCCCACAAGCGGGGCTCGCTCCCCATTCCTGGGCATGCTCGTGCCACACTGTGATTACTGCGGGAGCTTCGGTGGCAGCCCTGTCCCACCCAGGCAGTCCCGCTGCAGCCATGGGATGGTGTTCAGGGCTGGGAGGAAGCACTGGCTGCAGTTTCAGCCTGATGAGGAATCCTGGAGGCACCTCCTCAAGTGCACTGGCAGATGAAGCTAGCTGGTGCTGAGGACCCAACCTCTACTCTATACATGTTTTGGAGTTTCTCTTGCCCTCTTCCAATTTCAGAGACTGAATGTTCACTAATGCCCAAAGCAAATTAGGTTGTGCTCTTGCAGCATGTCTTCTGGCTTAGTTTTGCACAGAAGAAATCCAATTTGGGATCTCTGGCACTGCTCTCTGGTGTAAACTGAAGTGTGCTAAGTGGGGACTACCACAAAATTCACTTCAGAATGGCACTACAGATCTGAATGGAAACACGAACATGAAAGCACCTTAGATTGGTACTGTTGTATATTTGCTTCATCAAGGGGAAGCTGAAGTTCAGAGAAATGGCTGGGAAACTTGACTCATTACAGCTACCTTGCAAGGGTCATTAGGTGTTAGGAGTGTGCTTCAACACCACCCATTAGCAAATGCACTGTAAGAAACACTAACAGTGATCACCCACACAGCAGGTAGTGGGGAGTACAGGAGTTTTGGACAAGGTCAGTGGAAAACCAGGTGTCCCATCGGTGTGAGAAGGGTGACACGGATGAGCCATAGATGAAATGCCAGTCTCATTGCCAGTTTCAGTCAGAAAGTGATTACAGGTAAAATCATGTGTCTGGTGTAGTGTGTTATTTTTCAGACCTATTAATATTTTCCTTGCAAAATGAATCCTAAAATACAGATTTGCTTAGAGTATCATCATCAGCCTCCAGTTTCACTTTCATCTGCTTCCTTCAGGAGACTGGTCGCAAGCTTGTTCTCTCTCTTAAGGAGTTATTTATTTCCAGAAATAATGCAAACATTTTATATACTTGTCTTCAGGAGTCAAGATTAATGTGGGCCCTGAAAACCTATCAGTGATGAAGAGCTTCTGACAAAATCAGTTCCTTGAGGAATGTCAATCGCAAGTCTAAGATGTGGTGTTTATCCTCTCGACAGATTGACTTGCACCCAAACAACCAGGCAAACGCTGCCTTAAAGTAGTAAAGCATTTGCAGTTATAAACAAATTATTTTAAAAGAGAGTGCATTTCACTGGTTATGAAACAGAATAGATTTTTTTTATATTGTTCATTACCAAATGTGCTACTGCTGATTTTGCTGCAATAGAAACAGAGAAAACTTTCTTTGCTTTGTGCACAACCGTACATAAAATTATAGTTCTTATTTCAAACACTGTTTTCCACCCCTTTCAGACACACTGCCTTCCCCATTCCTCCATTCCTGCTTCCTTCCTGCCTAAACCAGCATAAGATGTATTGCTTGGCTCAATGGGAGCCACGGTGTCACCACCAGCCCAGAGTCACTGCAGGAGCAAAGGCCTGATGGCACCCGGGGTAGGATACGAAAAGCACAGCCAGGATTTTTATTTGCCTGTTGCTTAGGTGGTACGAAACCTGTCCCTGGCACCAATAGCCCCAGAGCAGCCCTGAGCAGTTAACAGATGCTGATGCTGGTCAGCTTAGGGTCTTCATCCTTTTAGCAAATCTTGAACTCAAAGCTTGTTTGTCACCAATCTGCCATGTATTAGCATAAAGAGAAAAAAACCAGGATCTCTTCCCACTGTCCTCTAAGCACGGTAGATGAATGTGCCAGGTAGCACGAAGGGATGTCTCTGTACTCTTATGTCAGGGTACTCCCAAGCTTAGCCTGGAAACCTCATCCTCAGACCTCCACCGTGCCCACTAGTACATGTCTGTTGCGCATCAGGTGTGCCCCCACCACAAAACCTGGCCTGCGGCAGGGACCGATGCCCCTTCGTGCCATCTGGATGTCACTGGTCCCACAGCCTGAGAAACCACAAAGCCTCAGTACAAAGCAGGGCGGTGCTGTGCCGTGGGCTGTACCAATACAGGACAAAAAGGCCATCCATTGCCCCAAAAAACCTGACACTAACAAGTTGTGGCTTACAGGGGTAGACAGACAGGAGGCAAAGGTGGGCTACCTCCCAGCCCCTGACCCCTGCCACCCCTGCCTCCACCTAACAAGCCTGCTGAATAATGTTACAGCGTGAGGTTAGGGACTGGGGAAGGAAGAGCTCTTGGGGTCTCCAGCAGCTCTCTGCATGGCAACTTTTATAAAGAAATGGTTTCATGCTAAAAAGCAAACAAAGCAGCCAAAAACATGTCTCATTTTCAGTATTTAATGATTGAAAGCTTAAACATTATGAGCATGAGATTTGCCAAACACACTCCTCAGCTTGGGTAGGTTTTTTCCTGTTCTGCAAAGTAAAATATCTGGAATCTGGTAGTCTTGCATTAAGAGCTAATTTAGAAAGCTATATGTAAAAATTAGTTTCAAATCTTTATGTTCTATTTAAACTTATAAATATAGGTAGTGCCATTTCAAACAGAAAATTGAGCAAAGCATCAGCAGATTTAGCCTGATTGCTGTGCATGTTTAAAAGAAAAACACACTTAAGCACTGTGACATTCAGTTTTTAAGAAACCCAGTTTAATTATATTTTCCCTAATTAAGGATTTCATTATAGGGGATCACATGATTTAATTATATCAATACCCCAAAGACCTGATTGTGAACATAAAATGTGGATTAAAAAGATGCCTCATCACTTAATTACCTGCTAGATTGGAACAGATCCATGTTGTAGGTCAAAAGGGACATAAAATGCAGGCTTCTGCCTCCCTCTTTGTTGTGTGTGAAGGGCTCTGTGCATGGGGAGAGAGGGAGGGGGGGAGTGCTCTTGTGTGTGTAATGGGAGTGATAATTACCTGTAAGCAGTTTCCTAAGCATGTATTGAGATAGATAGATATATTTTAATATAAATTATAATTTATTTATTTTAAATTTTTCCTAAGTCTGTAGTGATGGTCAGCTGCGTATTCCAGTTTACAGTCTATGTAAGGATGCTTGTGTATTTCTTCTTCTCAATATACAAGGTCTTTTTCAGAGGGAAAATATCAAGTACTGGGAAACCTTAGACAAGGGGTTTAGATCCTCCTGAAGCGAGCAGATGGGTACCTGGCACCGTAGGAGGGATTGGGGCTGTCTCCCTCTGTGTCCCTCCAGCACGAGGCCCCTGGGGTGGCCACACTTCTGGAGGTTCCCTGCCTTTGCGTGGCTGGGTCTGTGGTGGTGGAAGGAGTGGAAGAAATCTTTCAGGATATCAATATAAAGCTGAGTGACAAATTTTAACCTGCCCAAACCTCGCTTACCACACACCTCTTTTCCCCACACTCCAACCAGCTCCCAGCTGCCATTCCCAGGAGGGAACTTGTGGAGGTCTCTCTGGCAGGGAGCACCGAACACGTGGAGGGGGAAACTCTCCATCACTTGCCATGGTCTAATTTTTTTTTCCTGTCATTGGAAATGTCTTCCCACCTCCCATGTCCCTTACGGGCTCCTACACAGTAAATCTAGAAATCTGGCCTTTGTCCCTGATGATCCCACAGCACAGAGCATGTTCTCTCAGCAAGAACAGGTCCTGCGGAGGCTAAGGGCAATTTTGCCAGCGCCCATAGCAGCATTGCACACCGTGGGCTGAGCCTGGTGGAAAACCCCTACAAATAGCTTCCCACAACTTTCTGAGGGGGCTGAAGCGTTGCAGGATATCCATGTAAGGTTAGGTTTTTCTCTTCCTACATGCCATAAAAAGGAAATCTCCCTGCAGTGGTTGCCCCAGCTGGTATCCTGCTTCTTCCCAGTGCCCTCAGGTCCAGCAGGCTCTAGCAGGGACAAATGAGGCAGCAGGTCTGTGGTTACTTTGCTGCTTCTAACATCGCACTGTCCCAAGAACCAGCTTTGCCGGTACCCAGACCCTGCTCTGATGTGAAGAATGACTTTTGAAAGAAGTACTGCACAGCCACCAGGAAGGCTGGTCTGGAAAGAGAGGGCAGGGTGCTCCTTTTCCTAGGGAAGATACCCCCAGGCACATAGGAATAGGTGCTCCCTTAAGCACGAGGACAGTCTTCAGAGTGTCCCTTTGCTCTCTGGTAGCTGAAGCATCCTGCATCCCCAGACATAATCTTGCAAAACCTCCTGCAGTGGTGGTGCTCCTGCCTGGCATAAGCTAAGAAACCAAATTCTGGGCCAGGTTTGGGTAGTGTGGCTAGGTAAGAGCCAGGTCTCCTGGCTGCAAGGCAGCTCTCTTGAAAATACTGCTAAAAGCTGATGCTATGTCCCAGGTCCTTTCTATGGCTTTTCTAAAGGCGCCAGGGAGGATAGAGAACTGGATGACAGTCCAGTTGTTTAGGGCTATTCCCAACCAAGCCACCCTGACACCTCGACACGGAAATGAGCAAGGTGCCCCCAGCCGAGGCCAGCACCTACTCATGGACACTGCCACCCTGTCCCTCTGCCCCCAGGCACAGCCACCCTGCCTGCCCCATGGTCAGAGCCCGGAGGAGCCTTTGTGGACGCAGTGGGGCAATGTGCCTGAGCAATGTGAAGCAAGGGAGCACACTCAACTGTTAAATTAACATCTGCAAGTGGCACAGTGCTATGGGATGAAGACCCGTTTCTTTTACTCTGATTTGATCTTATTTTCCTAAGCAGGGAAATGCCCCAGTGACAGCATCACTGCAGATGGCATCACAAAGCCCCGGCTGGCACCAGCTGAGTTGGCACTGTCAGATTATCATGTTCGAGTTTGTGCCTGTCTTTTCTTTTTTCCCTGCTTTGCTGCGCTAATAGCATTTCTATTACCATATAAGCCTCAATCAGCTCCCGCGAAAGGACAGAGACCAACATAAAAAGTATATTTCGTTATCACTAGCAAAAAAACCAGGTCACAGAAAAAGCTAAATGATGCTAGTCTATCTTTTTAATTCTTTCTTTTTTCCCTCCCTCCCTCTCTCTCTCATCCGGGCTTAAAGGGAGGCTGGAATTGAAGTTGCAGGGTCTCCAGGGCAGTATTGCGGAGCAGCACTGCTTAATGGGGCAGCTGGTGGAGAGAGCTGAGCACATGTTTCCTTTGCAGTTTTCATCTTCATACTTCACAGGGCCCAAGGACTGATTGATGGAATTCTTTTTTTTTTTTTTTTTTTAACATAGCTTTCTCAAGGCCTAGAGCCTGCCTCTCTCAGCCACACTGAACATATGTCCACATATTCCCTTGGGCAGTATTTAAATGTGTGCATCCATGTGGCTGTATTTGTTTAGTGTGTGCTCCCACTGATCTAATGGGACCTTTCCCATGACCCATTGCTTCCCTAAGTTTGCCACTTGCTGCTGTCAGGCGAGAGAGGCTTTAACTTGGATGGCTGTAGCTGTAAATGAATGGGATTTTTTTTCCCCCCCCTTTCAGTCCTTTCGACTGAACACTCTTGCTGATGGATCATCTAATGTAGTTTAGTTGAGAACCCTTCCTCGTGCTGTTAAAAAAACCCAAACCTAAACAGACCCCATCTGTTACAATCCTATGTCAATTTATGTGAATGCAAAATTTGTTGGGCTGCTTTCCGCTTGTTAATAAGCCATCCTCTGAGAACAACATTCATTCCTGGAAAATGCCCAGTAAGATGTGTATTGCTTGCTACACTGGATACCTCTAACGCTAAACTTTCCTGGGAATAAGAAAAGCAGTGTTTGTGCATAATACTCACTTCCCTTTGAGGATGCGCCATGCAATTGTGCCTGGTATTTAACTTTTTCAAGGTAGGCAGCTCAGTGAGACCTGAATCAGAATAAAACTATAAGAACAGAATAGAATAAAACTCTAAGACATTTCCAGCATACACAACCTGCTTGAGTAATACCAATACTGCTCAGAGGAACGGACTAGAAGCAGATTATTTACATTTCCAACTATTACAGCTTCGTGTGGAGGCCTGATCATATCATACCTTTGCTACATCTTTCTTTTGCAGCTAAAAGCTTGAAGACTCCCACATGACACAGGTAAAGGAAGTGTTCAAACGGGTGCAGGAACCACGGCTGGCTTCATACAGCTGACAAAGTGAAAAACTATGCAAATCTTCCACAACCAGCATTTGCACATGTTGAAGGTTGTGCCAGGACATACCGTAACGTATGCAAAAAATATATACAGTGTACATTTAAAAAGAGCTTAATTATATTGTCTGCTAGAGTTCTTGTTCAAAAGTAGAGCGTTCCTGTTCAGCACCATCCCTGTCCTAAAGAGCTTAAGTGAAACATTGGAGGGCTGAGAGCTGAGTTGAACTGCCCTCACATCCCTGCCAAGCCGCACGTGAGACGACTCTCCTCTAGCCTGCTGGCAAACACCCACAGCATCACATCCCACCAAATCCTGCTCGAGGTGAGGCTGAGAGCAAACCTTCCATCCCTGTGCCACGGGCATGGGCTGGGCTCCCTCTTCCAGCACTCTCCACAGGGGTTGTGCTGGCAGCCAAGAACAGCATATGGGAATTCACTCTGGACATCCAAATGTCAGCTATGGACCTAGACGCAGCTATCTCTTTTAACTCAACACAGGTTGGGGATAAAATCAGCTGAAGAACAGGAATGAATACACAAAATGCAGAGTGTTTGTTAAACATTGTATTTTCTATCAAGTAAAGAACAGTTTTACCAGCAATATCAGTAGGAAATGTGTCATGGACTGAGAAACAACACAAGAGAGCTTGGTCATCCTAAGACTAAACTGACTTATTTACTATTGAATTATTTACTAAACATGAGGACTGCAGCTATATTCCCACACATGGGGCTGACTTCCCAGCACTGCCTTACAACGCTTCCCTCCTTCAGCCTCAGCTCCTCTCTCTCCATGGGGCTTGGTACAATGGCAGCTTTGCCTGAAAACAATATAAAGAAGTAGCTGCAGCCTGTTAAAATGGATCTAGTAACACACTTCTGACTACATCCCACTAAAAGTCAAAGTGAGTTGGACCTTTGCAGAAGGCCATTGAAATTAATGGAGCAGGTATTAACAACCTGAAGTCTCCTGACCTTTTGCTGTGTATTTGTTACTTGTCCTCTTTGGCTTTGTTGGTCCACTTTCCTACCAAGCTCCAGCACCATGGCATGATTTGTCTTGATGCCCTCTCTGCTCTGCCCCCTCATCCCCATTGCCCCAGACTGCCCACTCTGCCCACTCCTTCTTTGCTCTCTTTCTAGTCTCCCCCATTTTTCTTTCTCCCTTGCTAATATTTCCTCTAACTTAGCATCTGCTCCCATGGCTGTTCCCACAGGGAAGGGCTGGCAGGGCGATGCTTCATGCCAGCCCATTCCTGCGGACCAGCGCTGCGCTCCCTCCCAGGCTGTCCATCCCTGCGTACGCCCAACGCTGCCGAGTCACAACAGTAACTAAATTAAGGTTTGGCATTTTCTGGCTGTACTGATACCACTAAATTAAACAACTCAGGGTGCAGGTCCACCTACACTGATAAATATTTTGCGTTTCTCCTGGCAAGGTGTTGGCCTCACCCAGAAGGGAGCGACAGACAGATGCTGGGCACAGCCCAGGACTTGGCGGGGGACACCGGCCATTCCCAACAGGCAGCTCAGGGGCAACTGGCAGCTTTTGGCAATTAGAGAGGTCAGCTGCATGGACTTAGCTACACTGTATTAGCTGGCCTCAGGACCAGGGAATGGGCTGTAGCACTGTTTAGATTGCTAATATAGTGCAGCCATTGTGGCTCACAGTGTACCAGGCTCGTGCATTAACGTTGTGCATGGTTCAGGTCCGGTGTGATCTGCAGAAAGAGAAGCGATAACACACAGGTACACATTTCATAGAGGTTTTCCCTAAAACGGTCACTCACTCCTCAGCAATGCAGTCATGTTGCCTCCTGCAGCTTTGCACAGCAAGCCACCATTGAGCTAATGCTGAACACAGCCACTATATCCAAAGTGCTTTTAATAGTTGGGATGGTGAGCACAATTAAAACATCATAATATCTATTTCTAACATACCTCTATATTTTTAATGTCACATTCTGATTTTTTCCTCACTTTTTTAATGGCAAAATTTCAGAGGAAGCACAGTCACTGCCAAAAGCATGAGTAACAGAGGCCATCAGGTTACCTCAGGGGCTGACAAATGACAAGATGTTATTATACATATGGTAAGTCCTACTGTAGAGATGCTGTCATGTGATCTTGTGCTGGGGTATTAATCACTGGTGTTTTTGTCACTCTCAAAAGGAAGTGTAAGGTGATGGATTAGCTTATTTACCCATTCCAAGGAAATATTTCTTTTCAAGTTGATTTTTAAACTTACTTTCTTTAACTTACTGAGCAGTGCACCTCCTGGAAAATACTCTGGGAATGGGTGAGCAGTGCAGCATCCTGATTTTGCTAGAGTTTTATGGTTTGTTTTGGATTTTTTAATTCTTTGTTTCTAGGATACTGGCCCCAGGAGCTTAGCAGGCACTGTTGCATGTGGAGGATACTTGTCTGCACTGCTGCCTTCAAGGATTTGAGACTAGTTGGAGATGCCAGTTGGTAAGTGCACTTTGGAGACTGTTAGTCAGAAAACTTTAGAGGCACATTCCAATTATAATGTCCTCATGAGGTAGGAAGAAAAGTTTGAGCATCTATACCCCAGCTGGGTTTTGCAGACTATAACCTAGCCAAAGAAACAAAGCAGGGTCTCCTGCTGGTTGTAAACCTTCCCCTCAGAATCTGATGAGTTGGTGACATGAAAAAGGAAACAGACTTCAATCCGTTAGTACGTGCCATATTGATTTCTTCAGTCAAAATGACATCATAAAAAGAGGGAAATTAACTGGCAATTTCATCAACACTTTCATCCTTGTTGGTTAAATCTGAATGGTTGTTTAAAAGATATGTAGTTGGCTGCCTAAACTTTGATGTCTAAAAGTTGACTAGTTAGGTAAAACCTGTCTCCTATCAGCCCACATTGATTATGTTAATGACAGTAATGAAGTTTCAGCTCTTGCTTGCATCTTACATGAACCATGCCATTATCTTGCACCAGGTTATCCAATTCAGATCTTTAGTATGGAAGCAGCATGAAGATCTTTCCCAATACACCAGAATGTCTCTTGGGCATCAAGATTTATTTCATAAAAATCAGAATGAATGAAGTAAAATGATCCTGGGCAACTCCTCTGACAGCTTTTGAATCCATCTGGGCTTCTAACTGTAGTAGTCACTGCCGAATATCTTTCTTAATCACTCTTGCAACAGAAAACAGTTCTGGTTTATAACTTCATGTAAGCGTGACATCTGTCTTTTTACCAAAATAACTTGCTTTCTAATAACATAAGATGGTGAAAAATGATGCAATTAAAGTTTTAGATTTTTATAAGGGGCACTCTCAATTGCTTGGATCATGAAGGAGAAAGTATGTTTTAAGCAGTTAGAGAAAAAGCTGCCTTTTGCAGTTGAAATCATGTCCACTTCCTCACCTTTGCAACAAAGTACTTTGGGTGTCTTTTAGTTTGTTAAACAAATAGTGCTGTTAAAATGACACAAGACCATACGCACTGGGGATACAGCAGTGCTGGGGATGCTGTGGGAGCTGATTCTGAGATGAAGAACTGACCCGTCTGTGGACACCTTCACTCCGGACCCTGAGCCCCCACCTGCTATGCACCAGGAGCCCTCCTGCTCTTACAGCCCCCATGTTAGCTTTGTATTTCACACAAAGAATGCTCATGCCAATATTTTTTTTCAGTATCACCTGTCAATCATCTATTTACACTCATCTTTACTGATCCATTAAAAATGTGGTTCCATCCCACTTTTCTTGGCTGTTCCTGCATGCACTTCGTTCAGACCTTTAAATTCATCCAGACCCAGTAATGTTTTCCTCTGTTGATAATGTGAAGTCTGCTCTAAGGGTCTGGACACCACTGGGATGTGGAAGTGCAGGGACCCATCCATCAGTGCTGCTGGACTCCACATCAGTCTCTGCTGGCGGGTTTCTCTAGCTCTACCGTGTTCATTTCCTGTGATAATTTCTGTGCAATAGTGGCCAAGATCCGAAATAACCCTTTTTTTAGGTGTTTCTTTTGATGTTGAGTGAAATTTAACCTTCCTCAAGTCCTTTTCTTCCTGGTCCATTTCAGAAATAGGATGTCCTGTGCCAGTAGCTGCTATGACTCCACCATTCACTGCCCTCAGCCATCTCCATCCTCTCTGCTGAACTTGCCAGTCATTTTGCAACCTTGATTTTTCTTCTCAGCTTTACCATTGGTGCCTCTGTCTAAACTGAGGAGGGACTCAGACATGCTACCAGGTCATTGTAGAGCAGGATAAGACCCAACTTCCAAACTCACAGCATGGTTTCATCAGAAAGTGGCTTGTTAAGAGTTGTAAAGTGCTCAGCACCCTAAACTAAGCCATAGCAGAGCACTACAATTTAGTTCAGATGCAACTGGTGTGATCTTCTTCTGGCTTTCCGTAAGGAACCGGCCATTTCTGACACAGAGAAAGCCCGCTTTCCGCTTGGTAGTGGGTAATTTTGCTGTGTTCTTGCAATGTGAAATATGAAGTACGATAGGAGTGTTGAACATACTAAGGCAAGCAACGTAACAACTCTGTGCTTGAAGGTCTCATCTGGAGTGCTGTGTCCTGGCTGGGGCACCACACTTCAAGAGGAATGTTGTTCCAGGGAACAGCGATGAGAGAGCTCAAAAACATAACCTATGAGGGAGGGCTGAAAGAGCTGAGGTTGTTTAGAATAAGGACAGGACTAAGAGGAGATTCAATAACATAAGTGCAGTTATGTAAGTGGCTGCGGCAAAGACGAAGGAAATAAACTCTTCTCTATATTCACTGTGGAGAGGGCAAGAAAAATGGGCTGTGCTGGAGGACTGCAGATGGATGCAGCCTTGGCTTTCTGGTGGAGCAAGCAGTGGGCTGAATTTGCAGGAGACGATCTGAGCAGTGGGGAAAGAGGGAAATCCACAGCTCATATTGTCCCTCACCACTACAGTCCACACCTGTAAAAGTAACATGTTCAACCCAGAGCAGAGAAGGAGCTCGAGGCTGGAAGGAATGATGACAATCAGGCCAGCTGCGGGGAGAAACAAAATGTTTGTTTGGACAATTTGCATCTGTTGCTTTTCTTAACCGGATAAGAGAGTACACTATGTAATATACACACACCAGCCTCACTTACCAACAGAGACTTAAAATATTTATGTGACGGACAAACAATGCCAAGGAACTCCTCTACAAATGCAGTGATTTAATAAACACAGTACTGCAATGTAGCATTTATCTTTATTATATATAATCAGTTGTTGCTTTTACTTGGGTCAAAATAATATCAAACTGAGCCAAGGTAAGACGGGAAGGTTGGAAGGTTTCCATTTCCCCGGTCTCAGACATACACACCTTTTTGGCTTTTGCAAGTACATGTAGGATTTAAGACTGTGTGAGGCACAGCTAAGTGCTTCCTGCTCCAGCACCATGAAGGACTGTGAATCTCACAGGTCTCATGAGGTCTCCCCTAGCAGACAGCTCCTTTGCCTCCAGCAATCAGTTGCTGGAATAAACATCTTCCACCACACCATCAAATAAACATGTATGTATGTATCTAGGCAAAAGACGCGCATTGCTTCCCCAGCAAAGGTCAGCAGGATATCTTGCTGAAAACACAGGCTACCTCTACATGGAGACCTTTATTCTGGACAACAGGTACCAGGCCTTAGACAAACCCAACCCAGTGCTCACAAATCTCTGCCACACACTACACAACATTTAAAAAAATTGAAGGAGTTACACTGTGACTTTAAAGACAGTTAGTTCCTAATTACATGCTAATACTATATCAATCATTTAGGGAATGATTGGCAGAATGAGCCATCTATCTCAGAAGCTTTTCCTCCCTAAGCAAAATGCTATCAGTGCATGTGTACACAAAACCCCCTCAAACATGACAGTTGAAGCAATGGGCATTTGTCAAAGGTATTTATATTCTTTATAAAGGTAGGCATTTTTTCATACACTTATGAATGTGATCCAGTCTGAAGCTTTACCTGTTTTCTGTAGCAACAGTTCTGTGGTCTTCTACCTTCATGTAAAATAGGGAATTGCCCTGAAAAGCATTTCTTCAAGAAACCACAGTTTTTAAATGAAGCTTTGCTTCTGAAGAAAGAACTTCACAAATTGCTCCAAGGTTAGAGTAGAAGCTGGCCCATTCTGTGAAGACTTGTGAAAACACGATACCGGCAGGCTCTGAGAGTGGTGAGAACAGTTCTTGTGCAGTCTGAAGATGCAAATGGATGTAAATACACAAACTTTATACATAAGGAAAACTTACTCCCCAGGCAGCATGGTACCAGCGCAGTGGTCGTCAGCAGATTTTGTTCCATGTGACTTTATCCCAGCTCACAGTAACCCCACCAGGTCCCTGTCACCTCTGTGCTCACCCCAGCTGAGCCCTGTATCGATATACTCAAATTACACTGGCCTGCACGCTCCTTAGTGCTTTTCAAGCACTAAGGTTTTTTCTTTTCCTTCTGATTGTTGAATTGAACGTTGAATGAACGTTCACCTGGACAGCAACTTGTTTCATGTCAAAGCAAGGATAAAGTTGCCTAAATGGACATCACCAGGAAAATCGTCTGCTAAATAATGCTGAATGCTCCACAAGTATAGGCGCCAGTGTAATCTCATCACAAATTAACTTAATTGAAAGCAGAATAGCCTCCTCCTGAAGACTCGTTTACTTGCTCTTACCTGATCTGTTGGGAAAGTACCTGGCTGTGGTGTCTCCCAGTGGTGGGACAATGAGATCTCTGGAGTGAAGAAAGGGATATTTTGAACAATACGTGGATTACCTGAAGTTACAAAACACTCAGGAGTAGGTGAGCTTCTCGAGGAGACCACTAACAAAAGCTGTCATGGGTTCCCAGACAAAGGTCATAAGTAGTCTTTCCACCAGCCTCTACTGATTTTCCATAACAAGGCCTATATGTCACCTGGGTCTGAAATTCGTGTGACCACGGGGTATGGAATATGCTACAAGTAACACCTTTGGCCAAGTGTCAGGATGGCTTTTCCAGGCTGTGCTGACAGCATGGGGCTACTGTGCTTTTTGGAGCACAGCAGAGGGGTGGTCCCTCAGTCACCAGGGAGGAGGGACCGTACACCTGAGTTTCCCTGCAGAGTAGATGAGGACGTGCAGGCGCAGGGGTGCGAGAACGCTGCATGTGGCACCCGGGGGGGAACTGCAGAGCAACCTGCACCGCTCTGCAGATGCGGGTTTCCTGCGGTTCAGGATGCATTCGTGATGCTCCTCTGAGGCTGCCTGCAGCAACGTGGAAGTGTTATCAGGAAGACTGAGGAAATTAGTCTGCAGTGTGTCTGCAGTGAAAGCCCAAGTGCTGTTCAGCAATGGAAGAGGCACAGGATGGCCTGTTTAAGGATTTCTGCTTCTTCACCCGCATCCTGAATACTTGCAAAATCCCTTCTGACTCCCAGCTTATGCTCGGAGGGGCCTGGGGACATCCCACGTAGCAACAGGGAAGACAACAAGGGGTCTCTTTCCTAACAGGGTTTAAGACCAGAGTTGGACACCATACCAAGGCAAAGCAAGGGCTGCCGAGCACCAAGGGCTGAGGAGCACCTCCATAGCCATTGTCCTCAGTCACAAGCAGGACAGAGGGAGCTGGCAGGGCAGCCCCGGGCATGTTCTGGCTGAAACAGGGCCTTTAACCCCCACTGGCCACCACCAGTAAATACCCAGTTCCTCATTTGCCCTAGCAGGTGGGTATAACTGCCTGACAGGCACCACGGTACTCATACCATGGGGACGACCGTGTGGTGAGAAGAAGCATGGCCACTGCTTAACGGAGCAGTGACTCCACAGAGGGGGTGACTTCGAGGCCATGACACTGTGCAGGTGCTCCTGGGTGCTGGGTAATTCCTGAAGACTAATGAATAAGTGATCTCCTCTGCTTTGTGCCTACAGGCATTAAAGTGATAGTGCTGCCGTGGAGCTGTAGCTCCTTAAACCCATGTTTTGATCATAGGTGTCAAAGACACCTAGTATAAAGCATGGAGAAACGAGTGCTGTCAAGGAACTGCAGGATGGAGGAAAAGGACATGGGGGCAGCCAGGGGTGTGCACAAGCAGAGACAGCTGGCTAAGTGCTTGGTGCCCGCCATGCACATTCACACAAGGACGGAATACAGGCTGGCGGCCACCCCCTGAAAAAACTTCATCTGCCGCTTGGGTTTTTTACTCGAAGTCCATTGTCATGTCTCAGAAAAACGTGGGCTGTGCCTCATCAAGGCAGAAATGTGTTTCTTCCTCCTTTCTTATTTTGATGTATTTCACTTCCATATAATCTCCAGAGGGATCATTTAGCCTGTTCAAATGCCTTATTGAGGAAGGACTGCATTGTTCTTTCAGCCTTCGTGCTGCATCGGAATGTGCCTCTTCCTGAGCGCCCCTGCGCATGGCCAGCCCATGATAAAACAGAGGCGGCTTTTCTCTCATTGTTTCGCCTTGCTTTCGCCTTTCTCTTCCCAGCTTCATTTGTCTGAATACTAATTTGTGTTTATAACAAGAAGCAGTTCCCGCACCTCCCCTTTGTCGCTTAATTGAAGGGAAACTGAGCAACAGGTGGATCTCAGGAAATATCATTAGTCTCTTTCAATTGTTTTTGGCACTTCTTTGAAAGAAAAGTTCAGCTCAATGCAACTGGCTGTTCGCTGTTTCCAGGCTAATTACTGCAGGACCCAAACGAGGAGCGTATTCAAACACATCTAATTTAAAGAAGGTGAGCTGTTCATCCAACTTGGGATTATTTACAGGCTTAGAGTTACACAAGTAGTTAAGGACTTTGATGAAGCTGAGCCATATAAGCAAACCCATAAAGCAAAATTAATCCCTTGAGTATTGCGTAGCACAGAAATACCCTTCGTGCACAGAAACACAGCCAGCCACAAACCAGCGTGTTCATGTTTATGTAAGGGCTTCCTTTTAACCTATTCTTTTGTTCCTAGAGAATAGAAACAGTGTAATAAGGACAAAAGTATTGTTGCACGTTTGATTTTGAGAGGTGCTTGTTAATGGAGCCTGCAACTGGAAAATAAAAGCTAACCAGGGAGACTTCTACCCCAGCTCCTTGGCTCACAAATCTGAAAAGTCACAGAGAAGGGGGAAGGATGCTAAAGAAAACAAGCACCATGATCCTTCAGCGTGTGTTTTTATCCTGGTAATTCCCAGTAGGACAAAAGAGGCAAAAGCTCACGGTGTGCTCCTTCTATCACTTTGTAGACAAGCTCTGATTTCTGCTATTTTTAAAACCAGAACCCCAGGGGAATATTTCACCACTGAAAATCAGCCAAATGCATTAACGAAGTGCTCCACCTGTTACAAGAATGCAGGCAAAGGGTTGGATGATGGCAGCTCCCACTTGATGGCCAGCAGTCAGGATATTCCTCACATGTGATAAACAACAATTATTGACCAGCTGAAAATCTGATCTTGCCATGTGCTTTGTAGTTCGAGGCTTGAACAGCTAGGCAAGTCAGAGGAAAAGAAGGGAGTTGATAGCATCTTCTTTAATTTCAAGAGTAGGATGGTAGGTGCACAAAACTTAAGAATGAAGAAAGTCCTTTGAATTTTACTGGCTTAGTGATACTGACCTTTCACCATCATCGTCAGAAATGTAGCTGCTTCTTTTCCCTCTCCATTGAGAAGCTGGGAAGGTTGGCATAGAAATTATCTGACATAAAATGTGTCATGGGCTGTTTGCAGTAGGAGTAATTGGAGGGTGTTGACAACAGCAGGACAAGAAGTGGTACAGCAAAAACACACACACACTCGACTACAAAAGCCAGGAAAGCCAAGGACAGTGAAATCATGATTAAGCAAGTATTTCTTCCCTTGACGTGAGAACTGGGATGCAAGTAGAAAAGCCCTGGCTTTGCAGAGATGCCTTTATGGTTTTATAACTGTAAATACCCCTTTTTAAAAGGATGTATTTAGGAAGCAAAACGGTTCCCTATTCGTGAATGATCTATTTTACAGGGCTTAAAAATATGTCAAGGTTTGCTGCAGTAAATCCTCCTCATGCTGTAACTGAGTAATGTAAGCAACTTGGGTTGCCGTTTAAACAATTCCCAGTGTGTGGCATGGCCAGTGCAGTTTGAAATGCCTCTGTCTATCTAAACAGAAACAGATGTTTGAACAGCAGAGCTGTGCAGAAGTCATTCTTCAAACAGTAGATTAAAACATCTGTCAGGACCATTGGATGGGACCAGACAAGCAGCAGCAGTATCAGCTGGGCCTGCCAGTCACGTCTACCTCACCCTGGAGGTGGAAGGGGAAGGACGGGGTGAGGGGATTTCATCTTGTCTTTGCATGTGACATCCTCTTATTTTGCCATGTTTCTCCAGCCATTTGAATGATTACAGGCTCGGCTGTGCGGAACAACTCACAGCCTCTCTCAGCATTGCCTCCTATAACTGAGGTCATCTTCTAGGTTTTCGCTTTTCCTGTTAATGCCTCTTTCTGCTACTGCTGGCAGTCATTACGAAAGCTGTGAAGTGTTGGTGACATGCCAGGTTACAGCATTTTACAGTTATTTCCATCTGTCCTTCATGTTTCAGCATTTGACCAGTTTAGTGGCATTGCAAGCAGATTCTTCAGGCCTCATTGGGTCAAATACATGACAGCCAACTAATCATCTGCAACTTGCCCGCAGGAGCCGTGCCACAGGCAGGGTTTTCATTTCCAGCTAAGCAAAAGTCCAAACCAAACCCTTGGATTAACACCTCTTTTGCACTCACCCCCACCCCAAAATCAGAGCCAAGAAACTGATACAGAGTCAAGAAACGGTTCCAACTTTTTTTGTGAATCAAGTCAAAGCTCTGGATCCAAACAGCCCCTGAAAGGTACCATTTTTACAGCCTGGATCTGAAATCTGAGCCTTGAATCCACCCTCTGTTTCCAGCCCAGATTTATTCTTCCTTCTTGTTTTAACATCCAGCAGAATAAGCAGGGACAGCCCTACCCTCCAGGCTGCTCATTTTGGGGTGGAGCTGCTACGGCTGCATTCCCAGCCCCTTCCTCTTTCCAGCAAGCTCCTGCCCTCGCATACCCGAATTAAGGTCGGGGCCAGGTCTGCCAGCCCCGCTCCTCGGGTGGTCCCCGGGCAGACCCTCACCGCCGTGGGGGGACCGGTGCTGGCGCAGGTGGCACAGGGTCCCCTGTGAAGCCGGTGGTGCTCTCCCCTCCCCACCGGCCAGTCGCTCTCTCATCTCGTTTGTCCCCCAGCAGCCATTAATTGTGGGCTGTAGCGGCAGCAGATTACCTCACGACAGCCTGGCAGATGTGCTCTCGCTGAATAAATAAACTCATTTATACGGCTGTAATGACTGTTGCTTCTGTGCTCTCATCATGAAAACTCCAGCCTATCTACAGCAGTTTATAAACAAAGCTGCTTTGCCTTTATGGAAAAGCAATTTGTGTCTGAGGAGCCTCGGCAGCAACTCGTGCCAAATAGAGCTGAGGCCATTTCTCGGGGAACAGGTGTCCACATCATTAAAGCCACCACCCCCCTTGGCATTAATTGCCATCCCTATTGGCATGCTGAGAAAAGAGACCAGGGCTTGTCTGGGCCATGGAGACCAGCTTCCCCACTCCCTCCTCAGGGTAGCCCCTCTGCCTCTGGAGTAGCTGTGGAAAACCCCGACCCCACCGCTCAAGCGGTACGTGGTGAATGGCCCTCGGTCCCCGGCGGCCTGGGCAGGGAGCACCAGGAAAAAGCCACTGGCGTGGGCTGGCAAAACAACAGCATTCACAGGCGGGAGAGAAGGAAACTGTTTATTAGGCAGAGCAAGTTCATTAACTTCCCTCTTCCCCTCTGTATTTATTTTAACTGTCTCCTTACTTCTCTCTCTTCTCCTGTTTCTTCCCTTGCTTCCTTCCATATTACATTATTATTGCAAAAAGGAAAAAAAGCTTTACCCTGTATTTTCTTAGCCTGCCAGCAGCTTTAGAACAATAACCTGCGACTGAAAAACATTGTGTCCCCAAAAGGCAGCAAAACACAGGCAAGCAACCTGCAGAAATAGAAGACGGCTGAGCAAAACTCTTGGTTGGGTGAGGTTTTTCTCTCATCTGTCCAAATCATTGGAGGTGAGCCCATTTCTCCCGCCTGTCCCGTTGCCTGGGGACTTTCCTCCACCTCTGTGGCCCAAGTAGCCATGTGAGCCACAAGTGCAGATAAGTGGGAAGCTTGAAATTAACAGCACATCTTCCCCGCAGACGGTGGTGGTGGTTAGCACCACACACGTGGTGTGTGCCCTGGGGAGAAGAGTCACGCTGCAGAGCTGCCGTGTGGTTGCAGTGACTTCATCCCGCTAATTATGGCAAGACAGGAACATGCTGGTAGCATTTAGGGGATTTAGGTTATATCCACACTACAAAGTAAACAGGCTGCGAGTGATGTTTTAGTTTATAGCCAAAGACAGGGTGAATGGCTTAGTTAAACGCGCTGGTAGCCTTGAGTTAAGGGATTGTCGGCGCCAATGGGAGCTGGGTTAGAGTAAGCCAGGGTTCGTCCTGAAACACAGATCTTCTCCAAGAGGAGGCACTGCTCTCTTAGCAGGGTTATTCTCAAATCCACATTAAGCCAGAGAAACTAATGTTTTCACAAGCAAGCGGGACATTGCTGCTCTGACAAACTCAGCCACGAGCACAAGGCCTGGGGACCATGACCATGAAGACACGGGAGCAGCAAGGAGCCTTTCCAGGGCAGCTGCCAGCCATCCATCCGCGTTACACTACCCACGTCCACACGGCCCCGCCGGGTCACCAACAGGGCTTTGCAGTTTGTCAACCCACCTCTGCTTGGCGGCTGCTCAGAGCAAGGATGCCCCAACGGCCCTGCCTGCGCGCACCGGTGTGGGGTAGGGGCTCACTGCCTCCCCCCTGCCCTCGTCTGCTGGCCATGGCCACACGCCTGCCGGCCCTGTGATAAGTATTTGTGCAGCTGCCTAAAGCATCAGGGATAATTGCCTCCCTTTTCCCGCTGTTCCTCTTCAGCGCTGAGCACTGGCGGCAGAGCTAGCACCCGGGGCTAGCGCTACCGTGGGCTTGCAGCAAGCCCAGCAGCACCAGCGTGCACCCACCCAGGGCGAGCTCGCCTCCAACCCTCTTGCCAGCAATTTGGGATTGCTAAGGGGCATAGAGGAAAACGGTCAGGCACCAAAACAGTTTCTAGGGACAAACGCAGCAAGCAGTATTTTGCCTTCCATTAACTCTGCTGGTTTTACTCTCTGCAGAGTTAATTACAAATCAGTTTAATTGTTCTCTCGCTTGATAACTTTTTAATCTCTCAGAGACTTGCTGCACAGCAGGCTGTAAGGTTATATTTTATCACTTCTCTTTCCATTAACCCCACCGTGTTAGTCTGTGGTCTGCTTCCTCCCTCTCTCCCCCGAACGTTAACAATTAAATTGATTAAAACCAACTTCAGCAATGGCTCCGTTGAGAACCTTCCCTCTGCTCCCTGCCAGCCACAACGGCTGCCACACTGTCGGGTCATGAGCAGCGACTCGTCTGCCCCCCACACCTTCCCTCCCCATCACACCACCAAGCAAGGCAGAAAAACTGTGCAGCGATGCATGAGTGTGCAGAGAAGTAAGGGAGAGGAAAAAAAAATCACTCTGAGGAATGTGCACACTGCCTAAAAAAAAAAAAAAAAAAAAAAAAGAAAGAAAACAAGAAAAAACAAAACCCCTGGCAACCTGCAAGAAAATTATAAAAACAGCCCAAGTCTGCCAGGAATTCAGTCTTGGATGCCTTCCTACGACCGCCGCTGACTGGCATTTCCCCATCACTTCTCCCTTTCTGATGGGACCATTCGGTGTAGTATTAACAGTAGCTGCCTGTTCTCTACTGCTGTTACAGCCCTGCTGGACGTAATGCAGAGGTGGGAGGGAAAGTGCTTGGATCATTGTCTTCTCCTTCCTGGGCTGTGCCTGCGCATGCAGGTCACACTTGCAGGGTATAGAGGACCTGGGAGTCCTGCAAACATTCCCCGGTAAACATTCTCCTTCCAACAACAAATGGTTTTGGCTGGATGTAAGGAAGATTAACGTTTCCTTATGAAAACAAATAATGCAGAATTCTCCCACAATGTCCTTAAACACAGCACTGAATCGCTGCTCGTTGTTCTGGACCATCCCGGTGCCATCACTAACTGTGCTCCATGCTTAAATCTGCCTGTAGTTGCACACTCTGAACTTAATTTTCAACTCTACTGAAAATCCTTCCCTCAAAACTTGATCCATAACAACATTTCTTCCCTGGAAGATCAGGTTGGTTCATTGGTCTGTTTCATGGTGAGGAAGAAATCAGGTACATTAGAAGTGTGATGTTTCAGAAATTTTTTGGTTCAACTTTTTGAACTGAATTTTTTTCTGGCTTATGCTTTTGTCTCTGATATGATGTGTCCTTTGTTCACTAGATCTGCTTTGTTTTCTTTGTCTTACTGAGCATATCCATCTCTTAGTGAGGCTGGTTTTGTTTCTGCAGGCAGGGACATCCCAGAGTTAGGAGACTTTCACAAGAAGTAGAAGGTAAGTGTAGGCAGGGCATAACAGAGAGCCATAAAACCCTTATCCACAGGGTCCCCATTCCAGCCCCAAATCCATCAGAAAACATTTGAGCCACAGAAGCTATGGATCCGATGCAGAAATTAATGTGAAAACTTTTCACTCTGGAGAGCTCTTTAAAATTTCTTACTCAATGATTGTAACGAACCCTTCTGATTGCCTTGTCGTTGAGTCTGCAAACATTTTGCTGGTTGGCAATCGTATATGTACGTAGGCTGCAGTAGCTTGCTGATGCCTTTTTCTTTAAAAGCTAGTATGTTATTTCAATCCACGCTTTTCAGTCAAGTAATTTAAATGGGCACATGTCCTTAGGACATGCCAGATCAAAACTGTCACACACTTTCGGGAAATCTGGAATCAGATCCCAACCTCATCAGTCATCACAAAATTGTAAAGGATAAAAACCAGACCACTGACTTAATCACTCCTGAAATTTTTAACTATGTTTGGATCCAAACTCTGAGATTTTCAATAGCGTTAGATGGCTTGTTTTTCAGAGAGGCATTTCTGAGCATTTCTGAAAATCAGGCCTGAAATGAGACACCAGTTTGACACACAGACACAACTCACCCCCAACCACCCATACTTTTTGAAAATCTTAATTTCTACTTCATTATCAAAGCATCAGGGAAGAAGCATTTGCCAGCCTTCTTAGAAACAGAACACTTCATAATAGCAACAACTGCTCTCTTTAATGTCAGTTGTACTTTTTAGAGTGCTACTTTGTTTTTTCTAGCTTTTTCAGCTAGAAAGTGCTTAAGTGGTTAATAAATCATGAGGGCCTTCAAAGTCTGTGGAAGGCACTAAATTAATTTTAAAACCTTTTCTTCCATCAGAAAATAATGCACTGGGATTGGTCACCTATCAGCTTGTACCTAACTTTTATATCACGTCAAGTAGAGGTGTCCATGATACGCTAGGCTACGTTTGTGTTTTCACAGCTGGGAGACAGTTCCCCAGACCGGGTGCAGTACCAAGTCCACCTAATGACTCTTCTCTGGTTGAGATGTGGCCACTAACTGTCCTCTGTCAGGCTTCTTTTGCCACCGTGCCCCCTGCATGGCTGGAGGTGGCCAAGACACCAGGGCACATAGTGCTGCATGTTGAGCGGTGGGTCTAAATGGGACAATACAGATTAATTCAATGCTCATTGTAAATGACTCATATGTCTAGTCAATCTGCTGGGATTATATTTCACGAATTCGTTCAAAAAGCGTTTTGAGGTATCTTTTGAAAAATCGTGTTTTTGCTTAGTCTCTGGTGACAGCTTCAGTGATTAAGAAGATGAAAACATCAATTTGCAGTCCTTGTTACCATTCCAGACCAGGCCATGCTGTATACCAATATCAGCACGGTTACTGGAAGAGTTACTCTTGGGAGCAGCACGAGCCATTTTTTACCGCACTGAACTCAGCATCACTTCACCATGTAAACCAGAACCTCTTAGAGCAAATCCACCATGAAATCTCCGAAATGACCTTTAGCTTACCAGTTACCATTCATGTAAAATTAAAATGTACTAACCCATTTACCTGCTAAAAGCTGGATCTATTTCATGTTTAAAACTGTGATTTCCGTCCTAGCTCAGGGACCAGTTTTCATGCCTCTGCTCTGACTGCAGAGGGTTGCTTTATTCTTTAGAATAATCTTGCTGCTTTGAAAAGAAAGGTGGTGGGTGAAAAATCAAAACCCAGGGGAACTTCTGGTATGAAGGACGTGGAACTGAGGTGAATAATGCTTGGAAAGGGAAAGTGAGGGAGCAGACAGTTGCAGATACCTGGGAAGCTGACCAGTCACACTTTTCTCATTCAGTTTGGGCTAAGTGATAATTATGGTTGTTCTGCATTCCAGAGGAGTATATTAATTGACTGCATGCAGCAGCTCACAGCTGAAACTACTGCCTGACATCCTGAATTTCCAGCTGTTAGAATTTTCTGCACAGCCTTTATGCCACCCTGTGATTAAATGGCAGAGATTTCAGCATGGCACTAGCAGCCGTGGCAGCCACCTTGAGCTCTGGCAGGAATACTTAAGGGAAAGAGTCCGAAAAAAATGTCTCTGAAAATGTACCTTCATGGATTTTTTTTCTGGGAAAATGGTCTATTTTGGGCTGATTGGCCAATGTAAATGTCAAGGAGTAAATATTCCTCATGGTAAATACCTAGCCAAGGGTATTTTTGTACTTTCAACTTTTTTCATGGATCATATTTATTTTTTCTGGCCACTTATATTAAAAAGTAATGGTATAAGGCCAGAATAACTCCACGAGTGTCTACTGAGCTACACAGATTTAAAACTTCAGTAGCAAAATCGGCATGGTGCTGAGAGAGCTGAACAGCACAGCCCTAACAGGGTGGGATTGCACGGCCCCCTTCAGCCTCCAGAAACAAAACTTCATTTACAACAACAGTGACTTCTCATTTCTAGTCCATGGGCCGTGAAGTCAGTCCTGGCTCCCAGCTTCCTTACCTATCTTATGGCAAGGCCCGCACAAAATAGTTGCGTTAACGCATTCTTCACATCCCTGCTTGGCCGATTGCAGGGTGTTTAAGTCCACCCTCATCAGCCTTCGGGGGCTCCCACCTGGAGCTTTGCTGTGCCCTGGTGTGGTATGTTCCTCCAGAGGCATTTCTCTTTTAGTGGATGCTGAAATGATCCCTATCTACGTTCTAGCCTGCAGACAATTTTGAGGGTGGCAGCTTTACATTAGCAAGGGAGAACAAGCTCCCTTGGTAACTCTTTACCTTCCTCAGTTGTGACTGCGGAGGGAGAGGAGAAGGCAGAAAAGTGTTGCCTTCCCTTGTTGTTTGTCATATTAAGTTTTACTTGTCTTCAAGGATTATGCACCAAGGGCTGCCTCCTCTCTTGGTGCTTCACATGTGGCTGCTTTTGCATGGGTCCAGTTATGAGCTGATTCCTTTGTAAGTACTCTGTGACGCACAAAAGCTGAAAGGGGAAAGAAAAAATCCCCACCCACTCTAAGACAGTCTATTGAACTTTGTTTTCCAATTACCTAACAAATTGCTGATTAAGGGCAGGATAGGGCGGTGGAAATATAAGACCTAAAGGCACTGTACATTCCTCATCTGTAATGACCAGAAAAAGTGGGTGTTTTTTGGTGGTTTTAGCCAATTTGCAATTTATCTTGGTTTTAGCCCAAGCAGGCTTGAAACCAAGACAAACATTCTTTGATGTAATCTAATTGTGACTAAGACCGTTTGCATAAAGGTTTCGCAGCTAGGATAGGAAGAGGAAAAAGACCTTGAAAGCATTCCAGTGGAAAAGTCATGTGCACCAGGCTTTCGGCTGCACCAATGGCACCCAGCTGCCCATTGTTTTAGTTGCAGCTTAAATTAATACCTGACAGCAAAGGAATTAAAGCCCTGCTGAAGTCATGTATTTGCTTATTCTTGGGTTTTTTCCAATCATGTTTGCACAATGATAGCTTCAGTTGAAAAACTAATAGGAAAAATGCCCTTCCCCTGTTACTATTCCCACTCCCTTCCAAAAATATATTTAATAAACTAGCTTGAAAACTGCTCCCAAATACATTAGCAAGACCAGGCTAGCCTCACAAATTAATGAAGCTGTTGTTGGTGAGGCTGGAGAGAGCCTGGAGAGGACTGCAAGAGGTCCTGAAGTTGCACAATGCAGGTACAAACAGTGGCTGATATTTCCCGTTACACAGAGCTGTGGGTGTCACTCTTCTGAAGCTACCCCAAAAGCAGAATCAGTGACCCCGACTGGATATAACAGTAAGATGTGCATTTTAAAGATAGTGAGGCTCCTCTTCACCAGCTGCCCTTGGCTCAGTGTGTGGAAAGACCAGGCTCTAAGGTCAGTGAGGAACAGCAAACCTGAGACATTCTGGTCTGGACTACACTGAAGATACAACAATGGTGTACATGCATCGATGTCATCCATAACCTACTTCTATAGATGTCCATGTAAGTGTCAGGAATGCCAGATTTGGATTCTGATTCTTCTTTCCCATCCAACTCATCGTCTCTAAATTACATCACCATAACTCTTAACGAAAGTCAGACCAAAGGATTTTTCATGTGTGTCACAGGATCAAGAACGTGGTAGCAGATCACCATTCTGCTTGTCACTGTAACACATTTGCTGCTAACAATCCATTGTGGTTTATTTCCCAGTCTTTCAAAGGCAGACTTCTCCAAATTCCCACTAGGGACCGTGGCTAGCATGGTCCAATAAGCAATTTCTGTACTAGGTATTGTAATTCAGCTTTCAATTTGGCCTGAAAATTTACCAGCCCAGGCATAAAATGTGCTCATTTGACCTTTATACTCAACGATAATGAAAACATCCAGTGATATTTTACCCTCCTGCCAAAATACCCTCTCCTCCAGGCCTGTGTTTGAGTCATAATTTGCAAGACAGCAACTGTAATTTCCCTAGCAAAGCATCCATATGTACCCATTAAATTAGCAAAATTAAAGACTTGAAAAATCAAAATATTAACAGTTTAACACTCATTCATGCTATTTAGAGGTGGGCCACTGTAATGAACAGGTGGTATTCTGTCTACAGGACAGAGATGTTCCTTAACTAGGCTGCTAAATTTTACATTTCCATCTTCTGCAAGAGATGTGAGTCTTGGGTGGTGCCTTCTTTTTTCTGATTTCTTCCATATCCTAAGTCATGATCTGATTTTGAATTTCATTCAGAAATTCATTCTCTTTTCCTTCTTCATGGAGACCTATGGATAGATGAATTACTTTCCTGGGTAGTGGCTTGTTAACCAGCTGGCAGCGCAAGGAGGGTGTGTAACAGGATATCGAGATCTCCACATTCTCAGTTCTTAAGCCTTTGTGAAATAAGCCCATAACAGGCTCCGTGATTAGTTCAGGAGAATTTCGCCGGAGATCAGTAGATGGCTAATATATACACTGTGTCCTCTAGGTCGACCGAAGCGGCGACTGAGAGTATCTGAACAGCACTGAACATTACAACCCAAAAGAAAGTCAACACTAATTAAATCCAAGGGATTTTCTAGGTGTTACTGTTCTTGTAGCATTCTCAGCAAATTCTGAAAAGCTGCTAGTTTGGGGAATAATGCCTTTATAGATTAATGCTGCTGATTAATAAGAGCTGTTATTTATGGTGAAAATCGCACGACTGCTGGGTCTAAAGGCTTCTTTGGGGCTGAAAGCTTTCTGTACAGAAAGTTGTTGTTGGGAAACAAGGGACTGGTGTGTTACTGTAAAAGATAGGTTGTAAAAGGGATGCTTAAAAGGGGCCCAATATGGTTTGGATCGCAGCCAAGGTCTTGCATAACAGGATGCCTCATAAAAGAAAGGCTTAGAGGGGTATGGTTAAAAGACAGACGTTTCTTTTGAGCAGAGATGTGCCAACGGGAGGATCACTGACAAATCTTTGTTCACTATTATGTGTGCATATAATTAAAAAATGTTGGTGTTTTCAGCCGTTCCCAGATTATGTTGACTGGTTTAGAGAATCATAGTCTAAAAAAACCCCCCAAAATAGAATAAGACACACCAAGTGCAGTTCAGCCAGGGGTATTTTTCTGTGGATAAACTGGTCAGATTTTAATGTCCTTCAAGAAGCAGAAGTAGGAATGCCCGCTGAACCTTGTGATCAGGAGCGCAGCATTCAAAGCCAGACATCATTGCAAATCTGGGGCAACTGTCTTGCAAAGGCACATGACAGCATGATATCCAGCCCCAGGTAGTCAGAAGGGAGTTCAAGGGCAGCCATTTGCATCTAACAGGCAAGCCAGGAAACTGCTAGGTTGGTAGCAGAAGCTTCATTGAAAGATGGAGAAAATTATCTCTGTCATTATTAATGACAACAGAAAGGAACTTTTAACTCCAGCCTAATTGTCTGGCAAGTATTTGCATTTTCCTGCTTTACATTTAGAATCCACTAGTAGTATTTTAAAGTAAGCTTTGTAAAACCACCATTTCTGGCTCCTTTCCATTTCTAGAGGCAATACTGGGTGTCGTTCTCCAGAAATCACCCAATGCAAGCATGACAGGCTGACTACCAGCCTTAGCATTAGGGCTCAGGAACTGAAGGAAGACTGCCTCAATGGAAATCATAACACAATCTCTTTACGATTCCTTCCCATCCTCATTATAATACTTTGTCTTAGATCTACTGCTGGTTTTAGTGGAATATATTCAGCCTTACCCCAGCACCTTAGGGAAAAGGTCTTCTGTCCAGCTCCTTTCAGTAGCTCCTGAGCCAGGATCAAACCATTAGTCCTATACAAGAACCATGAAGTAGGGCTGCTGTTCCTCAGCATCTATGGTACAAGCTGCTTCCCAATCACGCCAAACCTTTCAGTCAGTACATGCCTTGCAACATCCAGTTGAAAAATGCCTACACCTGGCAAAGCTGGTTCTCCAGGACAGGTTTGGTCACAAGCCTTTCCTCTGGTGTCTGCTGATGGAGGAGAGCAGCTACAGCTCATCACAGCAGTTCACAGACACAGGAGGGATAGCCTTGTTGCTGGTTTTCGCTAATAGTAAAATACTGATTATGAAAATGCAATTGGCCACTGCCGTCTGTAAAGATTCCTGTTCCCTGAGTTTTAGGCACAGGCTGAAAATGTGGGGCTACTAGGATTTCCCTCAGATCACAAACAAAACCCCTGCAGCTGCTGCTATTAAAAAGATGATGGCTTAAAAGAAGAAAGAAAATATGCAATGTGACACATCCAGTATGCTCTTTCCAAAAGAAAACAGGTGTTGTGTGAAAAAAGCCAGGACATAATACAGCAAGTGCCTGACCTCTCTCAGTACACAGGATACTAGCCACAAGCTCCATGGTTAAACTCTTGGGAATAAACTGGGAATAAATACAGACATGAGTATATATAGCCTTGACACGGAGTCCTCACTCTACCAAAGAAACAATGATTTTAACTTTGCCTTGGACAAAGTAGTTAAGGAGACATAAAGGTTTCACATCCTACCTTCAGCCTCAGTCTGTGACATCTAATGACTTGCATCTTTCAAGCCAGAGGAACCTGGTGAGCAAAATAGGCAATGGCATTGCCATTTTCCATCATGTTTCCTGCTCAATAGAGACGGTGGGACAAATGGCTGGGTAATGTGGCTGCAGGCTGGCTATTTCCTCATTCACTGGCCAGGTCAGAGCTCAGGGGAAGCCCCACTGAAGAAACTGGGGAGGGCAGATGTTCTTGAGAAGAGCAAGACCTGCAACAGATGTACCTACGATCAGCTCCTGGGCTACGCCTCCCACTGCTGTGGGAACCCTTTGCTCCTTCTAAACTACTGAACATGGTTTGACATCTTTCTTAGATGAGCAAGTTAAAAATTCATCAACATTGTGTTTGTGTTTACTTTAGCTCTCTGAGGAGAAATCAGCTGTGAGCCTAAGAAGAAATCATCATACACATTCAAGGTTTGTACTCAATATGGTTCTTCTGCATGTGACTGTAACACAGAGACAGCACAAGAACTTCTCTGGGACAATTCCTCTCTCCGTTGTACTGTTGCAAATATAAACCTAAAGGAGATGTCCTTTCAGCATCCTGCTCCACAGTTACATTGTCAAGAATGAGACAATTAGGTTGTCGTGGCCAAAGACATGTCCTCAGTTCCCAGTGTGTTGTCATGAAATAAAAATATAATTGTAATTTTGCAATAGCTCATTTTTTTGTGAATGTGTGCTAATGGGGTGCATGAAAGGAGATGAAAAGGTAGGGCCACAGCTTTAGACTGAGAAGTTTGCTGAGGTGTTGCAAAGAAACAGGAAGACATTAGGTGGGTTGTTGCCCTCTTGTGCCCATTTGATGTTGTGGTCCTGGTTCTGGAAACAGAAAAGGTTCCTCTGAGCACCAGGAAGCTCTGCCCTTTGGCAGAGTTAATCAACACTTAATAAATAACAAAAAATCCTCTCCCTATGCTGCGCATCAAATAATAACACAAACCTAGTGTTTTAAGTGCTCTCCTATTTAATATCAGCTTTTTGTTTAACTATGAAAATGCTTACATCTAAGCAATTACACCACAGAATGCAAAACCTACTTTCTCTACACCCCATGCTTCCAAACCAGTGTGCTTCCATGCTGTAGCTTGTGGGGTGATGCTTATTTATGGAACAGCCAACCCGGTGATAAATTGCTTGATGAAATGACGTGATGGACAGAAAGGGTTTACTGAGCCACTGCAGTGGGAAGGAGAAAGAACACTAGCTGAGTAGTCGGATCTCATAGAAAGTTTGGGAGCCAGATAGCCTCCAATAAACTTTTTCAGACCTAGCCATGAGTCCTCTTCAGTTAGAAATCTGCAGACAGCTCTAAACAAGACCTGGATCCACACACTGTAATTACCCACCTTGTGTAAAGTAATTGCACACTGCAGTTACCCCACCTTTAAGACACTGGGTTCTGAAGCTAATCTTACTGATGTCTCATTCCTTTAAATGCAATAGGTTCAAATCCCAGATTTGTTTTTAAAAAAACCACAAAACAACAAAACAAAAAGCAAAAGTGGAACTTGTAATGAGTAACAGGAGAAGAAGGAGATCCACACTGGAGTTTATGTCAGTGGAATCAGAGACTAAAATGTTATCACTTCATATATCCGTCAATTTTTTGATGTAGGCATGCAATTGTATACCACTGGTTTCATTCCACCGGAGACATTAAAAACAATAAAATCAAAGCTTGCCCCAACACAAAATGTAACTAAAATTCTGGCATCACTATATGCTTCTTTTTTGCTTTTTATGTATATATTTGTGTATAGTTTGGAAAGTAACCATAGCATATTCTAGCAGGAGTCAGACAGGTCAATCTCTGTGAATTCAAGATAAAGCTGCATGCCTTGAAAAAAACAGCCAGGTCTGGAGACCAGGCTTGAGATAAACAGCCATCTGAAAGATAATAGATTTGCCTGACATTGTTGTATCCAGTAAATCATAACAAAACTTCAGAATACTGGAGAAAGGCCAGGAATCGGTGGCTTACATTGTTGTTTTATTATCACATTTTGGAAAGGTAAAACTAATAGCGCTGTTTACTTTAACTAATATTAACTAATTCTTAACTCATGGCTGCCCAAAATTATCCTGCTTCAGACCACAACATTCTTATTTTCCAGTTTGCTAAGAAAACAGCTTATGTCGGAGGAAGAGGGAGCTGGGGAAGAAGGGAAGCAGCATTCGGGAGGGCAACGTGCACCTGCTCGGGCTGCGTTTCAAGCTCCCTCTTCCTTGTCCCCTTCCTCTAATGGAGTCATTCCTGTAGCAGCTTTTTGCCTTCTTAAAGATGAATATAAATAACACTGCGAGGAAAATAAAAAAGGTAACTATTCTCACAGCTGTATTTCCAGAATCTTTTCTACTATAAAGCTGTGTTTCCCAAAGGCTTTTTCCCAACGTGCGCATGGTGAACACATGCAAAATCTGCAGGGGTTAATGCGAAGTGGTGAACGCATGTGCAGGAGTGAAGTACAGGCTGTGATATACAGTACTGGTTTATGGGACAGAGGCAGACAGAGCCTGCCTGTGGCTTCTGGCTGGCTTGCTTAATTTCTTTGCAGTTATTGAGCAGCGTGGAGAGTGGGCAGCTGCGAGCATTTGGTGCATGCGCAGGTGACATGGAAAACAGAGCCTTGGACAGAGCTGGTGTTCATGTGGAAGGCCTCCGACTGGTTTCTTCTGCTGTCAAACTGCTCTCCATTCAACCACTTTCAAGATGTAACCCCATAAAAAGGGAATCACGGCATCTTGCTGGGGTGTGTGGCAGTCCTGCCACGGCCAGACACTTACTTTGAAGGATTCAGAGTGTTCACATAACACTGCCTAGGATGTTAGTGAGGTGGGACCTCCTTGGTGGGACCTCTGCATCCCTGACCAAGTTACCCCTCACGGTTAAATGTACCTTCCCCACAGCAAACATCAGAGGAGAAAGCTTTTCTCTTGAATCCATTGCAGAATGGGAAACGGAAGAGTGACTAATTCTGGAGGGCTGATATCAGTGTGTATCTAAACTCCTAACAAGCAGACTGTAAATAGGTCTAGTAGGTTTGTATCTAAACTCTTAATAAGCAGACTATAAATATTTGCTTAGAGATTCTAGCTTTGAAGGGGTAGACAAAACTCTCTGCAAACCACTTAGTTTTTACCGTACTTTTTTGCTGATATGTTGTTTTAAAATGTTTTCATCAAAGAGATACCAGAGTTAGTTCACAGGGCCAAATTCAGAGGTGAGCTGTGAGTTAACTCGCTGAAGCTCAGATCTCAACAGAGCTGTTAACAGCTTCTCTCCGTGCAAAAGAAGGCTGCCTTTACAAGACTCTGCAAACAGGCAGGACTGAACGCTGGATGCCATCCTCACTGATGGGATACGGACCAGCATGAACATAGACACAGCTGGGACAGGGTTCTGTGAAGACCAAGCTAGTTCTGCCCATTTCATCACCAAATCATACCAAACTGAGCCTTGTAGCAAGTTCCCATTTGACTCCCATTTTGCTGGAATTCTCCCTCTCATTTTGAGCGCTCTGTGCTTCTGCTTTTGACTTGAAGAAAGAGCACCAAAATGCCAGGAAAAAAGGTTATTCGCACAAAATTTCAAACCTAAGAGTAATGTTTTGGAAATCTTACTGGGAAACATTATTGTGAGATTCCTGGCTTGCTCAGTTAGATAAGATTGTAATTTATGCTAGGTCAATGGAATAAATGTGTTTGTGTCAGCTTAATCCTTCAGAGGAAAAAAAGAAGGTGGTGTGTGTTGGACTCAATGATCTTAAGGATCTTGTCCAACTTCAATGATTTTATGATTCTGTGTGCTCCTCCTGATAAAACTTTGGAGTGATGTTACCTGACTTTGTAATGAGCAATGACTCAGTTCTCAGTTTCTTGCTTCTTTAGAAACTTGGCCTTTTTTGAGGCAATTCCTTTCTGTGGAGCACTTTACTAAGGGTGGACCTGGCCTCAGAAGAGCAGCAGAAATCTCAGACCACAACTATAGCAAACTTACTTGGCTATCTGCAACCTGTGGAGAGCCCCAGACTTCATACTAAAAGTACTTGCCCTGCACACAACAGTTGTTTGTGAATAGTGTGAGCATGAACACTGGCCACCTTTGGGGATCACAGGATCCAGATCCTGAACGCAGCACTTCAGAGTGATTTCTGTACTCCTGTCGAACATCCCTATAAGAAAGATGAGGACATTTTAGCAGGGCCTGTTGCGATAGGACAAGGGGTAATGGTTTTAAATGAAAAGAAGGTAGATTTAGACTACATATAAGGAAGAAATTTTTTACAGTGACGGTGGTGCAACACTGGAACAGGTTGCCCAGAGAGGTGGTAGATGCTCCATCCCTGCAGTTAACTGGTACAGCAAATAAAGGGAGCTAAAGTGATTTACACAGCTGAGCAGTTGACCCATTATGCCAAGTCAGTGTTATACTCTTGATGTAAGTGAGCAAAAGGCCATGCCTGAGAAAGACAGTCTCCTCTGGACTGCTGCAGGCTGTATAGGCTAAATGCCTTGACCATGGTGAATGCGATGATAGCCACAGCCTCCAGCAGGGCTGAATGTCCGGGGGCAATAGCGGTGTACACTAAATTCACATGGAGGTAAGCACTCATGACAGGCTTGACTACAGTTTTCCTGAAACAGTGTCAGGTTAGCAGTGACTCAGCCACACACTGTTATTTGCATTGCTAATTGCAAACAAAACTGATGATTTAATCATCTGTCTGCACAAAAATAGAGCCCTGTGTAAGCAGCAGTGTTCTTGAACAGGTTTTCATTGAAACAAACTATTTGCTGGCTCCTAAATGAGAAATCAAGCCCTTATCCAGGAGGATGAGAGGGTAGGTGGTCTATTGAAATCCTACTTTATGACTTTGGATAAGAAAATAGATAAGCTGGGCTGCACAGACACTTAGTCCAACAAGGCCATCTTTCAGAGATTTCGCTTGAAGTGAGTTGGCAGATTTTCACTCTTCACCCCAAAATGTTCCCCTCATGCTTTTGTCAGGAGCCAAGCCTGCATCACTCTTAACAGATCCAGATTTGGTAGAGTAGTTATTTACAAGATGATTGTGTGCGCTCTCTACAGACCCATTTCCATGAGCTGAAAGGAAATCTCAGAGATCTGCTGAGATCTCCTGTAGACTTTTCTCCTTCCTTGACTTGGCAGCGAAGGACAGAGGGCAAGTGGCCCGAGGATGGTCCCATTCCTAGAGGTGTGCTGGCATCAGCCGTGGCCTGTGATGGGAGCTCAGACATTGTCCTGGTCCTTCCTTTGCACCCCAAACCCCTCAGACCTCTCTGGCTACCATCAAGAATCCATGCTGGGAACAGCAACATTAGTGGTACACCGGATAAACCTTCTCTTGGGTGTCCACACTTTGGGATTTTGAAGGCAAAATGCAGATTTTTTAAAAATTCTGCAAGTAGTCCCTGTTCCTTACAGTCCGTGTGTGCACACGTGTGCCTGTGCGCATGCGTGTGCTTGTGTGTATGTTCACCTGCACAAATGCCCTGCTTCTTTATGGGCTATGGCTGTAGGTATTCACATGTCAAAACTACTGATATTATCTGATCTCATGTGGCAGTCTGGCTTTTGCAGATTTCTGCCCCAATACGAGTAAGAATAGCTATTTTTTTGACATGTAAAACGGGAAAGAAGGAGTTTCCAGGCAGAGATTCAATGTTTATTATCCAGGCATTTCAGATGTAGTTTTATAGACGGAGATTGAAATGTGTAACCTGATACCATTCGAAGTTTTAGGAATAACAATTCTAGACTTATCACATGGAGTCTTTCACAACACGCTAACTAGGAATCAGTGTTTATTACTCACTGAAAGGCTCATAGCAGTAATGGCACGGCAAAAGGAGATGACACTGGGAGGCAGTGACACGGCATTGGCCAAAAAAGGATCTTCCAAGCATTTCACTGTAAATGTAACAGTTCAGCAAACACCGCACACAAAAATGGACACTATCGAAGCTCCCTACTGTCTTCTTCAACTTTGAATTCTCTTCTGTGTGCTTGGCTGACCACAAGATAAACTCTTCCATCTTCACTCTCCAAATCTGTACTCCATGCAGATGATTTAAAATGGGTGTTCCTGTGAAGTGCTGAGAGTGATTCGGAAAAGTGACACATCAGAGTCAAGATCTCCTTTGCAGAACTGGGAGGAGAGTGTTCATTCGAGGGGTTTGCCCTCAAACTTGCTGAAAGAAACAGATTAGTCCTTAGTGAGGTTAAAAGATGCACCTGTTTAACAGCGGGGCAGAACTTGGGCACCTTAATAAAAACTGAAAAGGCAATAGAAGACAGCTTGACCTCCTGGGTGATTTCCACGCAAATACTATCATTAAATGCACTAGAAGACAAACATAAAGCAACAGGAGGAGAGAAAATGGCCCTTTTCAGTTGAAGTTTAGAAAAAGATGAGAAGTCAGCATGATCATGCACAGGATAAGAGGTGTGCCCCAGTGCTAGGTTTCCCTACCAGCTGGCTGGTTGTATGCAGACATGTGATGGGGCAGGCTGAGCAGCAAGGTGAGCATGTCCGCACAGCCTCCACTACAAGATCATAAGAATGACCACACTGGGTAAAGCCAGAGGTCTATTTTCTCAGCCTCTACTAATCTCGACCTTAGAGATTTCCAGATGCAGAGCCACTATTTTTGTGTTCAAGCTCCCAGGTGTAAATATATTCCTACAAGAAGAGGTGTTTCAAAACTGTCTGACAGAGTTAGGAGGAACTGGGCCAGTCCTGTGCTCCTAAACTGATGATGCTGAAACCCCCGTTGCCTCCTCAGCTCCAAGTGGGAGCTAGAAGGTCTGAACCAACTCCGTACCTTTTCTTTTCCAGGGAGCGTGACGGTCCACTGAGTGGGGTAAGTTAACAATTGACTCAGCTGCAAACACACTGGTTGTTTTTGTTGATATAAGTGATTGTGACACAGTTTTTGGTGTGAAAGTGATTACTGCAAGCAGAGCACTCCCATGCCGGGCATTCTTACTGGTGCCTGGGCGATACTGGATTTGAGAATCCATTAGTCACTGAATCTGTCCTGAATTACAATTATATTCAGTGACTAATTGTGTGTGCTTTGGTCATCCTTCCTCTCCATTAATGTGTTCTCACTAATTAAGGACCCTGAGAAGATCTCTTTCAGCCTATTATATGAATGCAGGTGGGAAGGAAGGGGCTTGTGCAGAAGTGAAAGGAGCAGGAGTTAAGGGAGTTTGTAGCACAGCTAATTTTTACCATTTGTTTAATCTGTTACTAAGGGTCAGTTGTCAAACTGTGGCTGCTGTTTCTGCCCCTCCTCCTCTTGTTCACAGTAATGAACAGCCTGGGAAAAAAATTATCCCCTTTCCAAGGGATCAGCACAAGAGGAAGAGTTGATGATAATGGACCTGAGAAGTGACAGAGTTGTGCATGGATCACTTCCCAAGGACACAAAGGCTGTCTGCACAGCCTGCACCCAGGAAATGAGGTTAATCAACACCTGCTCACAAGGACAGTGGAAAGATCCTCCTCATGATGATGGTGAGACTGGGGTCTTTGCTCATCTTTCCTGAGGCAAGTGGCTGGGCACCAATGCCCAAGCAACGTGGTGGGTAATGGTCTCCACAGGGCTTTGTCTGAAGTTGGTGGGAGAGTTGCTCCTCCAAGGAATGAGGACTTCAGCCTTGTATTGCTCGATACAAAACTGACTTGTCAGTTAGCCAAGGGACAGAAACAAGGGAAACAAAGTGACAACATCTCATAAAAGTTGCGGAGAATATTCTCATGGTAGAAACTTCAAGTCGTGGGAGAGAGTTGAATTTTCCATTTTCTTGGTGAGAAAATGAATGACCTTTCCGGCTAGAAGTTTGATGGTAAAGTAAATGGTGGTGTGTGAGACATTTGAGGCTTAGTAGTCTGTCTGGCGGTTTTGGAAAAGCTAGAAAATAGCTTTGTAAACTCAATTTGATCATCACACTTTAGATCTATTTTATCAGTACAAGCAGACAGGTCCATCATTTTGGAAAGAATAAAGTAACATTGCCTGCAGCTGAATAAGGCGTGTGTCACATTAAACATCGATAGTCAAACTCTACTTTTTAGAAGATCTTTTATTTTTACTTGGTGTAATTTCACTTGACAGGGTAGAAGCTGTTGCTGTGTTCTTTACATATAGCAAACCAGTATATGTAATTAAGGAGCTTTTACAGTGACAAGGTAAAAATCAATTCAGGAAACAGAACAAACACTTCAGCAGTGATGTGGCATCCGTAAAAGTCATACTCTTCAAAGAGGAAAAGTCACATCAGTGTGCCAGTCAAAGGATCAGAGCTTTCCTGTGGTTCTACAGACCCTTGTAAGGATCACAGTCAGGTGTTCAGTTTAATAATCAACAGTAGTTTAATTAACTGAAGATTTGCTATTTAGCTGCTGGAATGATCATCTCTCTCAGCACGTCTGGCTTCGTGATAACAAAGTATGCATGGCAGGTCTTACTTTTTTATGTATATGAAATGTGGAGTACTTTTCTTTAAATATCTTCCAAATACAGAAAATACAGGAGTATTAACTGACAGAAACAGAAAAGGTAACTTTCTGAGCATGTTACTCTGGTCCTCCAGTATCACCAGGGGGACCTAGACGAGGGTTCACTCTGCAGCATTGACTAAATCCTTGGTTCCCTGAATTTCCAAGAAAGAGATCTAACTCAGGCATGCTGTGCCATCACCCTTCTTGCTTTGCCTTCTGCTACTGGCCTTGCTCTCTTTGTCGATGTAAAAGAGGATGCAAGGAGGTGGGAGAAAGAGGTTATCCACCTGAATATCAGCCCGATGTGGAAGTGATCCCAGGCCGGTCTGCTTAGCCACAGCAACAGGCTGAATGCTCTTATTCCCTTTCAGGAACCAGTTAAAACTCCTTAAAAGTACTTTGGTATTGTGCTTGCTTTTCTTCTGTTGGGAAGGTCCTTCCTTCTCTCATTGTTTGGATCACTGGCAACCTGCTTCTACTTTTCCTAATTTTATTCATGGCCAGTTAGCATTTGTTTGTTCATGTGCCAAGGTTACTTTTTAGCTTAAATAGCTTATTTCACCTCCCTCAGGTTTACTGCTCCTTGATGTATTTACACTCAGCAGTCACATCCCCTCTCAGCCATTTTTTTGCCAAGCAAAAATAGCTGATTTCTTCAGCTATTATGTAAAATTAATTTTTTTTAAGGACACCAAGTTACAGAGTAACAGTCATAGATAATTGCTTGCTCCTGCAGGCAGAGTTAGCACAAAATCTTCCTGTGCTAAAAAAGGAGGTATAACACAGTCTGGCTCATAACCAAGGCCAGTATTTTGAAACACAGAGACTTTAGTCTTTATCTCTGGTGAGGCATGTAAGTAAATGGTCTCTTATACTAATGTGATGAGCACTTCAATTGCCCATTGACTTCAATGTCAAAATAAATTTCTTATTACTAATGTCTTGAAATGTAAGCATCAGCACCAACATTGGACAATGTTGGCCTAATTGTTGGTATTTTCTGTTGTATTTCATTATATCCACACGGTCTGTTCAGAAGCACCTGCATTTCACTAGAGTTCTTACAGGTCCTGACACCCACCTGAAGTAAATAAATGTTATTTCTTTCACCGTATATACTAACCAGAATCAAAGAGGGACATATCAATTCCCTGAAGTCAGAGAAAGATGGAGGTAGGCAGAGACAATGGCCAGTCAAGGATTCAGACCCCCAGATTCTTCCAATGATCTTGGTCTCTCCCATTTGAAATTAGAAAAGGAAGAAGACCAGAAAAGTAATCAAAATGTTTTGGTAGGTGGTTGCTGATTAAGAGGTGTGGTAATGAGGTTATGTTTAAGATTGCTTTTCCCCTTTTGTTTCTGTGCCTGTTTTATCCAAATAAAACCATGGAACACTCTGGATATGCTTTGGAGGGTACAGTTTAGCCTTTCTTCGATTTTTGAAGGCTGTACACCAATGGAACAGGAAACGTCCATCTTTCTTGTCCCATTAATCATTTTGGTTTTCATCGTTTTCAGTAGTTGGCATTGGACTGGCAGTTCTCTGGGAAAGAAATTACCGTTGTTTAATTTTGTTTGCAAATGGCCTAATGCAGTCCTTTGTGATTCATAAGTCTTCCCCTCTATAAATAATGTGGGGGTGCGTGTTCTAGCTCTTTCACTTGGCTTCTTAACTTCCTTCCTGTCAGTGTCTTTCCCTAATTTTTTCTTCCTTTTTATTAATTTTTAATGAGTAAGATCAAAATGGACCTGCCCTTTGCTTGTTGAAATACTCTGGCTTCAGCTTCCTCAATCTGCTTTTGTATTTTGGATTAATCTATCATGTTAATGGGAACTCTTCGAAATGGCCCATATTTATGTACTGATTTAGATTTACTGTGAATGCCCTGCACTGAGTTCTATGAGCACTGGTCTCAGTCTATCAGTCCTGGCTCCTCCAGTTACACAGGCAAAAATGTAAAAAATTCCTTAATTTATTGCAGAGTTTTTAGATTGTCTTTTAAGTGGCTTCTTCTCAAATTTCAGAGAATGCAACAAAAATCAGATGCATTTCAACAGAAGATTTCAAGTGATGGCAAGTCCTTGAAATTGAATTAAGAATCGTGTAACAGGCCTTATTAGATGTAACTACAATTTTGCAAAGGTCTGATTTTTATTTACTTTGGCTGCTGCATTTTGGGGTCTGAAACACTTCTTCATGGCATAGACCTTCGTCTATCCAAGGTTTTTTCTGCAAAATTTTTTTCTCTATCCACTGGCTTCCACTACCCTCCCCAGAGTCCTGCCTCCTAAGGGAATATTTATCGTCTTCATACCTGACCACTGTTTCCAGCCTTTTGTTGCCTTGAGTTGAATGTTGACTATTAAGAGAAGGTAATCACAGAGAAAGGCAACATAGTGGCACTTTTGCTGAACTCTTTGGTTGTAGTTTATTAAGGACAGAAGGCCAAACTTTCAGATGAGGTTACTTGCTCCATTTCTGCTGACTTCTAAGAAACTCCAAAATCTAAGCTGAGCTGGGCTGTATTACCCACCAGAAACATTGCAGCAGGTGGTGGAACTCCAAAGGTGAAGTGCTGCTTGCAGTTAGATGGCTATGAACTGACCCTCAACATCCAAGGGAGTGGACGGAGGTAAGTGCCCTGGCTCCATGTGACCTTCTTTACACCCCTGGCATGGCAGGATAGTGATGATGCCTAAGCACCTTCTTACCTTCTGGATGTGCTGCTCTGCTCTGGACCTACCCACACTTTCATCTCTACCCATCCTCATGCCTCTATCCTCACCAGAAGGCCAGAAAGCCCTGGGGCCACTGACACGCTGACAGCTAGCTAAGTCGATGCTTGAGCTGACAAAGCCAGGGTGAGGACTCTGTCACTTCAGCTTCTTCCACTCCTTATTTAGAGCAAACCCTTCCAATATCACATATTTTCACAACAGTATGAGAACTGGTCAAAGAAAGGTTTAGAAGAACTGGGAATTGAAGCTAGAACCTTGCCAAAAAATTGAGAAAGCAGTGAAACAAACATGAGAACTCATTTGCTTTAAAGAAATGTCATAGCAAGGTGATGTGAGTTTACAGTGGGAATATACTGTTCTTTCACAGGACTAGAAGTAAAATTAGTTCCCAACGGGTCATCAGTCAAAAAAACTTTTGGGTGATATGTTGTAGTTTGTGTTCATTAGTTGGTCCTCTTGAAGCTAACAGGTATTTCCGTAAACTGCACCAGTTTGTAGGTAGCACACACCTACTCAAATATTAGCCAAAACCTAAGAAATTCTTTCTTGTTGTTCTGGGAGATACAGATTTTCCCTCCAGTTCTTTGGCAAAAGTAGCAGGCATCAGACAAATGCGGTGAGACCCTCCAAGTCTCATGAGGAAAAAAGCAGCTGAACCTGTATCTTTCTCTGGTTCGACTATGTCCAACCATAGGAAGCATTACTATAATGAAACAAGATAGGGCATGTCCTATTCCAAGCCATAGGGTGGAGCTCCCTGGGATCTGTGCTTCCACCACTGCGGGGACACTTCAGAACACTTGGTGTCTGACCAGTCTACCTCTCCCTCTGTCTGCCTGGGGTTTCTCTTAAGCAAATATTTATCTCTGTCTTCCCTAGACTCTTATGGCACAAATAACCCCTGCTGAGAACAGTTCCAAAGGCAAAAAAGATCTGTTTATTCAAGTCTGGATTCTTCTTCTAGGTAAAAATGCCACTGAGACATATCAAGGCCCTTTTAAGGCCTGTGTCCTGGAGGGAAAACCCAAGATGTTGCTAATTCCCAACCTTTTTTGTAGTGGAGAGACTGGTCCCACTTTGTGTGTACATGCACACACCGGAGTGTTGGGCTCAGTGAGCTTCCCTGGAGCCTCACAGCATCCCGCAGTACAAGGCGGAAGGGCAGAGGGGATTAAGGAGAGCAAATAAAAATAGCAAATGAGTAATAATATTTTACAAAGTCAGGTGCAAATCTGCTCATTACCATTACACTCTCAGGCAATATGTCGCTGGCCAAGATACAACCCTGGGAGGTAATCCCCCTAAAAATACAGCTGTTAGTACATGACACAGTCACTGCTTCTCCCACAGGCCAACTTAAACAATACATATTTAATGTGATGACAGGTTCAGGGGGATGGGGACCCAAAGAGAAAAGAGGCCCAGAGCATCACACGAGCTGGGAAGACACTGAGATTTTGTTTTAGACATTAGCAACACTTGGAGTGACTGGCATGTGATGAAAGAGAAAATTTAACCCTGCCTTGCATAGCAGATTATTAAAGCACTGATGGGAAAAATGTCCCATTTTCACAGCTTTAGACATTAGCGCCAAAAGACCTTTCTGCTTGCTGCTTGACATGCCTGAATGATCTCTCACCTTAAAAGCCGGCATGGAACTGAATAATTTTTATAGTTCTGCTTTAACTCTTGCCTAAACAGCATGTACAGGTGTGCAGACAACTCTGTCCTCCCATCCTCTCACACCTACAAGCACTCACAGCCCTGCCAGTCACCTGGCATCACATCCTCATTTATACCCTGCTTCCGGTTGCTTGTGCTCAACTACAGAGAGCAAAGAGCTGGGGCAGATCAGTCTCTTGTTAACCAATGCTTCATGCAACAGTTAAATGGTAAAGACTCTTTTGTGTTTGGCTGGGTCAGGTAACCAAGAGACCTTGTGAGAACCTAGGGCTGTTCTATCTCCAATACCAGGATGGTGTTTTCAGAGCAGAAAAGATGAAAAATTTCTCCGTAGGCTTCTCTAGATGAAACAGTAGCTGTCACTAGGTTCAACCTAAATGGAAGTAGGAAAAATTTATACTTCTTTCATATATATCTATATCCATACCTGAAGATTTAAAATGCCAGCATCGTAGACTGATAGGGGATGCTGAAGTGTTCATAGACATCCCCCATGGTTTGATTTTATGTACTGGCATGTTTAGTTGTTCCTAGATCCAGCAATGGACTAAACCATGTGTTACTTTAAATTTATTTGTGATCTCCATGGTGCTATTTGTATGCTTTTGAAGTACCAAAGAAGCAGAAGGGCTTTGGTGCTTCGGAGATGAATGGCCCAGTACATTCTGAATCACGAGCATGGGGCTCAGTTTCTATGTAATACCATCAAATTTGCTGTCTATTGCTGCCTTGCCAGCTTCAAAATTAAACCTTGGGCTACCTTCACAATGAAGACAGGCTTAATTTTGCCAGTATCAGGTAACAATATAAACTGTAAACTTGGGAAGGTTCATTACATGTTTCAGAAGTTATGAACCCAGTTTGATGTCGGGTGAAAGCTTACACCCAGCGAAACTCCATCCTTGTGGCAAAATTTTGTCCAATTTGCTGTCAGAAATTCAAATATAATTTTAGCAGGAGCAAGAAACTTCAAGGAAGAGTTTTTAGAAGCCTTTATGAAAGGCTTTTAAATACTTAAGTATTTACAAACTTTTATAAAGTTTGTTCTGCTATGATTTTATAAATGCGTCTTGCACTTTAGAGGTAATTATATGCAGAGGAATTGAGACTTCACTTACTTGACAGAATGTGAGTGGAAAGACTGTATTCCCAATAAGAACGTTAAAGCCACAATAAGTGGCCTTGGCACGACACAGGACGATGTCCACAACCAGTCTGAAAGGCACTGTAGGTTTGGGAGTGCTTTGTTAGAGAGTTGTGTTTTCAGGCCAGAAATTTCACCATCTTCAGTTTTGCTGGTGTTTTATATGAATTCTAGACTAGGGAACCTAAACCTGAATGCTCATCCAGAAATTTTAATCCAGTTCTTTCAGACAGGATCTTTGCCATTCATGGGGCAATGGAAAGAATCCAAGGGGTATTAATACTCAAGAAATTAATTATAAGATAGAAAACATGTGTCCTAAAATGTCCATGGCATCCCAGCCTGGGAGGGATTCTCAGGCAATTTGTTTAGAAATATCTCTACTGCTAATTTAACAGCCTGAACTCTTTCCCCATGCCCTACTTTTTGGACACTCCGGAGCATTCGCCTGTGCAGAAGAGGAGACACATTCACAGCTGTACAGAGTTTTCAATCAGATTTTCATGTTTCATGTGCCACTCTGAAGTCTACTTCTAAAAGTATTTTGTCCCCGTTCGTTTGCCCTCTGACCCACGGAGAGGTCTGACTCACAAACCCTCGCTCCCTACAGCGCATTTCCCGGCAGAAGAAACGGAGTAGCAAGTCTTACAGGGCTGGTGTTGCTCTGTTCAAATAAAACAAAAATCCAGCCTTGAGATACATAGGAAGCAGGTCAAGCTTTTAATCTCACCAGAGAGCAGGGGGCTGAGCAGAGCATCTATAAGTCATTAAATCTTCAATTTTCTGCCTCTCCTTGAGGCTTCCCCTCATTCCCCTTGGGACTGCCAGGGAAATCAGACTCACTTCAAATGCTTCATACACTTGGAGTAGAAAAATTGCTGCAGAAAAGGGAACAAAACCCTGGAAAAAATTCTCCTCTCAAATAGCCAGGCAAAACTCACTGAGAGCCATAAGTCTCACTGCAAGCTGGCTTCTCAGTGCTGTGAAAAAGAGCAAGGCAAAGCCACCAACGCCTGCAACAGACACCGCTTCTCCCAGGGGTGTCTGCCCATCACCTATATGGTGGTAGTAGCTCCCAAAGACACTTCCCAGAAAACTTTAAGCCCCTTGAGCACTGCAGTACAGCCACACCAGGAAGCAGCTCCACACCATTTAAATCCCTGAACATTTACACTTGCTTTGCAACCCACAGAGATCTCTCCCACCCACTGCATTAGCTAGTTTGGGCATGACAAACAAGGTGGCAGTCATGGATGGAGAGTAACCCACCTGCAACATGGTCTTTGAGACTGCTGCTTTGTCCTGACCTGCCAGACCAAGCCTCTTTTCCCCCTCAGCCAGCCGCTGCTGCTGCTGCTCATCAGCGGTCCCACAGGGGTCAGGTTCAGGCAGAAGGAGGAGGAGCTGAGACACCAGAGAAGTGGGAAGAGTGAGCGTTGCAGGCACGGGCAGGTTAGTAGGCGATAGCCAGCCCTCGCTGCTCGTACTGCAACCCATCTCTTCAGGAGCAAGCCCACACTACTCCTCCAACCAGCTCCATCTTCCCACAGTCCTCAGAGCCATTTAGCTGCTTAGCCCAAACAAGCCACAGCTGTACATTATCCACATCAGCCGACCTACCACCCCAGAAGCAACTGTATACAATCAGTACTGATTAGCCTTCTACAAATCTCTCTACAAGTGAGAGAAACCCAGATGATAAAGTAGGCTGGAAACCTTGCTGGCAGTGCAGGGCTGGTAGAGGTGAGCCTGTTGAAACAAAGCATTGCCTCCTTCTCCTGCATCCATCCTAATTAGGAATGTGCCATGCCTGGCAGCTCTTAGTCAGAGAGGGTCCAGGCTGAGACTCCTGTCAAGACACTGTGTGATACTTGGTCAGACCTATGCAAGTGACTCACCATGGGTAGACAGTTTTAAAAGCTGTAAGATAACAAGCTGCATAAAACTCTGCTATTCTTTAACACTGCCACACCATGTGAAGTGCTACTGTGCTTCTTCAGTGTCTGCTTGGGCCACCTTTGCTTTTTTCCTGTGTTGTTTTTATACCTGCTATGCTGTGTTTTGATATCCGAGACTCCTTGCAAATATGACTGCCCTGCTGACAGAGGCCTTGTTCTTCCAGGCAGGGGTCAGGCACCCTCTTATTTCGCTCTTCACACCCCACATGAGAAGGGCTACAGTTTCCTCCCTCTGTGAACCTGTGCTATGCCAAGCAGTCCTTCCCCTCACCTGAGTCCCAAGCCAGGATATTTCCATCAATTTTGATATTTTTGCCTGCAGTTAATGTTGGAACACCACCCCAGTGGTCTGCTATCAAAACCAAACAGCATATTTTTTAGAGCATGTATGTAGTGAGGGGAGACTGCTTTGCTACTGCGCAGATTTGGCTGGGAGAAACCCCTTTTTGGCCATTCATCTCAATATTTCATTTCAGAACATGTAGAGGAACTGTAGAGGGTTAATTAACATTGATAAAATACAGTTGTGGGCTTGCTTCAGGGGCAGTGGGTTGGCTGATGTGGATAATGTACAGCTGTGGCTTGTTCCTGCTAA
>JAVJGI010000062.1:79807251-79824573 GCA_035590275.1 Ibycter americanus
GGGATGTAGGAGAGGCCCTGGGAGAAGCTGAGAGAAGAAGGGGGCCTGAATGAGGAGAGGCTGGCTGGAGGAGAAGCTAGGAACGTGCATGCAGCAGAGGCAAGAAGCAGGGTGGACTGGCCTGAAGAGGATGAAGAAACAGTATGGACAGTAGATAAACTTTTGGAACTTTGTGTGGGAAAGCCTTGTTGCAGCTGGCTACTTTTGTAGTGCTGTGACAAGGACACTACAGTTTCACCTCCTGAGCTTTTTACGTTCTCTGGGAACTCCTCTTCCTCTTGCTGCTTCTTGTCAGGCACCATCTTTGCTTCTGCTTTTCAAGTTCATTTTCAACTTGGCTTTTGATCCTCTTTTTATTTTTCTGCCTTCTAGAAGGTGACTTCAGTTACCTCTTGGACTGCAGAAGCAGCCCTGTGTTGACCAATTTCTCTGTCTTGGTTTCTCCATTTGTATTGTACTCAACATTTTTGCCTGCTCCTTCACCCTCCCATCTGTCTGTGCAGACCCAGAATGACAGGCACAGAAGACTTGCTCTCTTTTGCAATGCTCCACTTGCCTCTCTCACTGATGTTAACTTCCCCATTGCCTCCTTTTGCAGCTCTACTGTCAGATTTTATTCCCCTCTTTCCTCCCTTTTCATCACCCTCACTGTTACTGGAAACTGTTGAGTATTTTCTTCCTTTCCAACACTTTGTTTTGCTTCCTGTGTTTACTTCGATGTCCCTTGACCAGGCATTGATTAACTCTTGCTTTGCTCTTTGCCATTTTCTCCTGTCTGCTCTGGAAGGACTTCACACAGACTGTTTCTACCAGCACCATCTTTCCCTTCTCCTCAGACACATCACTCCCCATGTGAATCTCCCAGACTCTTACTGGCACCCTAGGGTAAGGTCAAGTCTCGTTTGCCTTTCTCTTTGAAGCTCTACACAGCTCCCCTTCAGCCACCTTCCTTGCTTTTGCTTTCTTTCATTTCTTGTCCTGTTTGAATACCTCAGGCCTGGTTTCTCATGGCTGTCTTCATGTGCAGTATACTCTTACACACCTAATATGCTTAAAAAGCCGTCCAGATTCATGTATTCAAACTTCTTTTTGGTCTTAAGGCTTGGAAGCTTACCTTCAAAAAGAAGTCTAGTGTCCCTACTTGTTAATATTGCTTCAGGAGAGGGACTTTTAGGGAAGATGAACCTATAAGAAAACCACAGAATTTGGTGCGACTTACACTGTAAATGCCAAATATTCAAAACCACAGCTCTGCAGTATTGAAGGTCTACATCATTCTGGTTTTGCCTCAGATGCTGGATAAGCATGTGGTTAAACCTCCACTGCATACCCGCTTTGTGCTGCTAATAATTCATAAGAGAAAGATTGCTGTGCTGCCGATCCCTTCACTCCAGATGCTAGCAGAGCCATCTCCACCACCCTCCCAGGGAAAGGGGCCCGACTCTGCTACAGCTAACAGTTGCTGTTTCTTAATGGCAAATACCATTCAGTTAAGCCAGAAGCCTGAGGAAAAGCAATTTTAGGTTCACTTCCTAGATAAGAAAGAAAATTCTTTCCTGTTACTGATTCCATAAAGGAGAATGAGCTAACCTGCAGAGTCTGATAAAGTCAGCCCTCTATTTCAGCTCTGGCTGTGGGCTATGTTAGCACAGAAGACAGGCAGCTCACAAGGGTTTAATCCAAGACACACAGAAAAAAGAAAATTATTTGGTTCTCCCACTCCCCTGAGGGGAACAGTCTTTGTTTTCCAGTACTGAGACTGCAGAGATACCCTTGATACCCCTGCAGTGATTGTAATTCATAACTTGCTGCTTAAGTCACTTGGGAGCAAAAGCATCTAAGATTTCAGATTCTCTTGGCCAGTCCCAAGGTCTTTGTTGTCACTCACCAGCAGCATTCCCACAGCCGTAGGTGTTTGCTCTGGGAAGGAGGTGGAGACCCCAGTTCGTCCCTCCGCTGGCACCACAAGGTGCTCCCCCTTGGGCAGGCCAGGGCTCTGCCAGCCCAGCTGCGCCCATATGGGCAGGATGCAGGTTTGGGCGCATGTGCCACTTGACAAATGAAACACAGTGTTAACTCACACCTATATTTGCAAGGAGATGGACATATATGTTATGCTCTGAGCATCCTCCTGGGTCCCAGTGGGTCTCACATCATGTTTTTGGAAAGCATGTACTCTGCTCCCTTGCTGTCACTGATGCTTGTGTCAGATTTGTTTTACTTTGCTTTGAGCTTAATAATTGGCCAGTCCTGGAGCGGCAGCTGGACCAGCTCACCGTGTGCCCAGGTAGAGAGAAGGATACTGAGGGACATTGCTGTCAGGGTGATGGCTTGCTTGAAAAGCAGTGACAAGTGGTACAAGAGTGGGAAATGTGTTTTCCAGATACCCAGATTTAACCACTTTTTCTCTTTTTTCTTCCAGGTTTTCTTCCCATCTGGCTCATAGGTAGAGCTGTGTACGTCAATACACACACACAAATACAGCAAGTGTCTTTGTTTGCAAGCCTTTGCACAGACAAACCCTCAGGCCATCTTTTTTTCTTCTTTTTTTTTTTTTTTCCTTTTTCACAAAGATGAAGGGAAAATGTTCCCATGTATGGATTTTGCAGGAAACGGGAAGCGGGAGACAGCGACCGGGGCTGTGACCTGGCAGACCTCCCCGTCTAATGTAATGCGATCTCGCGGCGCTTGGGAGAAAAAAAGGGAAGAGAAGTCTGGCCCTGGGACTGCAAATCACAGGCTGTGATGACAAGAGGGGGCCTAATAAAACTCAGCACCCTTCACTTTTAAATGAAATGAGTGGGGAGGGGGAGTGGGGAAAGGATAATTTATTGCCTAGAGATATCCTGGAGTATCACTTTCCTAGAAATGCCTTTCACTGGCCTGTAGAGCTTCAGTGGTGGAAAATGTGAATACAGATTTGAGCGGTTAAGGTCTTTATTTAAATTAATTATAACAGCTATAACAACAAGATTTAAACAGTGGAGGATGGGGACAAGGTGGCCTTGCATTGCCCCTGACCTGTCTTGTCACATCATCCCCTGACTGTCACCTTCCTGAAGGACATTAATGCTGCTAGAAAGGAAAGGCTGGGACGTCCAGGTGGCTCAGGTGACATGGATGGCATAGGTACATGATGCTGAGAAAATGTCATCGCTGTAGCTCTCCTCTGACCACTGATTTCTGACTTTACATTGAGGAAGCCACAGGAACAAGTGAATTTTACTGAACGATGCTGCTGTTTGTTGGCAGGTTGGTCTGCTTTTGCAGTGACTGTGATCAGAATAAATTGGCTTTGAGATATTCTCCTGCAGGGATGGGGACTCACTGAATGAACTCATTTGATGGGAATGGGTGCAGACTTCACCAGCAGCTCGGCACGCTGAGATGCGCCAAAGCTCAGGGGGGCTCCTAGTTCCCTCTTGGAGGAGTCATTAGGCCATTTCCAATTTCATTGTTTCATTGTGTTGGGTTTTGGGGGGTTGTACTATAATTTTTAAACAAAACAAACCTACAGTAATAGACAAACTCTGGGAGCTTCAGAAATTCTGCTGATATAGGCACTTGCAGTACTGAGATACTGACATCTCTTTGTAATTGCTAAAACAGGCTGCAAGCCACAAAAACGTGAGTCCCCACACAAGACTGTGCAAACTTCTTTCTAGCTGAGCTGGAAATGGATGTATTTCCCAAAGGATTTTGGTAGTTCTACTTCTGGACCCAGAATATTTTTAATTAAATTAGATAGAAGGGAAGATTGAAAGGAAAATTAATTACGAGGTTTTTTTGTTTGTTTGATCTTACTAGACAGTTAAGCTCAATTTTTATTGAATCTTTAGGCAGAGATTCTGGTTTGTTTAATCTATCTGTCTGATTATTATTTTATTTCTGGTAGGGTGAACACCAAAGAATAAATGAAAGATAATGAAATAAACAGAGCCAAGTGTGGCTGTGCCCTAGAGCTGTCCCGTCTCAATATATGAGCATGTGTTTCATCTCTCCAAAGCAGAGATTTCAGGACTCAGCTGGCACCAATAAAGAGGTATCACACTGGGAGAGAGAACTGTCTCTCTGCTGGGCTGCCGTCTGCCCCAGCCCCCTGAGCAGGGGTGAGGGGGGAGAGCTGCACCTCTGTGGAGCATTTACCTCCTGGATGTATTTGGTATAAACCTGCTCGGTGCATCCCGTTGAGCTGAAGCTGCAGAGTTTTTTGCATGCCTCAGAAATAAAAGCTGGCTGGTTTCAGGGATGTGTTTGGTACAGCAAGCAGGGCAGCTGTTAAAAGCACAACTGGTTTCTAAAGCACCTGTTAAAATCTGCCCTCAGCAAGCTAAGTCACCCCACCACCACTGCTGCTTCCTCTACCACATGGTCACACTTCTCCTCCTGCTGCTCCTCCTCGCTCTCCCTGGCAGTGCCCCATGAGCTCCTCCTCAGCACTCCCCATCCCGCCTGCACTTGCCTCCCAGCCAGCGCATGAGCCAGGTACCCCACATGGTAGGAAATGTATATATATATACATCTCACAGTCCCATGGAAGCGGGAATATTGCTCCTACCCTCACCCATCCTGTTGTGACAATTTACACTTGGTTAGTTTGCTTCTACTTTCTATGCCTGGCAGCCTCTGCTCCTGGGAGAGCCCGGGGAATGGGAAAGCTGGGGTGGTCCCTGCCAGGGCTTCCCTTTGCACTCTGCGTGTTTCGCTAAACAAGCTGCCTCTGCTTGTGTGGCTTTTCACAGCATCTTTGCACCATGCCTAAGCAGATCCCAATGTTCAGCATAGCTTTCTGTGTATAGTTTAGCCAAGGCAAAGCGCTGTGGACTTCTCCTTCAAATCCAGATTGAGAGGAAAGGGTTGAAGACTTTCACACTAAAAAAGTTCAGCTCAGACTGAGCCAAAGTTTTCAGAACGACAACGTCGTGGATGTTCTTCTGTACACCGAATCTGAATCTTGTGACTTTTTGTGCTGCTGCTGTCTGAAAATAATAGATATCTTCTTTCAACTCAGTGCGCATTACTTCTTAGTAATTTTTTCCCCCACAAAATTCCTGAGATGCAGCAGCAGTGTGTGTTACATGTATATTACAAATGGAAAACCAGATGCCAACTGGTCCCAGATAGCCTTGATCCAGTACTGTAGTTATCATATAAACTTTCTCAGCCTCCGTTTACTTTAGTGATATGTAAAGAAAATCGTACCCTACTTCTCTCCAGATGAAAAACAGATTAATTTTAGCCAAAACTCACCCTCACATCTGGTATCCTACTGATACCAGCAAAAAAGAATAGAGAGATAACTCTGTTTGCTGTCCTGTTTACTGATGGGGGGTATTCAGGGTTAGGGGAATCATATAGATATCTAAACAGGCAGAGAGAAGGAAGCAACAAGGCTAAAGAATAAATTTTCACCACACCAAAAAGTAAAAGGCAATAGGGAAGTGACCTGGCAAATGCTTACTCATGGAGTGAATGTGATCAGGGTGGGATCCAGCCTGGAAGAGTTCCCATGACAGATGGAGTTTTTTCCAGTGGATAAAGCCCTTGCCACAGTACATATGTTAAGAGAAAATATGTCAGTGTAGCAAGCAGTGGGTGAATAATGAGAGATTCATATTCTCTGAAGATGAGCACCCAAATGTGGTGTGCCTAACAGGACTTCATTGAATTACTCAAACATCTCCTAAATTTGTGAGATTGCACCAGAAACCCCATGAGTCCAAGATCTCTTACAAGATCACCAGCACATCCTGTTTCAGGTCAGGACTTAAAAAATACCTGGAGAACAGCCTCTCACATGAGCTTTTTGCTTGCCACTCCCGGCTGTAATCCAAAAGGGTAGCAGCCACTTTATGTTTGAACATGAAAAATAAACTGGACCAAAGCAGAAGCCCGGGTCAGGTTGGGCTAGTGCTGATCAGCTGGTGCTGTTGGTGAAGAGGGCAGTATTTCTGGAACGTAAGTTTCTACAGCATACTATATTGACATGAAACTTCTTTGAAAATTAACAGGATTCTTCCTATCAGGTATACTATAAGCATTAATCTTCAGTGTTGAAAGTGTTCTTTGGAAGTGGTGTTATTATTATGTTTTTTTAAGCACTTAATCCCGTACATCACATAGGGGAATGCATCCCCTTCTCCTCCTGGATATTCATTCTCTGCAGTGGAAATACCAGAACTGTTTGGAAATGCAATGCACCTGCAGATCTGTTCAAGGGGTGATATCCAAGTGCTGCCAGGGCGGGGTTAACATCTGGTTGAACGTTAACACAGGGCTTAGTTCCATCATTTTACAATGTGTAACCTGCTGTGAGTAAATGATAAATGTTCTGGGTGCAGCCCTGGTTGCCAAGTATTTGTATTTCATGTTGTTACTGTTCAGAGGAAAAGCAAATAACTGTCATTTGAAAACAGGTAAGCAGAAAAGATGCTGCATATTGATTTCTTAGTCTCTTAGAAGAGACAAGAAGATAACCATTGCACTGGAAACTATGTTGCCCAGGTCAGTATTTTCCATGTATTTTTAAGACAGCAATACGAGGTGCCAAACCAGAAACAGGAGAAAGCTATATGTCACCATAGGACAGAGCCTGTAAGGAACTGCCTCTCATTCCTTAAATCATACCCGTCTTTCTCTTTCTCATCCTCCTCCCTGCTTGCCCTCAGCCCTCAGAACAAAATGTTAAAAACTTGAGAACAGAGCCTAGAGCTGCCTGGAGCTTGGGCTGGCCGACCCAAAGTGCCAGGCTCCCAGCGCAGCCACCCACCTCTCCTGCCCACCCAGCAACCAGGCACACTGGGTGAAGCTGGGCTGCCACACAGCACCGCACCAGAGGGCAATCCACACGTGTTTGGCCTTGATGCGGTGATCCATCAAGGTGCTACTTTATGATGCACTGAGATAACTGACATCTTGCATCCTTGCTGAGTCCCTGACTTGGTGGAGGCAGAGGACAAAGACAGCCTGGTTTCTGTTTGTCCTCTTGAGATAAAAAGTGTAACAAGATTCAGGAAAAGGTTAAATAATCATACAGAGAAAAAGCATTTTGCTGTTATGCTGACCGGGACTGATACTGCAACAGCCATTAATCTCCATGTTCCAGGCTAGAACCTCATCATGGGCTGAAGTCGCTGTCTGGCCTCCCTGAGCCCTGTGGAGGACTGTGCAATCACTGGTCACATTCATCATCTGAGGTGAGAGGGGAGGGCGTCACCTTCCTCTGAAGCATCCGGCACCAACTCTGGTCAGCGTCAGGATGCTGTCCGTGGTCGACATGGACGTGCTCCAGTATGGCAAGAGTTACACACCCTCCACTGCATTAAAACAGCAGATGCAGCCAGATGTCACCTCTAGCCAGGCTTACCCCTTTCACATGCTCACGTGCCACACTTACCAACACCCTCCACCTTCCCCAGCCCATGAGAAGAAGTCCAATCTTCAGATAATTTCTTCCCAGCCTGGGGGCCCTACCCTGCTTCCTGCAGACATCGTTGTGAATCTGTTGCCATCACGGCCCATGAGTTTGCAATCCTCAGTATTCAGACACTTTAAGGTGCAAGGTCAGGCGAGAGGCTACAGCGTCTGCAAAGCTGCAGAAAATAACACACAATTCAGCACTGCTGACACATGCTTGATTTCTGACCTAGATTTGAAATTGCTTCATCACTGTTTAATACGAAGAGGTCTTACGCACTTCAGTGTTAGGGTTCTTCCTTTTTTTCCTTTATGTGTGTGTGTGTGTATGCACATTTCAGCTGTCCTCTCCCACCCCGTTTCTGCCCCCACCTCACACCAGTGTACACTGCAGACTTCCTCTGTCACTTTTATAAGCTGCCAGAAGGGAAGTGCTCTGGTTACACGTCCAGCTCCGCGAGCTGCCTCAGCAGGGCTTTTCCTCCCTCTCTGCAGCAGCCCTGGGTGAGCACGATGGTCTCAGCCTGCCACTGCATTTTAAGCAGGGAGGTTGTGGTCTGCACCACAGTTCGCCACCACGGTTCACAGAGCTGACATCTGCACTCAGCGGCTTGTGACAACTCTGTTATGAAGCCTGTAGTCACTGACTTCAGGCGGAAGCCAGGGAATAAGATGATTTTATTATTCTTGTTATGATTATTATTGTTATTGTTATGATTATTATTGTTGTTATTACTATTACTATTGCAATTACAAATTACTATTACTATTACTATTATTGTAATCGGTATGAGCTGCTGACAGTAGATACCTCTGGAAATAACTCATTAATCATGAGAGTTGCCCACGGGAGGAGCCGCCCAGAGCCCTGATCCGGCAGCACTTACGCAGCAGGATGCCCATGTTATCAGTGAGGAAATCCACACGCTCGACTATGTATGCAAGTGTCGTCACTAGTTCCTGAAGGCAGCAAAAAGAGAAAGTCTTACCCATCCTCATTCAGTGCTCTTAGTGATGTTTCCTACAGTAAGATGTTCCTGTTTGTTTCTGCCCTTCTAAATAGTGAGGGAGTCGACTTGTCCTCACTGAGACTCAAACTAACTCCCCAGCAGTCCCTCACAAAACCTTATTTTCTTTATTTTGTCACTTTTTTCAAATGTCTTGGATATATAAGTACCTGTAATAAACTATACTCCTGGATCCTTATGGTTACACATGAAACCAAAAACTTTACTGCAACAGTTCAGATTTTAGGAGATTTCTTGCCACCACCCTAATATCGTGGATGTTAGAAAAATAAAAGCTTATCATCCGTTCTGTTCCTTTGACTGATGTACAGTTATAATTCTATGCCCAGTCTAGGTCTAACCACCTGGAGTCTAACAGAAGTATTACTTGGGAAGACTACCTGATACAGTAAAATCACGGTGATTGTTCTTTCTAGATTTGTACCTATGTTTTCCACTATTTCATGTTATTTCCCATCTTCCAATAGTTACATGAGTTTTTTTCCAGATTTATTGCATGGAGCTAGGCAAGGAGATCTCATGGAATTCCAGCTTAAGACCTCAGAGGTAAAATAGAGAAAGCTTTATGGTCATCCTATTTTTACAAAGTTCCTTCTTCCGTGTTAGGAGAAAGGCAGTTCCAAATATTACTTGTTGGTTTAGGAGATGTTTGCAGAAGCTGACTCACTTTCAGCCACTACAAATGGTAAAATACCTACAAAGCACCACTAAATCCAGAAGGCTTTGGGGGCTGGATCCTAACAGGCAGCTGTCAGCGCTGTGGCACCAGTGAAAGCAGAGACACTTCATATGGCCTCAGGATTCTGCTTTTCATTGGAGAAACATATGAAGCTCAATACAGAAAGTAACCTCATTTCCTCAGGCAAAGGGAAATACCAATGAAAATTATCTCCCTGTGATGAGGAACAAGATAAGAAAGAGGACCGTGCATTAATATTTCACTCCCAAGTGCATAAATAAGGACATATGCTTATGAAATCAAGTATGAAAGTTTCTACTCAAGACCTATAGATATAACCCAAACCTGAATGTAGTCAGATAGGGTATTTCTGGGTTAACAGGCTTGCAGGCAATTGCCAGGGAGAGGATGCTGGCGCACCGCTGCCTCCCTGATCACTGGCCTGACTGTGTGGGCTCACTGCTGTCTGTCCATGCACACACAGAGTGCCCCCAGATCTGGGCAGAATGTTGTATGCTGGTCCCTGGCTCTCCTGAGAGAAATCCTACCTCCCCACTCCCAAGTGTGAGGTCTGAAGTGGAAGGTACAGTTAAAAAAACCTGACCAGTGAAAACACCTGGTGAACTATTTCATTGGCAGTTTATTTTCACCCCAGAGCCCAGGATCTCTATATTCCATGGTGCAGTGTTGCTAAGCATTTGAATTATGTTTTTAAAATGCAGTTACTTCATGTTTGTCTCCCATCTATAATATAATTCTGTTCCTTCCTGCCCATGGTTTCCAGCTTTCTGAATCTTTTCCCTGTTCTCATCAGGTTTTTGTATCTCTTCCCGTTAGGCATTATCTGTACATTTCTTAACATGTCATTTATTAATTCCATGGGTCATTAATAGGCGATATGAATAAAGATCTGAAGTTCACTCAAGCCAAAGTAAAGTCTCACATTGTTTTTTGTGTGTTCCAGATCAAACCTCAAAAATTGCCCTGAAACAAATCCTTTCAACTGCAGTCCCTGGACAGATACCTCCATACAGCTGGATATACTGGGATCGCACCATTCATGCACACTTTCCTTAATCCCACTTGGCAACATGTAGTCCCTCATGTCTGTGTCTGTGCAAAGCCTATCTGAACTACTTTTTCAGTGTTGGGCTGCCTCATGAGACAGTGGTATCGAAGGACTTGGTAAATTCAAATTCATTGCATATCCTGTATCACTGGCTTTGGAAAACCAGACACTGTATGAAACACCACTAAAGTTTTCCTGTCCCTTGCTGCTCCAGTCTTGTAAGTCAGAGCCACTCTGGGGCTAGACCCCGCTCAAGAGGGGTATCTGCACTCCCAGCCCTAACACCTGAGCACACCAGCCCCATCTCTGCATGGCCCGTTCTAGCTGGTGTGCAGCCCAAGGCAGAGGTTTGTTGCCATACAGATAAACCCTTGGAATTAATTTCTCTCCCTGTCTTCTCCCTGCCCTGTTGGCTAACTTACCTTTTCAAAAGAGTTGATCTCCTTCAACATCCCATTAGGGAGCAAAGCCTTCAGCTGCTTCCCAGCCTGGGGTGTGCTGAACATACTCATGCTGAGGGGCATGTGCCCACCCCTGTGTGACTGTGGGAAGGGACAGGAAGGAGAGAAGGCGTTAGTAAAGAGGAAAGGTCTTTCCCAGCTGTGATAGGGTATTGGGAAGCAGATAAACGATATAACTGGGGGTGTGTTGGGGTTGCTATTAACTCCTTTTTAAAGGAGGCGGCTGTCTGCATGCATTTGCCTTGGTGTGACTTGCTCTTGTGACCACAGGTTTACAGATTGACTTTGAAAAGCATCAGAGCTTTCTCTTTCCCTAGCAGGAGAGAAGCACGGTACTGCCCACCTGCTTCTCTCCCTCTAGTAGCTTTTGAATTGAAAGCAGGAGCAGCAGGGAGACCATCAGGCCAGGTGCTGTGCGTGGAAGCGCCTATCTCAGGCTGCAGGGCTGGTCCCGATGGACAGGAGCCTACCCCCACCCTGTACCCCTATCCCTGTCCCCTGCCCCTGCCCCCCTCCCTTGCACCCACCCAAGCGCCTTCCCCTGTCCCTCAAAACCACTCTGCCTCTGGCTTATTTACAGTCCTTGAGGCCACAGGCTTTGTCCCATGGTCTGTAATAAAGCCGGTTTTATTGTTCTGTCTCAGTTCTGCATTACAATTTTCTCTGACCCCTTGGCAGCCATACCCAATTCTCTAGAGGTCTTCGCACACTATATTGGAAGTTTACAAGCCAGCATCCTTTTCTTTTTTTCTATTCTTTTAACCAAGATAGATGCTATCTACTAACTACAGATATTGTTATAGTCCTCTGTAAATACCATCAAGTCATTAATTCCAATAGTAATACACATCTAGTTAACCCACGTTGATTGTGATTTTTGAATGTGAAGGCTATTTTGTGTGTGGTAAATGTTGCAAATGTTGTTGTTACATTTCATGATTAAATCCACATACCATTCAACTTAGTTTTCCCTTTCAGGGGTCTGATTTTCTGTGGCTAGTTTTTCCTTTTCTTGGCATTTACATCCTATCACTGACTGAGCTCAATGGGGATGGGAGGTGCTGGCTGACCCACAGAACAAAGTCCTCACTTAGTCTGCAGATTGTTTCTCATTATTGAAATGACTAAAACTATCCTTTCTAAGTTTCCCAGTTTGCTATACCCTGTGGTTTCCCTGGCTTGAACATACAGAGTATATGATCTCACATTCTAGATGTTACTAAAAAAAGTGGACAAGATGTATTCTTTGTACATATCAGACCCTTTAATTAATATAGGATATTCCTGGATAAGTAATAATGGGACTGACAATTAAGTAGAATTTTTGAGATTATAAAGCATTATTTAGGAACTTGAATCTCTCCCAGCAGGATTCTTCCAGTTTGGATGTAGGAACGGTGCCATGGCACTATGGAGGAATTACCTTTGCTGTGGCACACACTGGTTTCATTCAGAAGACAAGGAGAAGGGACAACACTGCAGAATGTGGCTTGCTTCTGCTCTCCTGCAGGCTGGGCCAAAGTCGGGAACAGAAGAGGATGTGGGGTCCTGGGCCTGTCTGGCAGCAGAATTTTTGGTGGTTATAGAGCCTTGGGTCAGCGTTGAAGCAATAGTGACTCTAGACCCATGGGTGTGCTGGCCATCTGTGTGATGGTACGCAAGTTACTTTGTGTGCTTGTGCCAGGTGGGATGATACGGCTTCTTACTGGTCCATGTCTTTTCTGAATTTTCTTGTCATTAACTGAGAAAAAAAATAGTTAAGTTCTAGAAGGCTTTTTCTTGAGAAGTCCATGTAGACTTTTATGAATCTTTTCATCTCTTAAGTTTTTAGAATTTTGTTTAATTACTTGCTGCAATACTCTTTCAGAAGTTGAAGATAAGATGACTCCAAATCCTCTTTTTTCTCCTGCTTTTATTATCAGGAAAATCTTTCTCCAGTTATTTGATACCTCACCTGTCTTGTCCAGGTGCTCACAGACAACCAGAAGTGACCTTCAGTTTACTGCAGCCAGTACTTCAAAGATTTGAAGACAAAGTGCAGTAGCCTCAGCCAATTAGAAAGCATTAATTCTCCCAAGTATTATCTCATCCATTCCTACACCTGTTCAAGCTTACAGTTGTGTTCACTATCTAGAAGTTGATTTTCCTTTGTTAGTCCATATAAAAGAGACGTTAATGCACCAGCTTTCTTGCCACTATTTGCCTGTAGATTTTTTCTTCCATGGAATTTTTTACCTGATCTCCCTTTTACAGTTAATGTGCTTCTTATTGATCTTCATTAATCAAATCAAGAATAGGTCCCTATTCTGTTTCTCTCCACTTTCTGAATACGAAATGGCCACTGATGGCTTCCAAAAACTTGTAGGCTGCTCTGCATCCTTTCCCAAGAAATTTCTAATTAATTAAAATCCCGTACTACAACTAGTCCTAGTGCTCTGGATGATTTTGCCAGCTCTTAACAAGTTAATCTATGTTATTTTCCTCACTTGGCAGCAATATTAGCCTTCCATTGTGGCTGTGCCATCAAGCCACCATCAGCTGCTAGTTCTTCACTGAGTTGAATATGCAGCTTCGTGGACAGAGTTATGAATGAAGCTTGGTTTCATAGGATCACCGAGTGATTTAGGTGGGGACAGTCCTTTGGAGGTCTCTAGTCCAACTCCCTGGGCCAAGCAGGACTTGTTGAAGACTAGATCAAGCCCTCAGGGCCATGTCTATCTGAGTTCTGAAACCCTCTGTGGATGGAGAGCACACAGCATCCATGCTTGTCCGCTCCCTCCATGAATTCCTTTTCCTATAGATCTGTTTCTCATGCTTGTTTAAAACTGGTGACTAGGAATATATCAGCTGCAAACCGAGCTTTCCCAGTGCTTGGGATCAAGGCCTTCCTCCTGCTCCTGCTCACTCTCATGTCTTCTCTGAAGTCTGCTGAGAGCTGAGCTCACATTACGGCTTTTTTCTCCATCAAATCGCTTATGGGAGTCACTTACTGGGTCTCCCCTGGGCTGTACACTGTTCTCCTGAAATGTAGATGAAATTTATTGTCACAGTCACCTTCGTTATCTTCATCTCTCTGCTAAATTTTGTTCCAGTAGAGCTGTGGCTTCACAGTCTACCAAGGGGCACGCACACATCTGTGTGCACACAAAAACACATTCACAAATGTGTGTGTGCATAGAAATACCTGCAGAAAACAATTGTGATTTCTTTTTTATTTTCACAGGATTTCAGGTTAAATATTAACAATATTACACAATTCTGAAGCACAGTCTTATGGGCTCATTTATTAGCTATTTGTATTCATTATATTTGCTTTAGTATGCCTCATTATTTTTCAATTGGAGACAGGACAATTCCTGGCAAGCAGAAGATTGCTGGCAAGACATCTCGGCAGACCCACTTGCAGGGACGTAGTCCTGTCACCAAGCGAGATCACTCAGGGCAACGCAGAGATAGTTTGATGCCTGAAGGCACAGGCGGGAGCCAGTGACAAGAGCAACCCCAGGAGGAGCCGGGCAGGGGCAACCCCTTGGAGCACAGCCTGGCCCCTGCTGAGGCCAGCAGCACCGCATGCCATGAAAGGCTGTCATTTTACTGCAGCTCCCAGCTTGACTGCAGAAGAGAGGGGAGCCGAACATCATCGCCCTCACTTTGCTCACCTATACAGGGAAAACACCTGGGTGGAGGGGTCTCCCCTCCTCACCAAACCCCAAATAGCTTGTAGGCTGAGCGCTGCTGAGGAAAAGAGCCTTATTTTTCTGCTCAGCAGAGCAAAACCGGGCACAAACTAGCTCTCTGCAAGTAGAGACAGGCTCTGAATTCATTGGATAATCTGCTGCAAATTATTTGCCCAGCTCTATTAATTAATGTTTGTGAAGCACTTGGAGGGTTAAATGCCCTTGAGCCATCATTCACCTAAGCTTTGCCCCCAAACTGACATCAATGAAAAATCCTTAATGGTGGTGGTAGCAGCAGCAGCAGCAGCACTGAATTTCCAAACCCTCCTGAGGCAAGAAAACATGATTTTCCCCTTCATTTTATGGTCTGTTGAATCTTCTGTTTTTCTTGTTGTATAGTAGGAATAATGTTCATGGCCTTGGAGTATTCTTGTGGTTTTCCAAATGCCTCGGATTTGATTTGGCATCTTCCACATACAAAAAAATTTATTGCCTCGTATACTCCTTCACTGTGAATGTTGCCCCGTCCCCAGTTCTGTGGAGGGGTCCTGGAGCCTAACAATGGTCCCACGGAGCTGTTCCTCAGCTGGTGAGGAGCCCTGCCTTGTGCCTCAGCAGGCAGGGATCGCACAAGAAGACAGCCCCTGATGGGGAGGAGAGGTCAGCCCGGACCTTTAGTGTTGGCCTGAGTGCCAAACACCCATCTCGGAAAATAAATAAGAAAACATAACAAGATGCATACACAGGCTCTTTGTTACCAAGTCCAAACCCCGACATGTGAGAATAAGCTTTGTGAACAGCGCGGTCTCCACAGTGAAAGGCACCCCGGGGCAGGCAGCAGGGATGGGAATTGTCCTGGATGATGGTGCCCACTCTCTGGCTGGGGCTCAGCAGGATGGCCTGAGGTCAGGTTTTCATGTCTGAACTTCTCTAAGCGCTGACATTCGGGTTACCAGCTCTCCAAAACAAACGTGCTTGTATCACACAGAGAAAAGAAAAGTATCTAGGCTGCTCCAGATGTGGGAGCTCCTGCCTGTTACCCTAATGGACTGAGATTCAGATCCTTGAATTCAATTTCCCTCTGTAGAAATTACATTCCGCAGTTTCAGGGCTCGTCTAAACGAATAAGGCATATGTCTGTGTCTCATCCACCCAAGCACATGCCTGTTTAGCTGGAGAAAGGTGTCCCCCATTAAATCTGCCCTTGACACTCAGGCTTCTCTCCTGCCACCCGCTGCAGATACCAAGTGGGTTGTCACAGTACCTATGGTCAGGGGAACACACGAACTGCAACTTCAGGGTGCTCTGAAGCCGAAGGGGAAGACAGGGCAGAGGCACAACAGCCCTTTTCTCCTTGCACAGTCACTGCAAAAGGGCTGTAGAGCACCCTTCTGCCATTGCTATTTCTTGCACAGAAGTATGAGGAGGCCATGGCTGTTCAGCTACCATACATCACGCCAGTGCTTCCAACTTGTGGTCAAAATGCTTGAAGCATACAACGGGAGAGAAGAACATCTGTGGGACCAAATGAGGAATAACCTGTGCAATGGGCTGTCACGGGGTAGTAACAGAGCTGCAGCTTTGAAGTCCCAGACCCTGTTTACAGGAACACCTTGAAGCTCCATAGTCCTAATGGAGCCCATTACGTTCTTCTGTGCATGAAGCCCGTGCTTCAAAGCCCTTTTGGATGCTCCAAAGTCCATAGAATTATCCGTAGCGTCATACACCTCTTCACGTAAGGCCATTGCCCCAGACTGCATTGACACACTGCAGAGTAGAAAAGGCTTGCAACATCTTCACGGCAGAGTGAAATTATGACACTGAGCTAAATGGTAGATTGAGTCAAGGTCCAACTCTGTAGGAAGACAGTGAACAGCTGTCAACAGCTTTCTTCCATATGGTGCAACAGTGTGTGATACAGGTCACTAATGTATCTATATCAATTCAGATACATACCTGAAGATACTGCATTTTTTCAGTATTTTAGCTCAATTTCTTATTAAGCATCTGAAATTAAGGGAGCCACACAACCCTGCAAGTGTTTCACATTAGGCAGTCCCATTTGGGCAGATTACAAAGAGGAATAAACGAGACGGTTCTATTTCCAGATTGGGATCAGGTCAAATAACTATCACCTCCCTTCCTTTGCCTGACCTGTAATTCCCAAACCCGCCGTCAGCTCTTGCAGTGACAAGCAGTGTCCTTCACATGTTGCTGAGCCGTGTGAAACAGCAGGGGAAAGGTTTCCTGCGACGGACTCGATTGTCATTTCCAGGTGCAATAGCCGGCAGTGAGGATGTAGGAGGACACGCCATGCTTCGCCTTTCCTAAGATCCCCGCCCAAGGCCAATGCTGCCAGACTGTGTTCTCATCAAATACATAAAGGGAAAACTGGCCTCTCCCTGACCTCCGGCCACATGGACACTAACTGCAGCCCAGGGCTGTACCTGGAGGTGCAAGTGTGCATGCAACGGGTGGGGAGCAAAGCCCAGCGTTTGTACTGTCCACTGATGGCTCCAGCCTGGGAGTGAAGGAGTCTGTTGGCTTTCCCAGGACAGAGTAGAGCAGCACTGAATGGTGACTGTGGATGTAATTGCCCCAGGATCCACTGGGAAACTGAGGGCAGCCAGAGGGACAGGGAGGGATGAGGGGTGTGTGGAGAGACCATCCATCTCAGTGGGTCAGGCCATCTACCTCTACTACCATTCATGTCTCAGCTGGATGAAGAGTAAAAGGGTGCACCTGGGAGTCATGTCAATCAAGACATGTCCTGTCCCAGAGGCAAATGATCGGTGCAGAGGTGAGAAAGGACAATAACAGCTCTGGATAGTGCTGGTGGCCAGTAATCTCTCCAGAAGTCCCTAAATGGTGCATCAGGGGTTAACATCATTGCAATGAAGGAGAGATGGAGAAAGGGGAAGGAAGGAGAGAGGGAAGGATGGATGGATAGATGGATGGACAGGTGGAAGGAAAGAAGGAAGGAAGGAAGGAA
>JAVJGI010000062.1:79824673-79835165 GCA_035590275.1 Ibycter americanus
TTTTTGTCATGAAAAAGCAACTTTCATTGTTGTAAGGCACTTACAGCTGTGGCACATGTAGCATCTCCTAGACCAACAAACCCTCAGTATGCTATGCCTGACAACAAGGATGGGAAAAAAGGAATACTTTTCTCTCTGGAGAAATCTGGGGTAAATCCCTGTGCTGGTGAAAAACTGCAGTGGAGTTTTCTGTGTTCATGCAGAGCCTATGCTCTACAGAAGACTCAGCTGGACCCTTTCCTGCCTCAAGGGCACCAAGTTCAGCTGGGCACCAGGGGCTGCCCTGAGCCTGGGTCCAGGTCTGACGCAAGAGGTACAGTGGTATGTGCTAGTGGTGCATCCACATGCCACGTTTGCTTTGTGTTGTGATTCAGGACACTTCTCAGAAGCAGCTGTTACCAGATGGCTTGTGTTACCACTGTGGATCACTGCAGAGGGTTGTTTCTCTCTGGCCTATTCTCTATGCAAATGTCCAAAGCTAATGCCCATGCTCGGCATGGACCTCTCCAGAATGCACAGGCTGACAGTGTGTCTTCACATCCCTCTGACTGAAGTGTGAGATGAGGACATACCAGAAACAGCATCTCAGACACTAATGTAACCACTCTGTTTCATGGACCTTCACTTCCATTGCATGAAAAACGCCCCTTCCACTAACTACCTCTTTTGAAGGTCCATCTTCCAGTATCTTCTTTATGCTGTAGCCTTATACAGTCAGAAGCATGCTTACCCAATACTTCAGCCTTTTTGCTTTGCTCTACCAAGCCAGAATGGCCAGCATCACCTGCAATGCAGAGGTGAATTGTAGCGGCGTCACTGCTGGGCTGCAGGGACATGGCCTGAGATCTGTGGGGTTCAGCAGCAGTAGTGCCAGAGCTGCAGCCCTCCCCTAACCCAGCCACCTTCTCACTTGGGCAGGATGAGCCCTAACAGCCCAGCCAGCAGCTCCAGCCCTCCTCTCCCCAGAGCAAACACAGCCGGGAGAGAAAGAGAGCAGCCTGAATCTCCTTATGATCCTCTCATTTGCACACAAGGCTGGTGAGCATGTGTGTGTGTGTGTGTGTTAGTTCAAGGAGGGGATCGATTAATTACGTGATGATGGGAGAGAGAATGCTCTCAGGGCTCTGGGTCTGCCCCCTACCAGATTTTACTGGCATTTTCTGAACATTTCTATTAGCTCAGTGGGCACAGCTTGTATGCAAACAAATACAATAATGCTCAGTTATTGTTTGGTATGATGGGAGCCTGGGATTCTTTTTTTTTTTTTTTTACAAGTATTGTTTCTATTTGTCATTAAGGCTCACTTTCTAATCTATCTTTGTAGGAGGCTTGCCTTTTTTGACATTGTCAGTTGCATGTAGCCAGAGCTCTCTTTTCTGGCCTGAAGAGGCATTTAAGGCCAACTGTCTTTTTGTGCTTTCTTTTTTGTTTTCCATTTTCTTTTCAGAGAAGACAACCAGAAAAGACAGGAAAAAAAGTGCTTGGAAAGAAAGACAAACATATAATTAGCAAAAATAAATACATCATTATTTGATGGTTTTCATGCGTGTTACTGCTTTGACTGCTCATGAATTGTCTCGTCCAGATTGTAAAATATTCATATTTATATGTTATTCAGAAAGAGATGTGATGCCCTGGAGAGGCTAATTCTTGGTTTTCAGATTGTTTACAAGCTGTCAATTGCAATTTGAATATATTTGCAATTCATAAGGTTGGTAAATAACGTAAGTCACATGGCATCATTTCTGCTCCTGAACTGTAGTACGTCCCTGTGTAAGTTACACCAAGGTAGGTAAGCATTTGTCTCCCCATCTGCCTCTCAAATCACACATTTAATGGAGCAAGCAAACATAATGCCCAAGAGTACCTCTGGGATTTCATAATAGTATTCTGCCCCGCCTGGCTCCCTGGAAAGCTCTGATCTCATGGCATTGTGTGTGGCCACCTTTTGCTGAGTCCTGTCTCAGTTACAACTCACACATGAGCAGGACGAGTATTCTGTATGTTTTCTCTATATGGCACCTAGAGCACTGTGGGACAGCCAGCCGGAAAGGGACAAAGGAGAAACTGTGCCACAGTGACTGCATGCTTTGCATGGGAGCTGGCAACTGAGAACTTGGGGTGGGTGGGTTCTGATTTGTTATTCCAGGCACATGGGGGTGACTCTGTTCTTTGGGGGATGGTTAATAGAATTATCAACACAATACAATTTGCAAATTGCATTTTACAATAAAATGCCAAATACAGCATTTACTTCTGGCTCCTATTTTTCCTCCATATTTGAAGTGAATTTTTGTAAGTGCTTTCATAAATGAAGAGAGAATCTTTTAACATTCCTAGGTGGTGAGGTTAGTATTCCAAGAAGTATGGCTGCTTTTCATTTTGTTTCTCCTTGGTACCAATTTTGTTTGATGGAATTTACTCCATTACCCACAAGGAATTATGCTAGAAAGTCCTTTCACTTCATCTCCTGGTAGAAACAAAATCCTGTCTCCTGTTCTTCTCCTAAAACCATGGATACTAAATGGCACTGTGTGTGGCTTGCACGTATGTAAATATCTGTAGCCACTCTGAGTGTCATAAATCAATATTTTCAAATGGACACATTTATCCACCTTTACAATAGCTTGAGGTGATTCTCTGTCCTTCCAGTTTCAAAAGTTTTCCTAATTTTGAATACAAATCTCTGTTCTGCAATTTACCCTCATTACTTTTTATCCTCTGCACTATGAAAGACAAATTATTCCCTCTGTGGCAGCCTCTCATATATCTGTGACTTCTCAACTGTTACTGAGTCTCCCCTTATTTTGACTGATCTTTCCTGCTAGACGATATTTTTCTCCAAGATTCTCCGTTTTCTTCTGGACTGTTTTTAGATGGTTTACATCTTTCTTGAAGTCCAGTCTACAAGACCCAACTCTGTATCGGTCAGGACCTGGATATATTGGAAGTGTGTCTTCATATATTTCAGATGTGATACTCAACTTTATCTATTCCTGTTAAGAAATTTGCTTTTTACACATGCATGACATTACAGAATCATTTTTGCTTGTGGTATGCTGTATGCAGTGTACTGTCTTTTGCTATAGAAATGTTTTCTCTCAGCATGTAGTTGTGCAGATGATTCCTTTCAAATAACAATTACTTGCCTTGGTGTTTACTGAACTGCATCTATTTTTTTTCACTTTATTTAGCCAATTTCTTATGGCCAGTTTTAGGAGGAACTGCCAGAGGAGGCTGATCGATTGCTTTTCCAGGGTACCTGTATGTATCATACGTTTTTTTGTTGCTCTCATAAATCTTCCTTGGTTGGACTCCCTGGCCTGTATGTGGTCCTGGGGATCAATCAAGTTAAGACAGGCTGGGGAGGGATTGTGATCTGAGGGTACCCTGGGGACACCTTTCCTGTGTCAAAAGGGTGGGATGGCGTATAGAAAAGACAGCTGAAGCCAAGGGTCTCTGGGCATTGAGAGCAAGAGTGGGAGAGTAACAGAAAAGGGACTACCCAGATCCTGAAGCTGACAAAGTCTCTAAAACTGGAGATATTCCTGTCATAGGGGTAATTACTTAGTGCAATCTGTGATGCCAAATGACTTGCTTTAATAAGTGTTCTGTGTGGATGCAGAATATTTTTAAGAAAAGTAACCAGTCTGATACAGTATCTCCGTGCAGACCATCCCCAAGTCTTTCCCACTCTCATTATGTGAAGCTCTTTGAACTGTGTCAACCCACTATTAGCATTTGCCATGTGTACAGAGTCAATTGTTACCCTGAGGAATGGGATAGATGATGACATGCTTAGATAGTAATGCTTTAAATTAAGATTCCTGAATATGCCTCTGATGTACGGAGGTTAATTAAGAAGCTATTGTGAGCTGAATTAATACCATTTGCTTATTGAAAACATAAGTCATGAGAATTAACAACAAAGTCATAAATATATTTCCCTAAGGGCCAGATCCTTCAGCTCTTACTCATTTGAGCAATCCTTACTCATACGAGTAGTCCCATTGAATTAATTGAGACTACATGTATGAGTTCATTAATCTATATGACGAAGAAGTTGCATAGTTGGGTCCCACACAAGCATTAATCTAAAATGAATATGTTTTTAATGATAATTTGGTACTTAGATGGACTATAATGATTGTTTACATCCAAGCCTTGTTTTAATAAGACTGGTTTAGCCTGCCAAGTAAATAAATCCAGCTTTTTATTAATAATCAAGTGACAGAGAATCAACAATTACCAATTAAAAGCAGAATTCTGGCAGACAAAAAACAAGTGTGAGGTTTCATTAGGTCCATTAACAACATATATATTTTTGCTGATAGCTAAATGAAGACTGGTACATCTTCACCACCGAACTGAGTGCCATGGTCCCCAAGCTAGTCCTGGGTGAGTTTGCTCCAGAACCAAAAGCAGGAAAGACATGTGGCTGAGAGGGAGGGATGCTTAGCTGTGAGAGCAACAACCCAGCCCACCCTGCTGTTGCAACCTAAAGATGCTCATGCTATGTGATATTGCACTCTGCCATGCAAAAATACTGTCTCCCACCCTGGTAGATCAGGGACCTCCTCCAGCTCTGCTGCAACACCTTTATATTGTAGGCATGCTGAGTCAGTGTACTCTCCCAAAGCACATGCTGGCAGCAACGAAGAGTTGTACTCTTACTCTGGTATTGTGAACAGAAAGAGATCACCCTGCTGTGGCTGTTTTATTGTGAGTCTGCTGGCAGACATTGAATGATCCAACGCTGAGCATGTGGAAGGGAACAGAGGTGCCCCTCTAATGAAAGATTGCCTTGGACCTACCTGCCTCCACCTGCTCCTCTAACAAAAAGCCTCTGTGGGGACACTTCGGTGTCTGCAGAGCGCAAATGGTGCAAAAAGAGATGCTGTTTCCTCCCCTGTGGACTCAGTCACATGTGAGATACAACCACCACCCATGGTCAGAGACCAGGGCTCGGTGACTCCTAAGCAGAAAAGTAGTTGTGACATTGCCTGATCCTTAAAAGTCCAATGAAACCTCTTTGACTGGGGCCACAGCACAGGTCCTTTGTACCTCTAGTTGCACCTGAGCATGACTTCAGTGGAAACTCTTTTGATAAGAAAACATAGTGGGAGTTTCCTTTACCAGACTTTAGCCTAGTCATTTTGGGGGAGAGGGAGGGGGGAGGGGGAAAGAAAAATCTACTGGCTGTTGACAGAAACAGTTCAAGTGGCTGTCAACAACCAGAAGGTTTTTCTTGTTTTGGTTTTTTTTCTACAACTATCTGCATCTTCCCAGACTTCACCATGCACTCCTTTGATGCCGTACTCCTGGCTTTCCTTTCCAGTGCTAAGAACTGCCTGAGGATACGCAGGGAAAGACTCCTGACACCGCCTCCTCCAAGCCAGAAGAAAGCACCACAAAGAGTGTTTCCAGTGACTCTCCCTCCTTCAAGACTTCCAGCCTGGAGCTGGATTTTTTGGAAGATCAAGGAGCTGCACAGAGTCAAAATAATGCCACATTTAAAGACCAAAAGAAACCAAAGCAAATTGACCTCAAACCTTTAGTGATTTAACCACTGGAAATTTGTATTAATGCACACTTTGACATTTGGTTTTCCACACTGGGGAGATAAGTATAATTCATATCTGCTCATTCTGATGCTCTGATGTCCTTTAAATCCCTCAGATACACACCACTCACCTAAGGGATACAAACTCCATAATAAATAAAAGCTAAGCGAGTCTTACCCTGATTTATAAGCATCTGTGATAAAAGGGAAGGTTGTGATTTGGGAGAGAGTACTTACTATGGGGCCCTTGTGACATTACTTATCCCCACTAGTTACTTACATGGAAACACTTTCTTTCCCCATCCCACATCAGAGGTATGTAATACATGTAACAATTTAAGACCGCAAAATAAATAACAGTAATAAAAGCTTCCTAACAGGCCTGGAAAACTCTATTATGTTCTAGGATTTGGGATTTATCTTAAAAAGCATAATTTTTACTCTTTTTTTTTTTACTGAAGTCAAATGTCACCCATGAAAATCCGGACCTATAGAGAATGTGTCCTGCCTGGTCCAGCCTCTCCCTCTCTCCCTGGGTCCCCCACAGCCGCTTCCACAGTGGCCAGGAGAGGAGCAAGGATGTGGGTGCCGCGTAGCGTGCGTGTGGTCCGGGGCCGTGCGGCAGTGGAGCCCCGCAGCCGGCAGCGCTCCCCGCGCGTGCGTGGCAGGGGGAGCAGTGGGATTCGTGTCTTTCTTGGCAAATGTCTCTTTTGCTTCTAATGGAAAAGAAACAAGGAAAGGAAGGGGCAGAAATAGTAGATGGGCAGCGATGCTATTAAAAGGAGGAGGAAAAAAGCACAAAAGGAGAATAATGAGGCAGAGAGGCTCTGTAGTCTACTTATATGAGGAAAACGGTCACACAACAAGACAAGACAGGCCATAAATGTTGACATTTGCATTCATCTGTGAGTTAAGTGCTAAGCAAAGAGTCTACCGGAGAAGCTGGCCTGTCGGGAAATCCTGCAGGAGCCGGGGCGTTCCTCTGTGCAGCCCTGGGGCCCTTTCAGTGCCCCCCCGGGTGCGCACCTCCTCCTGGGAGCTGACGAGGTAGAAGTTAATGACAGCAGTTAACATGTTGGATCACCAGGTCATGCTGCCTTTGCTCCCCCTTCAAGCCCCTTCACAGCAAGTAAACAGACAGGGCTGTAGACTGGAAATGTGTCCTCTGGTACTTCCGCAACACAAACAGTGCGGTAATGGAAAAACAGTCTGTTTATCCTCAGAGTGTTAGCAGATGGCAGCTCCTTCCCGCTCCCTTGCTCCACTGCAAGCCAAGTTCCCCAGCACGTCCCCGAGGCCGTGGCTGGAGAGAGACACTCTCCAAAGCCCCTCAGCAGGGTGTGCGCCAGCACAAAATGTGAATCCCACAGGCTCTTCTCGGGGGCTTGTGCAGGAGCATTAACTACAAGGGAAAGGGTGCACAGAGGTTACCTGTAGGCACACCTACTCTAGCTAAAGTATTGCACAGATGCAGCATGCTGCTGCAAAAAGGAGCACTCTGGACTTCCTTTACAGTAAGCCAGCAGCAGGCAGGTCTTTGTCCTGTTACAAGTGCCCCACAAGGCAGAGGGGAAATGGAGGAGCACATACCTCCTCTGTGGGCCCCCACATCCCAGCTGGCATCAAACGCCCTCATGCCCACCCAGGGACCACAGTTAGCACAGCCAGTCTCCCCTACTAGTCAACAGGCAGCTCCATTTCATGTTTCTGAGAAAAGAGAGACAAGAGGAGAAGAGGTGGTCATGGCCTTCCCTCCAGCCCTCTTTGCTGCATCTCTAGAGCCCACAGGTACACGGCCTCTTCTCAACCCAGCTGCACCAGGTGCAAACCCCTCCCTGGACACTTGTTGTCCCTCTCTTGTCAGGGGCTACTGCCTGCCTCAGATCTCTCAGCTAGGCTGTTTGTGAGAACATTTCTCCATCCAGTGCATTTAAAATGCTGGTTTCCAATTCTTCTTGTAACCAGAATGACGTGGGTTAGACAGGGCTCACAACAGCCCCAGATGAGAGGTCTGAGAGGCCACAGCTGCTTCAGTAGCAAAGCTGCACCCTGGCAAGGGTTGGGAGCACACTGCTGTGCCTCCCGTAAGGTCACATCCTCTCCAAATTAGATAACTAACAGAGTCACCAGGAGAGGTCAAAAAGCATCTGTGACAGTCTGGGAAGGGTAGACAGGTAATTAGAAAACACATACTGGATGGATGCCTCAGCTAAGCTAATCCAGGACTGCAACAGGATCTGATTCTGCCCTCTGCAAGTTACGTGCAAGTTGATCGCTTATGAATTTGTTACACTTAAACTTTTCCACCATATATATATGTAAGGCTTAGGTCCACAGCCAAACCAGGAGCATTTCTGATTTTATCTGTGAATTCACAGCATCTTATGTTGTGAAGGTGGGGACTGACGAGTACATGAGTTAAGGCCCCCTAGTAAGGTGAAGAGTGAAATACCACAAGAAAGATGATTACTGCCCTACTGACAGCCTTGACACCCAAATATCCACAAGGAACACTGACTGACTGCTCCTTGTTCTCTGACAGCGACCTGAGCGCCTCCTTGGCAGGACTTCAGGAAGAGCAGGGCTGGATGAGAGCTGCAGTCTGCACTTGCAAAGCACTGTGCTGAGCTCTGACCTCACAAGTGGGGTTCATGTCACCTCACTCCAGACATCCCGTCTTCCTCCAAAAGCAGTCACTCCTTTTACAGTCAAAGGAGGGAAACATGCATTTCTACAGAATGACTCATCTAACATACTTTAGACACCTCCTTTAGGAAGAGGAGAGTTCTATTGCAGCTCTTCAGCGTCCAAGCTAGAAGGTAGGTGCCTGGTTGTGTTGCAGACAGTATAGCTCTGCACACTTTGCCAGCTGAATCCTAGCTGTCCTGAACTGGGCGTTAAAAACAGTGGATACTTCAGAAAGGTTGTTCTTAAGGTTTCTCCAGCTGTGCTGCTTTGCAGAGAAGGTCATCAGAATTTGCAAAGTGCTTGGGTAGTACAGTTTGCTGACAGCAGGGCCCAGAAGGAGGTTAGTTTCTCTATATTCACTCAGGTTTGGATGTTGTCAGCCTTATAAGACCCATGACTGTGTGTTGAACAATGGCCGTAAGATGGCCATGAGATGGCTATCCTCTATCTGCTGCCACACCTTCAGGGCTGAACACGGAGGCAACATGGATGGGATGGGATGAGATGGGGTGGGATAGGGTGGGGTGGGATGGGGTAGGATGGGATGGGGTGGGTTGGGATGGCATGGGGTGAGGTGTAGAACTAGAGCTGCAGTCACTAGTGTGTGGTAGGAAATGAGTATGTATTCTGTGCAGGGGTAGTGATGGTGGCTGCATTCTCCTTACCTTCTCTAGTAAATACACATTAGGTACCATCAGACAGCACCAGAGCTGTTTGGGATACATAACGGCTTCTGCACCTTTGGAGCAGAACAATCTGATGGCCATGTGTCCCCAGGCAGCCTGGAGACACGGGGACACTCAGTTACTTCTGGCTCCCCTTCCTTCCTCTCTCTTTGTAACTCCCCTGCTGCTGAAGCCACCAAAACCTCTCAGAGGCAGTTGTACTTCAGTCAGTATGGATGGCACTGTTTTACTCAAAGCTAATTTAAACTTCTGCTTTGAGACATGTCCAAAGATATGCACACATCTGAAAAGCACCTGAAAACTTAAAATGTTGATCTAGTTGCTGCAAAGAACCAGCAGCATCTTCCCAGATTATCTGGCTGCTGCTCAATCACCACCAGTTTATTTTAGCCTCCAATGACTGACCAGGCCTTCTTCCTCAAAGGGCACTGATGGTGGGAATAGCATCTGCGAAGTAGCCGTCAAGACTGAAAGAAAGGCTGTGCCACTGGCCACCCAGAGATGAGAGAAAAGAGCACCAGTAGAGACATGGCTCCAGCTACTCCTCACGCTTCTGTTTCAGCCACGACAATTTGTCTTTGCACCCTCTGCTCCTGCTCTGCCTGCAGCTGGGACAGGCACAGCCCTCATTCCTGTGGCTGCCTTCCTGCTACATGGCCTTAGTGCTACCCCTTAGAAATATCATGGAAAGAAGAGTGAATGAAATTAAACCAGTGCCAAGCCCAGCTATGTGGTTTACCTAATCCTGACAAGTCACAACAGAATTTGAGGGCTGCATCTTACTCAAGAGGAAGTGATGGCTCCTGCAAACCATGTATATTTCTTCAGGAGGTTTGTTTGCTTTTCACTGTTAAAGTCACAATTACTCACTCAGGCTACAGCAGCGATGTATCATCCCTCAGTAATGCAGGTATGCAGCCTCCCCTTTGCCACTTGGAGGGGCATCCTGCCCTGCTCTTGGCTCCCTGCAGCACATCTGACTGCGCTGCAACGAGTCTGCGGCTGTTCTCCGTCTCACCACCCTGTCAAAGGAAAGCAGCGTAAGATCCCTTGCAGGCATATTTTAGATGTGGAATTCTGATATGCTTCATAAAACACATCAGCACATTTCAAAAGCTATTTCCAAAATTTAAGCCCATGAGTCAAACAATACCAGGGAGTGGAAAGTGTCCCACATGCCAAACAAGAACCAGCACACAGCTGAAAGCCAGTGAAGGAAATGGGCAGCAGCCAGTGGCACAACAGGAGCTGGTTGTCCTCTGTCCTCTCTTGGATTCCAATGCTTGTAAAACCCTGAGCTCCAGCAGGAAACACAGAGGGGAGAGTCCCTGTCATAGTATACAATGGAAGAGGGGATGCATGTGGGTATGTGTCTGCATGATGGTCACAACAACCCCACTCAACACTACAGGCTTGGGGAAGAGCAGCTGGAAAGCTGCCTGGCAGAAGAGGAGCTGGGGGTGCTGACTGAGGGACATCTGAACATGAGCCAGCAGTGTGCCCAGGTGGCCAAGAAGGCCAACAGCATCCTGGCTTGTATCTGAAACAGTGTGGC
>JAVJGI010000062.1:79835401-79886751 GCA_035590275.1 Ibycter americanus
CTCCGCAGCCACCTGACAGGAGGCCGTAGGCAGGGGGGGTCGGTCTCTTCTCCCAGATAACGAGTGACAGGGCAAGAGGAAACTGCCTCAAGTTGTGCCAGGGGAGGTTTAGATTGGATATTACCTTCCCTCCACCTGGTATACACACGCCCTGATGGCCACCAACTTTCTAGCTGCACGTGACAGGGTCTGGCTGTCCTGTTATGTCATGGTTACGGTCTGTAACCTCACTGCCAAAGCAGAGTGTGAGGGGAGGGTCACAAAGGATTTCTTAAGTTTCCTGGCCCCAGAAGGGATGTGTGAGGACAAGGCAGGTCTCCGCTTGCTATGCACAAGCTCACAGCTTCAGAATTGTGGCATTTAAGCTGCTTTACCATAGTGAGGGTCCCACCAGGAAGCTGCTGTACCCAGATGCCAGTGTCCTCCTTAATGGCAAACCTCTCACAAATGCCAGCTGCATTGCCTCCAAGCCAGGAGTTTCAATGTTGGCCTTCATCAATTCTTCAGCTTGTCTGTCACAGTATGGTGCAGCTGAAGCATCGACCTCATCACTGGCACTAACTGGGTCATTTATTCCACTACATCAGTTTGTTCAGCTGAGTAGAGGATACAGTATATTGAAGGCATGGGATCCTGTGTTTCCTTGCGACCCTTCCAAAGTCATGTCAAACATTAGAGGAGACAGAGCACCAGCAGCAGCACGCTCTACAGGGGGTCTCTTGGGGTGGTGGAAACATAAACTGACATAAGGAACACAAATCAATCAAAATGTTTGCATAAATTGGGCTGCGTTTTTTACAAATCTGTGAATGACAAAGGCAAACTAGAAGTAGGTCAGCAGTAGAAGTCCTTTGGATTTTGCCCTGAAAATCCAAAGAAATCTCTTTCCATTAAGGCCACTCTGTTAAGGATGAATGACTTACCGGAGCCAAGACTTTGTGGATGATCAAAGCTCTGTGGACATCCACTTTTAGCACAAGGCACACTGTGATACCAAGACATATTCAGAGTAGGAGACAAGTAGCCATAAAAGACACAGAGGTGGTTGCTAACTAAAGAGACTTCTCTTATCGCTTTGTAATAGCTCATGTGGATGAACCCTACAGATCCATTTCACAGAATCACACAGAATAGCTGGAAGTGCGAAGGGACTCCTAGAGACTGCTTTATCCAAACCCCTGTTCAAAACAGGGGTAGCTAGAGTAGGTCGCCCAGTGCTGTATCCAGTCACATTTTTAATAGCTCCAAGGATGGAGACTGCACAACCTCTCTGAGCAACTTGTGCCAGGGTTTGACACTAACGGTAAAAAAGGTTTTTCTTACATTTAAATGGAATTTTCCTTATGTAAGTTTGTGTCCATTGCCTCTTGTGCTGTCACTGGGCACCACTGAGAAATTTGGCTCCTTCTTCTTTACCCCTCCCTGTCAGGTATCTATACATATTGATAGGATCCCCCCTGGGACTTTTCTTTTCCAAGCTGAACAGCCCCCGTGGTCCCAGTACCACTTCAGATTTACACCATGCATGGCTGGCCTCCAGCAGTACTTCATGCCACTGATCACAATCTTCTGAGCCCAACAATTCAGCCAGTTTTCAATCCACCTCATTGTCCATTTACCCAATCCATATTTCATCAGTTTTTCTATGGGGATTTTATAGCGGTTTTGAAAGCCTTACTAAAGTCAAGATAAACAACTGTTACCGCTCTCACCTCATCCACTGAGCCAGTCATTTCATCCTAGAAGGCTGTTAGGTTGGTCAAACATGATTTCCCTGTTGCAAATTCATGTTAACCACTCCCAACCACCTTTTTGTCCTTAATATTTGAAAATGGCTTCCAGGAATATTCGGTTCATCACCTTCTCAGGGATCAAGGCAAGGTTGACCATCTGTTAGTTACAGGGTTCTCCTCGCCTTTCTTCAAGTGGTGTTTGCTTTCTTCCCATCCTTGAGAACCTTCCCCAATCACCAGGGCAGCTCAAAACCAGTCAAGACTGGCCTCACAACGACATCAGCTTTTTCCTTTTGCGGTCAATGTAACTGCAGAAGCCTGTCCTATGAATGCTTCGCACCCCTCACCAGATTCAACTCCAGACGGTCTTTGGCTTTTCTAACTCAATCCCTACACACCCAGTGTCTCTGTAATCCTGCTGGGTCACCTGATCCTGCTTCTACATGTTGTACAGTTCCTTTTTGCGTCTGAGTTTTTTTAGGAGCTTCTTGGCCATCCATGCAGGCCTCCTGCCACATTTGCTTGATATCCTGCACATTGGCGTGGACCATTTCTGAGCCTGGAGGAGATGATCTTTGAAAACTAACCAGATCTCCTGCTCATCTCTTCTCTCCAGGGCTGTCTCCCATGAAATTCTTCCAAGCACATCCCTGAAGAGACCAAAGTTTGTTCTCCTAAAGCTCAGGGTGATGATCCTGTTTTTTGTACTGCTCCCTCCCCTCAGAATCCTGAATTCCACCATCCCATCGTCACTGCAGTCAAGACTGTCCCAAACCTTCATATCCCCATAGAGTTCTTCCTTCTTTGTAGATACAAGGTCCATCTCCCTTTGTCAGCTCCTCAATCATCTGTGTCACAAAATTGTCATCAATCCGCTCCAAAAATCTTCTGGATTCTTGTGTACTGCTGTGTCACCCCAGCATCTTTGAGGTAGAGAATTACCTGTGCAACTGTGGAGAAAACACAGTTGTAGGAAGATGAAGAAAAAATATAGATACATAGATCAGTGAGCTAAGATGAAATGTTTCCAATGTTTAAGGGAACCTGATGGACTCACTGAACCTTGGACAAATACCTACACAGAGTCAAAGAGATCTTGAACTACAGATAGAAGTTGAAAAGGGGATTTGTACTGCTTTTAAGGAAAAAATATTAGTGAGGCTGGTGAAGATCTTAAAAGTTTATTTTAATTCTCACTAATACACTATGGGTTTTGTGATGAGAATGCTGAAAGGACCAGGATCTGAAACCTTCAACTCTATTAAAAACCAGAATTTAAGAATACGTGTATTCCCTAGATTCATTCCCTAGTCCCTTGACTCTAACAGAAGCTAGGGAAGTAAAATAACAGTGTTGCATATTTCTTAAATGTTAATCAATCCTTAACACCTTTGAGAAACAAGTAAACATAGTGATTCTTTTAGAGTTTAATTCTGCTTTCTTCACATTTAGGAAAAGAGTGGTAAGGAAGTTGAGTGACTTGCAAGAACACGTATTAGCATGTAAGAATTCCTGGCACGTCATTCAAGGCTCATCTCAGATCACACTCCTCTCTGACTAGTTTTCCAGAAATCCAATTAAACCTGGCAGAGCCGATAGTTTTTAAAATCTAATTACAATGGAAGGAATGTGGTACAGTGGATGCATTTTCTTAAACCATTTGACACCTTGCCTCAAAATTAGTCTGTAAAAGTGAAATTCATATTAATTCCAAACTAAACACTAAAATCTAGGAATTGACTGGATGATGCAAACAGCAGGTAACCAGAAACAGCAATGTCCTGAGCAGGAGGTGGGTCCAGCAGGGTGCCACCAGGACTGGATGAGATAAACCATACATTATGTGTCCAGGTTATATTAAATTTGTGGTGATGCAAGCACCAGTGAAGGCAGAGGGAAAGAAACCCAAAGGTAAAATGGAAGAGTTTGAAATGTGTGAAGTGTGTTACAGAAAGGAATCAAAATTGTATTAAATATACACTGAACATTTGGTTCGGAAAGTATCTGGAAAAAAAGATAGGTATCGGAAAAAGACACAAAAAGCAGAAACATCAGTAGGACCTGGTAAGCACTTAATAGCAGCATCAGACAGTAAAACAGCATGTTTTGGAAGCACAAGAGAATGACAAACAAAACTTAAACTGTATGATATTTCATATGCAGAAGATCCATGTTAGGCAGAGGGGAAGATGAGAATCGCTTCCTGCGCAGTGCGCATGAGGTACTGCTGACATCCATCTTCAAGTTGTAAATTCAAAGAGAAAGGATTAATCCATACTGACACAGGAAGGATTAAAGAATGATGCTATGCAACTGAATGAAATAAAGTATTTGTGACGAAAATCAGGCAAAATGTCCTAGCATTGGATCCTGTGGCACTGCTAAAAAGTTTGTTGTGGGCTTGTTAAAAACATTCAGAGTCAGAAAAAGCATTCTTATACTCGTATGAGAAGAATACTCAGAGAGGTTTTGTTATGTGGTTAAATACACATTATGCATTTCTCTGCCACAGGCTGGATTGGGAGAAAAACTCACTCCTCACACTTGAGTAGAAGGCAGATGCCCCAGGAAACGTAGGACTTTATGAGCATCTACATAGTGGCCAGCAGGACGAGTTATTGCTAGAAAATGAAGGGCATCTTTCATGAACTTACCAGAGGAATGGGCCACCTTGACAGCTGTGAATTGTGGTCACCTCTCTGGAAGCCATCATTCCCCAAGGAGGGAGGCGAGGGAGCAGCCCAGGGTGTCAGAGGTAGGTGCTCCTTTCCCAAGCATCTCCAGCCTGAGCTCACAGGGACAGCAGAGCTCATCCTCCATGTGTTGTCTTCACTCTAAGAGGGCTGGTGCCGCTGGCGGGGGCTGGGGGAACATCCACAGGCAGCAACATGAGATCCTGGTTGCGGCTGGGGAAGACATACCAAGGAGGGGCAGGGAAGCAGGTTCACATCAAAGCATCACCTCCATTGCTGGGAGCATAGCAGGCACTGGAGCCAAAATGTAGATCAGCAGAAGGAACTGGGTAAAATCATTCATGGATGAAGCCTGAGAGATGGCCAGCAAACTAATATTGAAGGTACACATGAAAAGCAACCATAAACCAGCATTACAACTGTTGTGAACCTGCAGCCTATCTTATTTTTCCCACTCACCTTCCCAAACAGCTTTCTTCTTTCCTTTGCCCTTCTGAATTGAACAGTGTTCAGTGTTAGTTGTGCTGTCAGCATTTATCTGGGAGAATGAAATCATGGCCTTGTTTCCCCAAACCTTCCTCCACAACAGAGGACAGCAAAAGTCGATACACCTGAGACAGGCACATTTGCAACCTGGTGCCTTTCATCAGACAAATGGCCAAACACAGAAGCTCATTAACCCAAGGTGACTACCAGAAATATTTTCATCTTAAAAGTTTCTAATTAACAGAAAGACCAGTGAGTAAATTCCACATTACTTCACTCTAGTAGAAATGTGGCTTTATCACTTCACTTCCTTGCTGCAGTGTGACACATTGTAATTGGCAAAAGACTGAAAAAAGAGCTGCTTGCAGGAGCAATCCTAACCCCAGAAAACAGGTGAAGGCATATTAAGAACAGATGGGTGAACTTGTGGAGTTGCAGAGGGGGGTGGTTTATCTAGCAATAATATTTAAGGAAGGAGAAGTTTTATTCCAAGACACTGCTTCAGACTCTACAGGACCTACTCTTCTATGAACTCCTGTTAGTTATGCATAAACATCTTGTGGTCTTCATTGACCCACTCCAGACACCCAGTTTTAAAGGGTGAGTAACAAAGCAGCTCCAGAGCATGACTGCAACAGGAGGAAATGCACCCAAGAGAGACCAGCAAAGTGGCAGAAGTCCGAACTCAGGATTTCAATGGCATGCTAGAATTCACATTGGCATTTTGTACATCTCTACCAGATGACAGATCTCGCGTAATCCATACAAGACTCTCTGCTCTAGAGGACTCATACTGGAGTCGTTAACCAGCTCTCAAACTTGCTCCAACTGTAATTTTCTGATTCTTCGACTAAATAGTGTTGGGCTTCCCCCCCACCAAACATGTTCAATATGCTCAGCTCCTCCTTCCTTTTGTATGCAACCTGGCCAGGATTCTTTCAGAGTCTCTCCACCCTCCCTCTCAGCCTTGCTTGAACTTTCCTAAAGTAAAAACATATTTGTGCAAGGGCTTAATTTGGCAACAAAGGATTTTGCTGTTAAATTTATATTGGGAATTTGTCCCAAACAACACTGTAAAAAATGTGCTTGGACATTCATTTTGAAGAGCTTTGATTCTTCTGAGTATTTTGTTTTGCCTCAAATTGCTGAAATAAGGCTGTTTCAGTGATGGGTTGTGCCCGTTTCAGCTGGGTAACAGGGGAGAAGACAAGGTGTTTCCCTTCCTTGCTTGCTCTGTGCTGGAGCTGGGTAAGAGAAGTCGAGCTCCAGCTTTGTGGGAGGCAGAAGGCGGCTGGCACATAACATCCCACCTGCCTGCAATTAGAAGGGACCAGCCTTTGTTTCTTGGATTTGTTATACCAGTAACAAGAAGGGTGAATCAATCAATCCAGCCTTAGTAGGGTGACATAAAACAATATAACCATTGGTTAAATCTCATTTTTCAGTGTAGATTTTAGCCTAAAGCCACGGTCTTGTAACAAAAAACTTACCACCAAGCAGGGAGAAAAAATGGTTGGGTTTTTTTGTGATGTCCTAAGACTGCACTAAACTACACATCTGAAATGTAAATCCCAAATGCAGGTTTGTATGTGAGGCTTTGCCTGTTAAAATATGGTTTTAACTTCATCCTCTGCTTTTGTACTTCTGCATTGCGTAAGAAAAAGGGGTATAAGAAAGGAAACTTCTGGAAAGAGACGTTGAGAAATATGTAACCACTGTAGGAGCAGCAACATGTTTTCTTGCAAAAGCTCAGTGACTGGTGACTTCAGACCAGGGTCCTGAAGCAAGCAGCCCTTGTGTAGGGCTGTTCATTTTCCAAACACAGGCTTTAACCAAGCTGCCTTGAAGTGGTTCGGGGAGCACAGAGGTGGTGCCCAGTTCATAGGCAACTTTGCCAAGCTGCATTCCTGTATTTGAGGTGCTGAGAAGTCTGGAGGATTTCAACAGGACAGCTTCACACCTGGGGGACAGAGTATGGAAGAGACATGGGCTCCCTGACAGTAGCGGCAGGCCTGCTCCAATGTGTCCTTATCCAACAAAAGTAACAAAGATGGGGAGAGGTCCCTCAAAATAGGTGGAAACCCCACTAGATTTGCAATGCAATTCTCCTGGTGCACTGAACAACCTGGGCTAAGGAAGGCAACAAACTAAGAAATAAAGTGCAGTTTTGTGAACACTGAAGCTGAGCTAATTATTCTAAAGACCCTTTTTTTCCCCAACCCCCTGTTTTCTTAAGATGGAGTCCTAAGCATCTCATCCCAAACAGCCACATTAAGTTGCTTCTTTAAAACCAAATATCCCAAACTTTTGCAAAATTTTATGCAGGAATTATTTCATCTGTAGCTGTAATCTGAAAAGGGTTTAATGATTTAAAGAGCTGTGGCTAGGAATGTTCTTAAACTTAACATTTTGGTGTGCAAAGGTGCTTTTATTTCTTAAGTTCATCATAAGCTAAATGCTAGCAATATTTGAAATGGTGTCCATGGACAACTGGAGGCAGGGGGCAGGACAAGCAATGATCATGATCAAAGCCTGAGTTTACATACTACTTCTGTATTTTCAGCGAGTAGTTAAAGATCTGTAACAACTACAATTTTAACATTGAGTCAGGGAAACAAGACACAGCCTTTGAGAAGAAGGGATCCACCCTAGGATGAGCAACAAGTTTATTTTGCATGGATCAGGAAAAGCAGCAATATTTGCCATAAAACTTGCTGAAGCCTATGCGGAATATGCCATTTACATGAGATGGACTATTAAGCACAAAGCCTGAATAATAATTTCAATATGATGTATAAAACCAAAGCCTTTAAAATGTTTTTAGGTCCTAAGAAAGATGGAAATAAATAAAAACCTGGGCAGAAGCTGCAAAAGGAGCAGAAGTATATAATTTCTGGTTTACGCATGTCTTTCATACAGACCCTTGACCATGACAAGAAATTAAATATTGTTACTTTCCAAGATTCACCCACAGTTAAATGACACATCTTGGAAGAAATAGATCTTTGTGTCTCACCAACAACATGTTAGTTGCTCTTTCATAGAGAAAACATTTACACTCCTCATTGAAGAGTAAATTTTTTTCCTCTGTTGTTACTGTTGTCTCATATTAAGGCTATTTGATGTTTGCTATAAACAGCTGAAAGGCAAATAATTCACTGACTCCTTGATTATTTTCTAAGCAGAGTAAGCTGCCTTAGAAACATTTGAAAGTATGAAACAAGCAGGTTTTAGTTTTAGCAGTGCATTGTTTTTGGATCAGTATCCTCATCTGAGAAGCTGATGCTGACTTCAAGGTAATAGAAACAAATTGGTGGAAATTTGTTTCCAAACAGAAGCATGAATATTTCCTTACAGCTAATTACTCCGCTTGTAGCTGAAAAAATACAACTAAATAAGCAAAAGATAAGTTACCACTTGACCTTTACAGTCATTAGCCAGTATTTTGGTTCCTCCACCAGAAAAAATCAATATGGTACATTTTGTGTCATCAGTCTTGAATTTACGTAAATTCAGAGTCTAAGTCTCAGGTGCTTATCCATGGAGTGAAAGAATCTTAAAATATTTTTGAACTGCTAAAAGTTATTTTTCTATGGTAGATTCTCCAGGTGGAAATTTTAAGGTCTCTAAGGATAATGTATAATGAATATCAAAAAGAATTACTGAATTATCCGTAGCGGTCTTCTACATTAAGGTAAAAGTTAATTTTAAATAAATTCATAAATTAGAACAAAGAACTGTTTATAACAGACTTTCATCCAAAGATAAACTAAAAGCAAGCATTGCTGGCAATGCCTGTGGTCACTAAAGCAACTCCCTCCTAAAAACATGTAATGCCAAAGCAGAAGAACAGGAAAAGGATTTTGTTCCATAGTGACCTGTCTTATTTGACCTTTCAATTTCAACAGACAAATTTGTCTTACTGTCATTCAGTCTTTTTTTGTTGAAAGAACGTCAACTTTTTGGACTATTTTAAATATTATTAGAGAGCTGAGAATTGCAGAATGTAGTGGGGCTTATTTGGATCAGAAGAAATATCAGATACTGAGATATTTACTAGAGTGTGCACACTTCAGAGGACAAATATTAGAAAATGATCCAATATATTATCTTCAAATCCTCTTTATCTCAGCTTCTTTAAGCCTGTGGCATTTACTGTGTCTATTTTTACCTCAAATGCGCTAATGAAAGAATATTTCCCTTGTGTAAACAAGGTTTAAATCCATTAAAGTAAACTGCAAAATATTGAGATTGCTGAGGTTTACTTTCATACTGAAGTTAACTTCAACTGGGGACAGTAAGTGCTTTATGAACTGATTTAAAACCCAAAAATATATTTTAACATATTCAAATCTATGATAATCACAATTTTAAATAATAAATTTGTGCTTACATAAATAATATTTTAAATTCAACAGCTGTAGAAACATACTTTTGAAAGACAGATGCATGCCATGCTGAGAGGAATAGCATTTCTTAAAACGTCCCTGAAAACATTGCCTTTGTTTTTCATGAGGGTGTCTTAATTTGATGTATGAAAGATGGTACGCACAATTGTTCCAGCTTCTTAAAAAAGACAGCCCTTGCTTCTTCCTGTGGTCCAGGTAGTGTGGGAATAAGTATTGTGTCCTATTAATGGCAACACAGCCAACAACAACTTAGTGTGATGCAACACTGCTTTCTGACCCAATATCATAGGGTAGGAGAAAGTTGCAATGAAGCAAGCATTTAATACTCAGGGTTTTTTTGAACACCTCCAGATGTTCTATAATTCATCAGCAGGAATCCTCAGTTTAATTTTACAGCGTCTCAGATGCCCATGTGTGATTATTAGGTTAGGTATTTCTGCAAGGAGGTGAAGGCTGCACAGTATGCTTCCCTCTTTTGCTGTTTCACAGACAGTAAACTCTTGAAAATAAATGGAATTCCTAAAACCATGGATTCTCAAGCCAGGAGTACATAATCACAGTTGTGACAGCCTGGAGAGTTGTGCCACATGGATTGGGCCAGTGCTGAGTTGTGAGTATAAGAAAAGTCGTTCAGGTAAGAGGATGGCACCAAAATGTGCCTTTTCTCCTGGAATAACCTTCTGTGGTCTAGCAGGGGTGTGAGGGAACCAGTCCTGGTCTGTGCCTCCCCTCTGCCTCACCAACTGTTCCCTCTAAAAGTAATTAAACTACTTCTTTTCCTTTAGCGGTGTGTCACATTTGGAAGCTCTGACTCCACCAAAGGATGTGATAGTGATGAACAAATGATGGTCAATGTTTTATTCTTCTTGTGGTCTCAGCCAGAGGAGGGACACCATCTATCACAATGGTCTTGGGCTCCTTTGTGCTCTAAAGTGGTTTATCCAAGGTCAACCAACACATGGTCCATAATTACTTATAGCACCTCATTTCCTCTCAATAACATGTTGCTCAAGATCTCTACGTAGAAAAGCCTGTTCTCCTGTCTATTCTTCAGCCAGATGTCTTTAACTGGACTTCCTTCACACTACAGCTGGTCCTCAATAGCCAGCAGATGTTGCTACTGAGCAGCAGAAAGGCCAACACACCCCCTTCCTCCAAAGCTGAAAGTAACTGAGAGCTCAGTCTGTGTCTACATGGGGAGGGAAAAAAGCCCAACCCCAGCTGTCAAGCTTGAATCCTCTGCGCTTAGAGTTGCATGAAGGGAGTAGGGAATCCTGAACCCATTGAGGTATGGAGAAGCTGAACGAACAACAAAATAGATCTTGGAGCAGAAAATTCTCTCCAGTATTAGGAATTTTCTGATAGTTTGTGGCTTTAGAATTCATAATATCACATTAGTGCTAGACCACTGACTTCAGCTAACGTACCTCAGCTTTACACCAGTGTTCGATCAGCACATTTAACTCTGTCAGACTTCCAAAGACAAATGCTCTTTTAGGCATCTTGGGCACCATTTTAGGCAGTGTTTCAAGTAATGCCCTAGAGCAGTCCATGGAGGGCCCATCTGTAAATTGTGCCACTCTGACAAGGGAACTTCACCAAGAAATTACAGTTGCTTGAGAGATCATATTTTCTCATAGATTATGCTGTAAGGGATGCTCAGGGAAGTAAATTCAGAGGGACTTTTTAAACTTCTACTCTTCCGGGCTCTTGATGTTGTTCTTGTTAGCAATGAGAATGATGATTTGCATAACAAAGTCATCTTGTCTCCTGCCAGGAGGGTTGCAGTGCAGGGGCTGTGCAGGTAGCTGCACTGGGGGAATTTCCAGCTGCTGTGGAAGGGGTCAATACCATAAGATGACAGCTTCATAAAGGGAAGTGATTGTGCAAACTCAATGGCTTCAATGTGAACGTTGCCCTATTTTGCAAATACAGTGTCAGCGGTGGGGAGGGGAGGGGAGGTGAAGTTTCCTAGGGAATTTTTTTCTTGTTTTCTAGTGCTTATTTCTGCTAAAAAGCCATTGATCTGGCATCTTTTGAGGAGGAACAGGAAACTGACACTGCAATGTGAAAAATATTCCTGGAAAACTGAAACTTCAAAATGTAGCTCTGCTTTTTATTCACATTAATTCATTCAAAAATTCCCCTGAGAGTCCCTCAGGGGAGTGGAAACACCTGAAAAAAAAAAAGAAATCATCTTATTATCTAACTTCATTGCTGCTTAACCACTTGTCAGCTCTCAGGATGATGTTCACGGTTCTTTGTTAGTCCTGTGACTGACATACGGATTCAGAGGAGAAAGTACTTCATTTAACAAGGAATTTCGGGTAACTTTGGAGTAGGAAGCTTACCTACCTTCACTGTAATGTGTGGACAAGAATCACTTCCATAGTACTTGCTCTATCTCCCAGCTAAAGGCTTACATTGAGAAAACTGTACTCCAAGCATGCCATATAAATCTGCCTGAAAAGCTGACCCCTGCCCATGAATCATAATCATTTAGATTGGAAAAGACCTTTAAGATCATTGAGTCCAACCATTAACCTAGCACTGCCAATTCCACCACTAAACCATGTCCCTAAGCACTACATCTGTGTGGTTTTTAAATATGTCCAGAGGTGGTGACTCCACCACTTCCCTGAGCAGCCTGTTCCAATGATTGACAACCATTTTGGTGAAGAAATTTTTCCTAATATCCAATCTAAACCTTCCCTAACAAAACTTGAGGCCATTTTATTTCATCCTATTGCTTGTTACTGGGAGAAGAGACCAGTTCCCACCTCCCTACCACCTCCTTTCAGGTAGTTGTAGAGACCAATATGGTCTCCCCTGAGTCTTCTCCTCTCCAGGCTAAACAACCCCAGTTCCCTCAGTCGCCCCTCACAAGACTTGTGCTCCAGACCCTTCCCCAGCTCCATTGCTCGTCTCTGGACATGCTCCAGCACCTCAATATCTGTCTTGTAGTGAGGGGCCCAGAACTGCACACAGGATTCGAGGTGCAGCCTCACCAGTGCCGAGCACGGGGGGACAATCACTTCCCATGTCCTGCTGGCCACCCTATTTCTCATACAAGCCAGGATGCTGTTGGACTTTTTGGCCACCTGGGCACTCTGCCGGCTCATGTTCAGTTGGCTGTTGACCGACACCCCCAGATCCTTTTCCACCAGGCAGCTTTCCACAATTCCCCAAGTCTGTAGCATCGTGCAGAGCACTCAAGATGATCTGCTCCATAACCTTCCCTAGCACCAAGGTCAGGCTGATAGGCCTGTAGCTCCATGGATCCTCTTTCCAGCCCTTCTTGTAGATGGGCGTCACGTTTGCTAACTTCCAGTCAACTGGGACCTCCCCGGTTAACCAGGTCTGCTGATAAACGACTGAAAGTGGCTTGGTGAGCACTTCTGCCAGCTCCCTCAGTACTCCTGGGTGGATCCCATCAGCCTCATAGACTTGCGTGTGTCTAAGTGGTGTAGCAGGTCACTGACTGTTTCCCCTTGGATTATGGGGCTTCATTCTGTTTCATTCTTCCAGCTAACAGGGCTGTGTACTCAGAGAACAACTGGTCTTCCTACTAAAGGCTGAGGCAAAGAAAGCAATAAGTACCTCAGCCTTTTCCTCAGCCTTTGTCACTACGTTCCCCCCACATCCAATAAAGGGTGGAGATTCTCCTTAGCCCTCCTTTTGTTGCTGATGTATTTATAGAAACATTTTTATTGTCTTATAAAGCTCCTTTCTGGACCTCACAGGGAAATTTTTAGCAGAGTTCATTTTCAGTTGTCTTTTTCCATCAGGAAATGGCAAAGTTTAACATTTTCCTGCAGAAATAACCCTTTGCTTACCCTCCTGAAACAACCTCTCTCGTAGGACTGCCAGTCTGCAGGATACAAGAAATATGGACACAGCAATAAGGTGTATCTCATCTGGTATGCACAGCAAATCTTACAGGAGTTGCTTCCAGCCATAGGTAGAGCAGATGTACTGTTCTGTCCTTTTTTTAAATAAACGGACCTGATTATTATATTGCTAAATGTTGTAGCATGTTTTATAGAGAAGCCAAACAAGGAAAATAAATAAATAAATAGGAGACATCATTTCTAAAAGGTTCACGTATCTTCTTCACTGTTTAGACATACATAGATTACTACGTCTCTAACAAAGTTATTGGCTAAATAAGTGTATTGATATCCTGCTTGAATTGTAGGATAAACTAAAACCCAACAGACAGACATATTTAGAGAAAAACTAAGACACATTGCATCATGAAATATTACAACACTTACAACACCATTACCAACAATGTTAAAAGTATAACATTTACATTCATATCTCATTATTTTTTCTAATTCAGTCAAGGTCTGAGACAAGGGCCTAGTGAAATCCTACAGAAAAAGAACAAGGATTGCTGATGCCACGTCTCCATGGTAGCACAGCTAATTTGGCAGGACAACCAAGTGCACAGAAAGAAAAAGAGGTTATTTACAAAGATATCTTTGATAAAAGGGGCTTTGGGGACAGGAAAATGGTCCAGGAAAAAAAACCCAAACACCCAAGTCACAGAAACGTTCCAAACCTTTAAAATAAATTCTTTAAATGACTGAGAGAATATAGATTGAAGAAAAAATTTCTTGAGTCAGTAAACACAGTGAGTTTCATCTTTGTTTGTTGTTGTACAATGCTATAAACCACCCTGAATGGCCGAGAATAACATTAGTGGTTCTGTGTATTGTAACCACTTCAATCAAGGCCTTTTGTTTTGAATCACCTGCCCTGCCTGCATTGGAGCCCCTTTTATAGCCCACTCGCAGCACAGAGATCTAATTTAGTTCCACATACAAAAAGGAGTGAGGAAGAAAAATAGATTCATCTCTTACTGCTCCTTGCCTGAATCCACAAGAGAACAACTGGGACAACAAATGGAGTGAAATGCTTAAGGGAATATTTTAAAATTCCTCAGCCTACGACCCCGAAGCAATTTGTAAATGATACTGATATAGCATTCCCGAAGGATGCAGATGCCCATCCGGACACAAGTGAAGCGGTGGCCTAGGGCAGTGGGCAAGCCTCCCGTGCTCCCATGAAGAGGAGAGGGGGAAGGGAAAACAGAGGAGAGCCCACCCTGGAACACAGACAGCAAGGGGAATGTTATTAAGCCTCATGGAGAGCTGAAGGGCAGAAGCGCCTCAGAGTATTCAGTTTAGTTAATCTTCTCTAGAAAAGGGCTCACTTGAGATTGCAGGCAACGGACAGAGACCCTGCCCAGGACCACACTACAAGTCTTTTCCAGTCCCCTTCTCTGTTTCATTTGTAGAAACAGCTCTGTGCGAAGGCCTGTAGCAGTTAGTACAGCAGCAGGGCAGCCTTTCTGTTAAATATAAACCCTGGCAGAGGTCGAAGTGCTGGTTTCATGTTTTGAGACCTTCTCAGACCAAGGAACACACCACATCTACCACTGTGTCCATGATTACTATGCTTTTAGCTCGCCTGAAAAAGAGTGATTTTTCCCCTCACCAGTTCCCTGGCATGAAGCCGGTCTCAGCCAGCAGCTGAGCACCCTGGGCTTTTGGGAAACAGTTCCTCTGGCCAGTGAAGAGCCACACAAAGACAGCATGTGGGAGTCCAAAACCCCAGGCTGGCCAAGCCTCCTTACAATGCCGTGAACCTGCAGCATCTAACCAGGCAGGTGTCTTTCCAGCATGAGGTCATGTCCAGCTTGTGTTGGGGTCATGTATCTTGGCACCACAGGTACAACGCATGCTCTTTTGTGTTCTCATTGCTGTAGCAGTGAATTTGACATTGCTCTAAAGGCAGCATGGTTGCAGTGCATACCCTGCAGATACCCGTATAAATTCAGGGTTGACGTTAGTGAAGACAGTCATACAAGTGTGTGTGTGTGTGTGTGTCTGAAACCTGCAGGTTCAAGATATGAACTAGCTAAACACAACTATAACCTTCAGAATATACAGTCGTGAAACATAAGCATGAGATCCCATTCATGGAACACTTCCTGAGCATCCTTGCTTTGCTTGAACCTCTCACCTGGAGGAAATTACTTTCTATCTATAAGCAAAAGGGGAAAAAAAAGTATTTTCCAAGTCACTTATCTGGATTTCCTCATTAATTTTGGGTGTGATGTTACCACCTACTAAAGAAACAATCCCACTGATTTTTAGTCTGCTTGCTACTTTCTCCTATAAACGATTAATAAATTAGAAAATTAACTTGCAGATGAAAAAAAAGAGCAACCTGTGGAAGCTGAATAATGACCTTATTTTAAGAATTTCCCTTGAGTAACTCCCACTGTTGCCTCTTACACAAAGGGAGGAAAAATTATACACACACATCTTTAATGTCTTTTTTGAATGCTGATGAAATGATTAGTGTTTTGGAGAAGTCTGTGCAGATGAAACAACAGCAGCAGGAGTAGCAGACGGCGATATTAGCTAGAGACTGCGGTCTGGGAGCTGCTGTTCTACAGATCAGAAAGAGAAAAATTAGCAAGCTAGATTATAATTAATAAACCAGAAGAAAATTAAGAATATATGGGGTGGGTTTTGGAAAAAAATGAGCCTTACAAGTTTAGAAAACACAGCTTTCTTCCAGAGTTGGAAGCAATTACTCATTACTTGTTGGTATCTTATGCACTTATCCAGCAAACAGGTGAGAATGTTTATCTAGCTGCTGAGGGGACCACATAGGTCTTATCGCTGCATTTCACAAGGGGGAGCCTTTCTGCTTTAGTAAATTAATTCCCCAGGTCCTGTCTTACTCCCCTAGCATCAGGTTGTCATATTCTTGCACTTGGATCTTGCTGGATATTTTTTAGTACTGTCTACAAATGTCTACGAGTGCTTTCTCTGCTGACACAGAAAGCCAGTAGAAGGCAACCCTTTCTCTGTGGGTTGTGGATGCTGGACAGAGTGTGGGACAACTGTTAGTGCCTGTTTCAACAGATTTCACGTATGTCCTTAGACAAGTCTTGTCATTTGCTTTGTTCCTTATCCCTGCATCCTGTTGTACTGCTGCTTAGAACTTCTATAAAAATTGCAGAAACTATATCAAATGTAATAAATGGTTTGTTTAGTAGTAACCGGTGCTTCTATTTCAGTTTCTTGAGTAACATCCAGATTTAATGGATCAGAAGGCTTGGAAAGCTGCATAGCTGTTAATGTCCCATCCCCTGTGAATGGGCATATCACTGTTGACCTTCCAGGGATCAGTCAAGAGCCATCATTCAGTGAGTGATCCTTACACACACTTAACAGGGAAAGGGGACAACAATCCTTTTCTGCTCCCTTTTACATCCTGTTCAAAGACAAGGAAGAGTCACAGTCCATGTATGCAGGACATTGAAAGATTGCTCCCTCTATCAATTACCTTGAAATCACCGCAGTCATTTTCCCAAGTTCCCCCAGGGTTGCCTTGCAGTTCACAGCCTGCAAGGAGGATACATGGTTCTTTCCAAAGGCAACATTTCCAGGTGTGCCCTGCACGGTAGAAAACCTGTTGAAGATGTTGTTGCCTCCTGAACTAGGTTGCCTTGAACTTCTGAATTACTGAGACTGACCCTTAGGGTGAGCAAACAACTGCACACCCAAGCCTGGCCCAGCACCAAGAAAGATCCCATGGCACTTTTCTTAAGACGAAAGATGTTTGGATTTTGTGTTTCAGATAATTCCTTGTTTAATATCTGCAAAAGAAAAGTGTAGGCTAAAGACTTGACATTGTAACTGGTCTTTCTTCCACTTCACTCTTTCACATGCAGCCTTTCTATGTCATTTTTTCCCCCTATATGCTTTGATATGGATACCTGGAGTACAGAATTGGCTTGATGAGGGGTGGAGGGTGTATGCTCTTTGTGCATGTTTGAGAGACAATGCTAGAACTAAACACAATCTCAGCTACATTGACTGGAGAGAAATTTTCAGTTTACAGACAAATAATTTCAAACAATTTTTAAACTGTAGCTCCAGATGGTCTGTAAATACAAGATGAGCAGTTATGTCCCAGCTGAAGGCCAAAGAGAGGGTGTATGAATAAATGAAATCAGAGGTCAATGAACACATTCCCTCGACATGCTGTCTTACTCCATAAAGATATCTGCCCTTTTCCTAAAATGGTAAGACTGGTTGCCAAATTAAACAACCTGTTCGTCCTATAACCTACCTCTAGTGGGGTATCAGACCGACATCCTCAGCAGGGCTTGTTTCTAAACATGAACACTGCACAGAAAGAATATGAAAAGTTAATGAAGGAGACGAAAGGAATGATGTATGAGGCACCAGAGGAAGACTCAGCAAATATAGGTTGGATTTCAGGCTTTGTCATGGGTTTCCCACAAAATCTTGGGCAAAAATCTGTCCATGCAAATGGTAATTAAAACAAGACTAGGGCCAAGACTCAAGTACTAGCCCGTAATTGTCTACACTGTTTAATTGTTAACACACTGTCTCACATGGCTTTGGCCCATACTGACTTGATTTCCCCTCGACAATGTCAATACACAGTTCAGAGGACAACAAGCACCAGGGACTGCCCCAGCAGGCAGCGTGGATGGGGTTAGTCCTTCCCCAGTCACCATGGGGGATTGTTTAGCCGTATGGACACAAATCACACTATGACTGGCCTGAGGGGCCAGAGAATAGGCCCTGTCCTATTTTATTTGCTTGTATAGATGTAGTCCTCTTTCCTGCATTGCTTTGTCTGCCCTATTTAGACTGTAAATTCTTTGGAATGAAGCAACCTTTTAATATGTATTTGGATAATGCCTGAGACAATGAGATGCCAGCCTTTGCTGGGGGTTGCCTTTGCTACTGAAAGACCTATTAAAGAAAAAGAAAAAAGAAAAATATAAGGAAGACTATTCAGTTCTCAAAACAGCTCTCAGTTTTTCTTCTTTTTAATCCATCCATGTCAACAACATATCTTCATCCTACAGTGGGGCTTTACAGATATCAGGATTTGCGGTCTCAGGACGGCAGCACATGATAACTCTCACAGGAACATGCATTTTGTCTGAATACACAGCAGCAGGGACTGAGAAGACAAGGAAATTGTCCCTGGTGATCTCCCACTGCCACCAGGAGCATTCTCATGGCTTAGTCCCTCAACTGTCCTACACCGTGTAGCTCTCACAGGGCTCTTGGTGGTCACCTCGCACCACCAGCAGCCCGAAAGGACCCACATGCAGGGAAAGGGCTAAAAGCCTTTGTTTGGAACCAGACTGCTCCTGTTGCTGACCCCAGATCAGGACAGCAGCATGGTTAGTGCCCTGGTAGAAAGGCAGTATTAAAACCAGGCATTTGCTACTTGCCTTGAATTGCCTCTCATATTGCTTCTTAGCCAACCTCAGCAATATCTCATCAAGACATTCACCTGGAGGGATGGAGAAATTAAAAATATAGAGAAAAGAGCTCTATCACTGATAAGAAGACAAACGGTAGGTCAGGACTGGCTTTTTCCAATCCTGTTCTTAACTAGAGTAACTTTCAACATTGCTAGTATTGACTGTGTCCCCTCAAACTCTGCTCTCTCAGGAGCTCTTAGACTTCCCATTACGCCAGCTGCCTTGCTAGAGAGGCAAAGAGAGAAAACCACTTTTTCTTCATTGTTCATTCTTCATAGATCTGGTTCTTCCAAGCATACATCTCTAGAGGTGGGACTAGTCTCTAGAAGTGTCTTTCATCCTTAGGAGAAGGCAAGATATTACAGATGTCATCCTATATATATCCACTCTGCCTAGGAGATGGTGCTCCTCATCCAGTCCACTGCCGACCGTCTGCAGTACCTGTGCTGGTGGGTGATGGCAGTGGGTAGGCACTGTCCTGAGGTGGAGTGGCAGCAAGGGACCATAGGCCAGCTCAAGGGCAGTCAAGAGCCAGAAGCCTTGCTGGGCAGAAAGAAGCAGTGGCTGTATGCCATGTATGGAGGAGCAGTACTTGTTGCCCAGTGTAGGCGTGGTGGAGGTTTCCCATGGTGCCTCAGAGCAGGATCCATCAAGGGTCTTCTGCCCTCAGTGGGACCTCTGATGTACCCTCAGAAGTGATCTCATGCGGCAGTGCAGGCATGGTTTTGGAGAACCTGAAAGACTTGTTCGTGTTTTTAGCCACAGCTGCCAATCCACCTGGATATCACTCATCAGCTCCAGAGCATCTATCAGCTCCAGATCAGAGAGTTCCTTGGCACTGCCTATTACGTTGTTCTTTTATTTTCATTAATTGCATTAAAATGTCAAACTTGCACCCTGTTTGCAAACTCTCTGTTGCACAAATCAGTTTATCTGCACAGGATCTCCCCGCTGTCACATACTGGCAAAGCAAATGCAAACAGCCTGTACTTTTTACCTCAAATGTTGTCCTTCCACACTTGTACTTAGCTGAATAAATCCTGAGTTGCCGTAGGAGATTTTGAAAGGAGTTTGAAGAGTTGTGTATAACTCATGATGTTCAGATTGCTTTGATATGTTCTCCAAACAAAATAATATTGTCAGAGTGAGTTAGTTTTGCCCAATGGGTGCCAGCAACTTTTAAGTAACACAGCACTATTATTTCTATAGGCTATGATATATCTGATGCTCTTCAGATGAACTTGTTCAGGAGCGTGGGGGTCAAACACGCTCATCCCTCTGAATCCCCGTAAGAAGATCCAAGCTCTGCATTAGCAAATCTGAAGAACAATCTTTGCATGCTAAATTGTGCTTTGACAAAGTCTAATATCTAATTCCAACACAGCAGCAATACAGCGACAGCCAGTGCTCATGAAAGGGCTACATTTTCTTGCTGAGCAATGCTATGTTGGCTCACACTGGGAGACCGATGAATTGTGGCACTGAGCCATATTAACCTCTCCCTCTAAAAATTTCGCAGAAGGGAAACTCCAGCATGTTTCAACACGTCAAAACCCAGTGTAGCTTTAAAAGCAAACCCAGGGCACCTGTAATCATAAAAAGGACTGAAATGAAAATTTCTGGCAGCTGGGCATGGCCAGCTATGGAGAAGTGCTGACTGCTTTTCCTCTCGCCGAGACATTCCAGCCCTTTTCTCCACATCTAGCTCTGCTCTATGGCCTGTCTGCTCCACAGACCATACCTGCTCTTCATTATCTCAAAAGATCTGGTGTGCTAGATTCTCACCCTGTTCTTTTAACTGTTGCTACCAGTGTCTTAGCAATATCTCATTTACCTGTTGTCCTTAGGCTCCCTTCTATGCACGCTGCTTCTTCCTGCCCTGTGCCCCACTGTTAGATGAAGAAGTGTTATGTCTTTCCCATTGCACCTATTATTTGCAGCCTGGTAAGTTCTCCCTGGGAAAGAAGTTTGCAGGGAAAGTGGCAAAGCTGTTTTCTCAGGGACAATGTGTGTTTAATGGGAGTGGAGAATGCCCCATGATGACCTCAAGTCCTTGTGTCCTGGACATCTTGGCCATGGAGCTTATAAGACCAGACTAGTCATAAGAGTTGTGAGAGTAGGGAAAATCTTGGACTTTCAAGATGTCATTTGAGGGTAGATCAAGAATTAGGTAGCTCTTTGGCTGGTGAACTTAGATGATTCCACAAACCAGCCAGCAACACATAGGTCTCACTACAGCTGTGAGTGCTGAGACTCCTTTCTTCCCACTCCCTCCAGCATCTGCCTTCTTTAGCTAGCACAACCATTGCCCACAGCACATCTGCAAACACAAAGCATATTGCTAGAAAAAAGCAATTATGCACTTACGAAAAAAAAATATTGGTTTTTGCATACATAGAAAATTCTGTTCATGTTCTTGCTTGAAACTGATGGTCAAACACTGTCAAAGCATAAAATCCACAAATTAACAATAAATCCACAGATGGACACTGAAAATCTTTTCTTTCCTTCCTTTCTTTTTGTTTTTTTTGGGTTCCCCCCCCCTAGAAAAAGTTACCTGGGACAGTTTTCTGATGGCATCTGTTTGAAATAATTCTCTCAAGCATGTTATCATAGCCAGCTTTTCTGAGTGCCTGCACATTATGAACAAACACAGTGCATACCTAATTTCTCTTCTTGCCTGTCTTTCCTTACTCCATGCAGGCAACATTTTTTGTAATTTACTCTGTGAACTTTTGAGGTGGCTGGTAAATAAGCACACAGGATAAGATATCATACAGCTTGACATGATTTACCTTGCAGTTCTGGATACATTTCAGGTAGATGAGATCCTTTTTCTCAAACAGTGAATTAAGAGCTTCATTCAGCCTTCATACACTCCACTGGCTGCAGCTTCCCAGCCGGTGACATGGCCAATATTTACATTCATTTCAGCCATTTTCTCTCGTCATCCCACACGCATGATACATACTGGGAATGACCTGAGCATGTGCTGGTCCCATTGGCCTCACTTGGAGCTGCTAAACTCTTCCCACTGTGGTGCCGATGTGCTGAATGACTCCAGCTACAACTAAATTCCAAGCTATACTCCAGCATGTGGGTGGAACAGCAACGTCCTCAGGCTGGGGATATAGTCCAGGACCTGCTTGCTCATGATGCTCTTGGAAGGTGCACCAGATCTCAGCCATAGACAATGTTATTTTCTGCCCAGGTCTCTGCAGCAGCAGGCCTGTGGCATGAGGACAGCGTGCCATGATCAAAGGCAGTGTCTTGACAAACAGACTGCACATGCTGTCGCCTCTGCTACAAAGTTTGCCAGATGCTCCTACTATATCGAGCTTGTGCCACAGCGCAGGTTTGCAGAGCTCTGAGCTGGGCTGCTAGTGTATTTGGGGAAGTGCAATGGCTTTGGAGGCTTGGGAGCCCTGTTTATCTGATGTGTTTCCATAGCTTAGTGTCAGCACTTGCTGAAGAACAAGCAATAATGAGTTTATGGCATTTCTTAGCTATTTTTTACCCAGCAAAAAGCACCTCTTAATAGTACAAGATGCACTTGGCACTCCCAACTCTTGCCTAACTACAGATTACTCTCACACTCTCTCTGTTCATAGCACAATTTACTGTGGAGGTTCCTGTCCCCATCCCACATCAAATCTTTATTCCATCTGATCTTAACTTCGCCTAGCTTTAATAATCTGGGCTAAACCTTTTATATGTTCTGTATGTCTGGCTTACCTTGAACAGTGTATTTACTGTTCTGTTCAAAACATTTTAGACCAACTCACCAGTTTCTAAGAAAGAATCTGGAATATTCTTTTGTCCATCTTAGGGGGAAAAAAAGACAATCTTTTATTTGAAAAGCTTAACTACCCCTGCTTTGGGGCAGAGACTTCAGATCCAGAGACAGCGGAAGGAGAGGTAAGTAGTTCATCAGTAACCCCCCTAAAAGCACTGCCCAGAGCTGGTCACCTTTTAGCAAAGCAGCAGTTTAATTTCTAGCAGGGATTTCTGCAGTCTTAACAGTTACGTTCCCCAAAGACCCTATCTGCACCAGCTCAAGCCATTGAAGCTCATCTAGAGGCAGAACAAGACCTTTCCCAGCACTGCAGCTCAGCATCAGCTGCAGCTTGAGCATTTGAAATAAAAATGAAGAAAACTTCTCCTATCTGTACTCCAAACAACTCAGCTGCTGGTCCCAGTCTGCCTGGAGAAGACTGGTTTGTGGTCAAACAGGATAAAGATTAAACCTGGGGGTGTAAATTGGACCAAAGACTGTAGGAAGGGTCAAGTAGACTAACATAGATAGAAGTTGGTAAGGAGAACATGCAAAGACTAGTTGGAAGAAGGAGCCATGGCTGGGTGAGAGACTAGTGCTGTAGAAGGGAAAGTAAAGCTTCATTCTCCGTCAGCACAGTAAGGGCTGAGACCTTGTCTTTCCAGATATACCTACTACCCACTCCCAAACTCCTCTTGGTTTGTTCAGGGCTTCTCTTTGACTGCCTGGGGCATAGGATGTGCCACTGCTCAACAGTGAGAAATCCTTCTCTCTCCCCTTGGCCCATGCTGGGAGCTCTCCCTCCAGGGCTCTGTTAAATGCTGCCGGATCAGAAGCTGATGGACGAGAGCCAGCAGCCAGGGCTACCTGGAGTCAGTGATCCCTGGCATGCATCAGCCTACTTACAGTCTGGAAACAGTTCCCTATGGCAGCTAGGAACCATCTGAAAATCACTGCACTTGCAAGTCTTCCAAAATAATCTCTGCTATAAATTTTATGTCTCCACAGTGAATTGTAAGTTCCTACCTTTATTTCTCTTCTGTTGCTCATAAAACATTTTCTTGCAGATCTGCCTAGGTATTTGACCACAAAGACACTCTAGCCAATTAAAAAAATATCCATGTGTATTTAAATCAATCAGAACAACCTCTTTTCTCTGTGACATTAGTGTTCAGTCAAGAAAAACAGACTTGAGAGATCTTGACTTGCTTTTTAATGACCAGGCTTTCCAGTGCACTCTCCCAGTAAGAGGGTACACAGTGCTGTGGTTTCAGAGCAGCTGGTGGCAAAGGGCAAGACCTGCTGTATTTCTTCTGTACTGCGGCACAAGACAGACATATAGCAATACTTACTTTAAAGTTACACAGGAGTGACTACAGACATGACAGCTGTTAGCTTATATAAACTTTCTTGATATTTGTCTTTTATGGTAAGTCTGACACGTCTTCTATATATGGGAAAATATTTCTTACAAACGTTGGATTTTATAGTCATGTGAGACCTCAGTTAAAAGTGACATGGATGCTCTGATGCCAGGAAATGTCACTTCCCTGAAAGTGGTTGAGGTGGTAAGGGACCTCTGGAGATCATCTGGTCCAATGCTCATGCTCAGGCAAGGTCAGCTATGGCAGGTCACCTGGGACTGTGTCCAGTCAGGCTCCTAATACCTCTAAAACTGGAGACTCCACAACCTGTCTGGGAAACCTGTGCCAGTGCTCAGTCACCCTTACAGTAAAAAAGTGTTTCCTGAGGTCAGACAGGACCTCCTGTGATTCAGTTTGTTCCCATTGCCTCTTGGTCCTGTCACTGGGCACCAATGAGAAAAGTCTGGCGCCATCTTCTTTACTACCCCCATCAGATATTTACATCTATTGGTGAGATCCTCCCCGCCCCCCCCCCCACCCTTCACCTCCGAGCCTTCTGTTCTCCAGCCTGAACAGTCCCAGCTCTCTCAGCCTTTCCTCATCTGTCAGGTGCTCCACATCCATAGCCATCTTAGTGGACCTTCTCTGGTCTCACTCTAGTATGTCCATGTCTGTCTTGTACTGGAGTGCTCAGATCTGAACCCACCACTCCCAAGTGTGGCATCACCAGTGCTGAGGAGAAGGAAAGGATCACCTCTCGACACCTGCTAGTAATGTTCTTCCATTGTCATAAAAGACAATGATTGACAGTTGCTATTATTACTACAACTGATAACATGGTAGCTAGCATGATATCCTGTCCTGTAGGCTGGCAGTCTACAGTTTGGCCATTAGGATGTCCCATATGCTGAAGGAGGATGTATGTAATGGGTATGTTGAGTAACCTTCGTTTAAATGTACTTGTCAAACACACCACACGATGGTGTAGCAAAGAGGCACCACCAGCACAAGTTGTGAGGAGCAGGGGAACCGAATGCAAAATGCTTTTGGCATAGAGTTCTTGGATTCAGTCCTTGCTTTTAACTGGACAAAATAAGCTGAAAACAAAAAACAACTGTTCTTTTTTATCCCTCTGTGATCTCTGTCAGCCTGCAGCTATGACAGGCAATACTTCTCTCTTCATCTTTCCTCTTTGGATGACCCAGGTAAGGGATGCTGTCAACAAAAGCTGATGGATTTAAGCTGTGAGCCTTAAGGAAGAAAGGAGATAGTAGGACAGAGAAAGGCTCTCTGATTATAGAAAAAAAAGTTTTCCTTACTGAAGGAAGTATGCCCTTTACATGCACGGCTGCGTAAAGCATTTTGTTTATTGGCTGCTGATGGAGGGACAAACAAATACATCCCCCTAAATCAGTCAGAAAACACAAGTGGGCAGGATCTGGCAGAGAGATTTCTTCCTGAAATGAGAGAAAAGTATGGCATTTTGGAGGATTCACTGTGACTTTCATCAGCAGATATCTTTATATTCCTTTGGGTGTCCAGCAGCTCTGGACTTTGGGAAGGGTAGAAAGGAGGACTGATGTAACAAGAGCTGCTGCCAGTGCCCAGAGATGGGGGACGTGCTCTGTGGTAACACAAAACAGGCAGCAAGAGGGGACATCTTGGGATTTTGCCAACAGAGGGCAATGGCAACCCTGGGCTGGCTGCCCAGGGTAGCATACGATGGGGGTGTCTCACTGTGCACCCACCAGGGACCTGGCTCTCAAAATGGAGTGGCTCAACCACCTCTCACTCTCTCCAGCACAAAAAGAAAAGGCTTCCTGGAAATGCAGGAGACCATATTACCCTGCCACAGAACTGCGCACGCTGATGTCCAAGCTGAATTTGAGCACACAGGTAGCATGTACCACCTCCAACCAGCAGCATGTACCACCTTCATCCTCCTGCGTGTTAGGTGATAAGGCACAGGTGAAGCCTGCATTAGCTTGGTAGAGTCACCAGGAGGTGGGATGTTCTTCCATCCAACTGCATGGCAGGGTCACTCCAGGAAGTCACCCAACCACCACCTACCCAGTGCATAAACTCCCAAGTGAGGTTCCTACCATATAGTTATATCCTAGAATGTCATGTGAGCCTCAGAAGGGAAATTCCCAGCTAGTTGCCCTGCATGGGGTTGATGTCAGAGGGCTTAGCACAGTTCAGCACTTCCTGGAAAGCATCTCCTGCTGCTTGGATGCTCTGCAGGGAAGCCAGCGAGTGGAGCTGGTAGGAGGCGTGAGCACATGACCCCACAGCCCCAAGCCCATGCCTGGTGGCCATCTGATGATACATCCCTCTGATCTTACCTTTGCCAATGCCACTCCATTGGGCATCACATTAGAGACTAGTGTGTCTGGGACTGTGAGCATGACACCGACTGCCAATGCACTGAGCAACACAGCATCCGTGCTGACGCGGCAATGCTGAGCAAGCATCCAGGAAAGCTTAACATGGAAAGTCCCAGCTTTGGAGGCACTCTGACCATCCAACCAATTCAGTGCAGCTCAGAGGTGAGTTATTTGCTCACAAAGGCCGCGACAGCTTTGGTTTTCCTTTGTGAGTACAGACCAGAGGGAAAGAAAGAGTTAAACAGATTGTGCTGGAAGCTAAAAGGCAGTATGAATGTGATAATAACCAGAAGAAACATTGGAGAGGCTGAGAGAGGTACAACAGCCCTGATAGTACTTCCCCATCTTGCTTTGTAGAGTGACATCTATCAGAAACTGAGAGATTAGTTTGGTCATCCACCCATGCAGGGTGAGCCTGCCAATGCTTTTTATAACCACACAAGCTGCCTGTCACCAGGATCTGAGCTCAGATAGTCACCCTACTGCCCCCCTCCCTTTCCTAGGAGTGTCTTTTGCAAAATGGACTGAGAATTTCTGAACTGATTTGAAATCTGAGCTTTGTACCATGGAACTGATAACACCTGTTCCTTGAGTGTCCACATTTGAACTAGCTGGGAAGTCTCTTGGAGGATGCTTTGATGCCAGGAAATATCACTTCCCTGAAATCAAAATGCTCTGCAGAACAGTGAGATTTTGAGGAACCATCCTGCAGAAGGCAGACAGCTTTTTGGGACTGGCTCAACAGGCCTGGCAACCTGTCTTAGTCCCTTGGCATCATACCCCAGGGACTAATCTCAGGGACCCCTGGTCCTTTCTGATTAGTTCAAAGGCCTCTGGAAACCCCAGGTGACTGAGGGGCTAGGACATTCATAGAGCTTCCAGGTGGAGTTTTGTTTCTAAATCTTCTACGTGTTGTTACCAGCATCGTTTTGCATTATTTTTTCCTTAGAATTTTGCACTGACAGGAAATTTCAGTACTCTTGTTTTCAGTTCTGCAATGAGACAAGGAAACTCTGATTTTTGATTTGTGATCTAGGTGCAGTGGTGCTTTCAACTCATGTAACCCAGAGTGCTGGACAACAAAAGCTCACATCTGGGTGCTGCTTACATTTGGATTGGTTTTCTGATCAGTTTACAATGTGGATGTACAGCTCAGATTCTTCAGACTACCTCTGTTCTTGCCTCATTTTCCCATACTTTCTTGCTTTTTATCTCCTCACCTCTTCTGTGCCAGAAAATATCTAGAGCAAATAAATGTGAGGTTGGCATTTGAAAGCTAAACTGTACGCATCTTACCATCATCCCAATCTGCTTCCACAACACACAGGCAGAGATGCTATATGGGAAAACATTCTCCAGGTGCCAATTTGCTGGGAAAGCAACTTTATTTATGACCCTGTCAGCATGTGGGGCCTATTCAGTACCACTGTCAGAAAAATGATTTAGTCGTTTCCATCTTGCCTTCCTGTTAGCTTGACAACAGCAAAGTGTTTACCTGTTTGAAATGGAAATCTTTTCTGCTTGATGCACTTACATTCTGCAACATGTATAATAATGCATAGGAGAATAAGCTACACTTGGGAGCACAACACTTCTGGCTTGGTAGCATCTCACACTGGCTTTGCACAGAGGTTAGTTACTGCTACGGGAAAAGTGTCGTTCGGGAAAGGTTGACTCCGAAAATGACATGATATCCTTCCATATTTTCTGCACTTGTTCTCTGCGTATGGTTTGTGTGCTTTCAAGAAGTAAAATTACATTTTCTTCTAGTTCCTAGACCTCATGTGATTCAGGCCAGGACTTCTGCTTATACCTACAGCTCACAGCAGAGACCCTGTAGCTGATGTGGTGCTCCCACCAGTGCAGCACGGGCAATGGCCTCAGAAACAGCAGCGTGAGATCCTGAGCTGTGGGTGCCTCTGCCTCAGTGCACAGGAATGGGTAACACAGCCAGCGAGGGCTCCTGCCCTGCTGGTTGTGCTGTGTGAGGAGGCAGACATCCCAGCTTCTGCTTCACATCATGGGACAGGGGATTATGGGCAGAGAAAGTATCTTTTTAGTAACCCACTCTTTACTATCTGTTACCTCAGCATCTAAAAGCTACAACCACAGAGTGTGGACTGCTTGTGCAAGGAAAAGTACATTCCTTCAGCTTGTAAACTAAAAGCACGCGGTTGCTATTTGTGTAAGATTTGTAAGCCAGAAAGTCTCAAGATATTATTTTAATTGAGCCTTTTCTCAGAGGATAACCCTTTTTTGAGCATGAAGCAGTAACATTTTTGCTCTGCTAGGTAAATCAACACCTGCCCTCAGTGCAGGTGGTTTATTATGACCTACCCTAATGGTGTCTGGGTGTTAATAATAGAATTTGGGTTGGAAGGGACTTTTAAAGGTCATCTTGTCCAAACCCCTTGCAATGAACAGGGACTTCTTCCACTAGATCAGGTTGCTCAGAGCTCCATCCAGCCTGACCTTGAATATTCCCAGGGATGGGGCATCTACTATCTCTCTGGGCAACCTGTTCCATAAATAAAACATCTTCATGAGACGTTTTATTTTCCAATACATTAGGAGTTATCACATGGCAACCTACCTTCTAGGAGTAAAATAAATGTTTTCCTGGGCAAAGCAAAACTGGCTCTCAATGTCATCTATGTATAAGGCCTGCATTGCTTAGCATCCCTTGCAAACTATGGAGCTGAAGGTTAGCACAGGAGAGGCATAAGCTCGGGGTGTCAGATCCTGACCCTTGCCCTCGGCAGGCATGAAGAGCAGCCAGACATCTCCATCTTTGTCAGGCCCTCCACCCAGCAGGCATCATGTGAGCCATGAGCCTTGTTCCCTGCACCGCTTGCTGGGAACATCATGGCCATGCAGTTGCACCACCTGCCTCATGGGAAGAGCCCATGAATCTGCCTCTCTTCAGCCCTTACCCATCACTACATTTTCCAACTCTGATCCTTGCTGGGGAATGGCAGCCATCAGCAGAGACACTGCATCTAAGAGCATCCAAGATGCTCCGCTCACACATGTCACTGCTTTGTGGTGGAGGTGAGAATGCAAGCATGGTGGAAGAACTGCAGTTTGCATCATTTAAAAATGAGTTAATGTAACACTGGAGAAGGTGCAATCAAACACTGAACCTGCATGAGCAGGAAGATGGACTAAATGAGTCATTTGGTCCACCTCTGATTTGTTCTATGTTTTCTCAAGCATTTTTTAAAGCCACTCCCTGCACTTGTTTTTCCTCCAGATGCCTGTGCATCCACCTCCTCGTCCTTGCTTCTGAACTGGAATATAACAGCTGACAAAGATCAGTGATGGCTTTGGAGGAGCCAGAAAAGACCACTATTCATGCTGCGGTTCCAGTTTTTGCCATGTAAGATGTACCACAAAAGAGTATCTTCACACCCTGTCCTTGCGACACACTGATGAATGCAATAGCTGGAGATGGGTGGGACAGAAAACAGCTCTAAACATCAGGCCTATAAGCAACCTCTTCAATTCCCTGCAGAAAAACACAGAGCAACAGCACTTTCTTTTGCCATAAGGAATGAATGTGAATGGTAGCTGCTTGACTGAAGATATCTGCATGCTAGCAAATATTTCACAAAAGTCGTGCCTTTAAAAGCAGCTATGCAGCCAGAGGTGGATGACTAAAAAATCAAATGCCAGCCAAATCGACCTCCTTGCTGGGCCTGGCATCCTGGAGCAGAAGTAAATTTCAGAGGCTGTGGAAAGACTGGAAGTCTAGAGAAGAAGAGAAATTTCATCATGCTGTATCTTACAAGTGAAAGGACTCTAGTCTTTGGCTCTGTAAGGCTGAAGCACCCATAGCCGAATCGTTTTCCAGGAGAGGGTTTCTGCTCCAAAAACTAAGGCACAGTATAGACAGGTATCCTGGTGACTCTGCCGAGGTTTGCTCCAGATTTGGGTGTAACAACGTAATCTAGAAGGAGGAAATCATGTTTCTCTATGGAATACTTTCCATTCTATTGATATCAAAATCCAAAGACTGTAATTATGATCTGCCCCAGAGAAATCTTTTACATATGTTGCCCACATAAGCCAGCATGGTATCATCCTGTTATTCTGAGCTGTTATTTCAGGTGATAGAGTGATGGCAGTTGGAGAATTCATTATTAAAAATTCGTCGACAGTTCTTTTCCCCTCCTCTTCTACTTCACATCGTCTATTTTTACTTCCCTGCTCTTGGAAAGCAGAGCTGTCTGAGAAAGCTTCTCCCCTTTGCGTTTACCCACAGAGACAGCTGACCCACAGAGCAGAATTCTTGCTCCCGTCCAGCCCGTCCAAAACAGCCCCTTAAGCAAAGGGATTTCCTTCTGCCTTCAGGCCAGTTCAGATTTTGCTGTCAGGGGTGCCCGCAGTATAGCCTGTCATGGTAAACTAGTCCTTACCATTTATATAAATGCTCTCTGATGGGCATCGGTGCAATATGTACCCGCAGAGTGCCGTAGTGCAGATGGGGGTTTTCTGTTTTCTCCATAGGACTAGTTTTAGTCTCTTGTCCTGGTCGTATCTGTATTACTAATTCCCTGCAGCAACCAAAAGAGCAGAGACCGGTGGAGCTAGCCACTTCATTTAATTCTGTAAGGAAGAAAGTTTTTGATAAGGAGGACCTCGAGACCTCTGCTTTTGCTGCTTTAAAAAAAAGCTTTGCTGTCCCAAATCCACACTGTGAGCACCGAAATTCTGGGGCATGTTTTGCCTGCCTTCCTCACTGAACAGGAGAGCCACCGCTGGAGGGGGAGTGGGCACCTCTTTACACTGTGAGCAGAGCTGGGATTTCTGAGTGACAGAGCCCTACTTCAGATGGAAACTACCTGAAATACTAAATTACGTGTGGAGGCTGCAAAACTTGTCCCTGTCACCAAACAAACAAAATGACTCACAATCCGGGTGTTACATAGCTGGCTTCTCAGAGGGCTGCTTTTAGTGCACCAGTCACATTGTAAGACGCCGAGATCACAGGATCAGACCTTGAGGTCTATCATGTGAAGTCTCCTAGACTAAACCATGAGGTTGTGTAAGTCAGGGGCACTCCACTGATGGAAATGAAATCTCACTGACTTGCACCATGTGAAGAGCTGGGATGGCAGCCCTGCATCAGTCAGCACATGATAGTTCAGGGGGAAGATGTATAAAACAATAATGCACCTAGCTATGAAGCTGCAGTCATTTTGTTGCTCGGTTGCTTCTGGCCACTTGCCCAGAATTAGGGTTGATGGCCCCTGAGCTGGGCTGGGCACAGCTGGGGATGGAGGGGTGCAGTGGTTCTCAGCAAGCCAAGATTCTCCCATGCTTCTGGGGGCAACACAATGCTCAGCAGCAGCCCAGCCAGCTGGAAGCAGCACTCATGAGTAGCTACACGTACCCAGCCATGTCCCAGGGAGGAGATGGGAGTGCATTATGCACCAGACCCCCGCTTCGCATTGCTGCATACACCTGTGCCTGCAAGGAGGGCAGCAGTGTCTCTGTAAAACCTGCCTCAGCAGTTTTGCACCAGTCAGAGATTCCCACCACCAGGTGGTTTAAAGGAGTAAATGCCACTCAGATGCCAAGTGTTCATTTTGATAGAGCTGATCCCCAGCAGTGAGGACAACAGATGTCAGCTAGCAAAACCCCATCCTTGTCAACATGCCTGCAGCCCACTTGGGCAATGGCACTTTCCATGCAAGGGAGAAACATGGCATTTCCCAGACAGTGCCTCCAGGGCTGAGCAAGGCTATGATCCACAAGGGATAGGGCTGGCAGTTTCACTCACGTGGGTGGACCACCTGTGACCCTGCAGTCCTCTTACAGGTGGTTTTGTGCCCTGATGTATTTTTATGAAAGAAAGCATAAAAAATTAACAAGCAAAATTATTGTCCTCATCCCAACATCCGAAACTCCCAAGAAACATTCTTGTAGAGTCTTTAGAAAAAATAACGTGTGAAAGGCTGTAAACATTTAAATCGTAGTTTTGAATGTAAGGAGGCCAAAAGCTAGCCAGACTGGAGCAGTTGGGAAGCCCTGCAGCCCTCAGAGAGAACAGCACAAAGCTCACATTCCCTCTACTGTACCAGAGCTACCTTTTGACACTGTTTTCGGGAACTTGCCAGCTCATTTTCTAACTTGTTTGTGAGACATCAACAGCCTCAAATTACAGCAGTCTGAACAGCCCAGTAAATATTTACACAAACCTGCTGGTGATGGTTTGAGCTGACATGCGTTACCTTTTGTGTTGGGGGGAGGCTATATTTACAGCCAACCAGCTAATGAACATGATCCCAGCCATGGTTTAATACAGATGGCTCTTTCAGCGTTTGCGGCTTTCAAGTTACAGGGAGCACAAACTTCAATAGCCTTCGTTAGAAGGCTCCGTCTCAGCTCTCTCTGTTTTGTTTACAACCAGTCTCTCTTTGTGCAGTCAAGGGTTGACTAACATTCAGCTGTTTGCATCCAGCAATGCATTTGTGTAGGACAGGGGCTGTTTCTCGTCTCTTTTTTTCTCGTCTTTTTTTTTCTTTTTTTCTTTTTTTTCTTCTTTTTTTCTTTTTTTCTTTTTTTTCTTTTTTTTTTTTTTGACACTACTGGTTTTATTTTGAGTTTACTATACAGGCAATTTTTGCAATGTAGATTTATCTTCATTTGAGTGGCGTTTTTCCAGGCAGTCTTGCAGAGACCCACCAGGGCTGGAGCCTGGCACGGAGGGAGTGTGGAAGGTGGCAGGAAGCAGCACCCATCCGTGGGGTACGGCTGTGGGGCTCGGTGGAGGGCAGGAAGCCCCACTCCAGCCACCACTTAGACCAGTCACCCACCTCTTCCCAGGGCCACCCCTCAGAGACACATTTTATCGGCACCCAGGTCTCACCGGCAGCTCTGGCTGGATTCCAGACTGCCCAAAGGAAGATGGTGAAGGAGCTTGTAGTGTGTGCTATCGATAGTTATTGTAACAGTACACTTTTTGTATTTCCTTCATTAGCCATCGTCTAAACCATTGGCTGAAGATCCCTCAGTTTTTTGTAGCTCTGCATTAAATAAACATTTTAGATAAATGAGATGGAAAGCTAGGAGAGAGAGGAAATTAATGAAGAAAATTGAGACTCTTATTCTGACAATTAATTTGCTATGGTTGGCTATGGTAGAAGCGCAGAAAACCTTTTCTTCCCTGACATCACACCTATGGAACCCCAGATTGTAAGAAGCTCGCTGAGTCAAGACTACCTGCACTCAGAGAGTCAGCACGGCCCAGTAGCAAGCAGTTTGACAAATTGTCTGTGGCTGAGATAAACTAATTTTAGACCAGACTGCACAATGCCACAGTAGTAAGCCTATCCTCTAAAAGTAAATGCAGATGAGGAATTCTGACTGATGTGACATAGCTGGTCTTAGAAAAATTTCTTTTATCATGAGGAGACATTGTGTGCTGATGCAATCCAATGTGGCAGACAAATTCCCACCAAACCAAAGACAAAAGTCAATTTTCAAATCACAGCATTCATGCAGACCTCTTGGCAGGAGGTCTGATGAAGCTTGGAAAATCTATTTGTTCCAAATATCGCTCCTGGAGCAGAACGAAAGTACCAGCCAGTGTTGTAAAAATAAAGTATCTGGCCTTTGCAAGCTTGGGCATGGAAGTTCCCTCACAAGTCCGGTGAAAATGCAATAAACAGAGAGCTCAGACAGATCTGTGACTGCGTATAGCTGATCTGGAGTTGTTAATGGGAAGATGATTTTCCCTGCAGGAGAAGAAAGCTAACTCTCAAATGGGTGGCTGCTCTTTACCTCCAAAACAAGCTCTTCGCGTTGAAAGTATCACCATTTCGTTGTTATCATGGGATGGGAACACTGGTATTCCCAGTGGTGGAACAGGGTCCCATGGTACTGGCAACCGCCCTTCCATTTTGGAGGAAAGACAGAAAAGGCGGGTGACACAGGGATTGGAATAGGAGCTGGATTTCAATCTGCCTTTTCTGTTCTTTTAAGCTCCACACTGCACCAGCCTCCAATATCTATACTGAACCTTTTGCTCCATCAGGTCCCTTCCCGGGATGGCTCCATAGGATGAGTATTACAGCTCATGGAAGCAGCATTTAGTTAGTGTTTGCAGAGAAGAAAAGCCTTGGAAACAACAGAGTTGCTTAGTAGTTTGACAAAACATTTGTTACCAGAACACAGTTTGTCAAGAGCTGTTCACAGAATAACACAGTTATTGGCAAATATCCTAAAACAAGATTTTTGAGGGAAAGATTTTTTTTGAAATTAGTATATTTTAAGTGAAAGATCTGGAGCTCAATATTCTGGTAAATTTACAGAAGGAAAAAGGCTGAATAAAATAAAATATTACCAAATGTTGTAAGGAAACTATTGGTCCCAAATGGAGTTGGTTTTTTCCCATCTTTTCTTGCTCACAAATGTTCAGCTTCATGTTTTCATTTACCTTGGTTAGGATACAGCAAATCTTGAGATGTCTCATGGAATAAGAAGCATGTCTTTGGCCCAGGCCTTCTACAGCTGCATGTTCTATGTACCAGACTGCCTGCTTCACATTTCCCTCTGCCCTTTGTGTGTTGTCTGCTTCAATTATGAATATTCCAGGATAGACAACTTATCACTGTGTACATCTGCCTGACACCTGCCATGCTCTCTTCCTTGCCTCTGGATGTCCTTCTACAACAGTAATAATTCAATGATACATGAGAATGAAACATCTCTGACAGGAAAGTATGTGGTCCTGGGAGACCACGTCCTTTATGCTCACTTCTGTTTGCCAAAAGGAATCAATTCTGGGTTTGGAAGGGAGGTGGTGATTGTGGCTGCTCATCTGAATTTGGGATGGGTGCAGGGATATCCTGGAAAATGGCTGCAAAATGTTTTTGAAGGATTGCATCCAGTGAGACATTGTCATGGATGGGTGCTATGGAGAGAACAGCAGGGCTGTGGTGAGGAGACAGGACTGCACTAGAAGATGCTCTTTCAGCACTTTTCTCACTCCACTGTTGTTTTTCCCCTTTGGTGGATGGTGTAACTGGATGAGAACTTCCCACTCTCTTTGGTTTTCTCAGATTTTGCTTTTCTGAAGAAATGTCCCATTTTCTGAAATCTTTAATTTCCTGACTTTCTCCTGCCTCTGGGCTTGTAACTGAGGGTCTCTGGTCACTCCATATGAGACAACATCTTTCCCCGGACTCTCCCTGCCATGGATTTCTTGTTTGCCACCCACGCAGGGTAGGGTGTGCATGGGAGATACGCATGCAGGCTGTACCCAGAGGTGTCACTCAGATTTATTGATCTTAGAATTACTGAAGAAACTGCTTGTGAACTGGAAAGTCCCGTCGGTCTTTGGGAAGAGCCCTGAGTTACTAGGCAAGTAGTTCCTGGCATGAAACTAAGAAGAAATTTTCTGGGTTTGGACAGTTCTTAATACCTCATTCTAATGACAATGGACCCAATGCACTAGGTCTTCTTCACGTCTCTCTGAAAGTAGTCAAAGGTCATAAAGGAGATAATGCATCTCCTACAAGGACTGTGCAAGGACCAACCTCAGCCAGCGTAGGTCTGCTATGGAAGCCACTTCTGCTCCTGTTCAAGTGTTGCTATGGAGAGGCCTTGACCCAAACATTGCTCTGGGGTTACCCTGTTAGCCAGGTCTGGAAGAAGAAAAAGGAAAGGAATCAGAGCTCAAAGCAACCCTAAGAGCACTATTGAGCCAGGCCAAAGCCCAGACTGTCCCACACAACAGAAAGTTTTTGCCTGGTGGCTGAGCGTCACACTCTTTCCATGAACAGAACTGAATGTTTAAGCAGGGATATCATTACTCCTGATTATAATTGTTCACCATATTATAAACTTGTGGAGTAATCTAGGGTGGAAGAATTCTGCTCATACTGTAAAAAAAAAATAACTATAATCAATGCATTGATACAAAGATAAAACTCATGCAAGGGTACCACAGGGTGTTAATACATGTTATCCTATAAATAGAGCAGCGCTTAAAATTCAAGGATATTTTGACATTTGTTTTTATTCTTCCACATAATCTCCTTCTACAGAATTTGGACAGAACCGATCCAAATTTTTTACCAACTTTTAAATTCATCTTCATCACCGTGTACAAAACAAGCCACTGAAGAGGGAACGTACTGAACCACAGCGATGACAATTCTGTTTTGGCTGAGCTGAAATGGACAACATGCCTGTCCCAGATGGCTTCAAAAAGAATACGTTCTGATTAAGGAGCAGTGGGAACATTTTCCAGGGACATTTGGGTGCCTTTTATAGATTTATAAGGCAGATGCTGCTCCTTAAAAGCATCTGCCTCCCAGACCTTTTTTTTTAACTATACTCAGTCATACAGTAGGGATTAAACTTCTGTGAAATGGTGACTCCCTCATGGTTTCATGTACATGCTAAACCCCATTTTACCACCTCCGTGGTGAATGATGCTTTTGCTGAAGAGATTAAACGGGACGAGGGTGGCTCCTCACCCTACAGAGGATCTGGGAATGGGGGCATGCCAGGGCAGGGTGAGATCTGGTGGGCAGGACTCTTTTGTAGTTGTAAACAGTACCTGGGGTCCATCTACTGACAGGAGGGTGACTGCTCAAAATTCCCTGTCACTGTAGCAGTATTGCTGTTTCTCATTTTATGAGATCCATTACCTTCTGTATCTGATTGGGCTGTGCCCTTAGCTTGAGATTAAGTAACTATCCATCTAGCCAGCTAACTAGCTACTGAAATGTGTGGGTATTCAGTGCCATTGCAGAGTATCTGGAGAAAGGTCTGCTGTGCAGCAGCAAGTACCCTGTTGAAATCATTTCCAGCACACAGACCATGAGACTGGAGTGGCTCCTCAGGGGCTGGTTGGTATGCTGGCCTTGAGGGAGCCTCTTAGCAATGATGGAAAGGCAAGTCGGTCTTCTCATGAAGATACTTAACTCCTGTATGGCACAGTACATCTGTAGCTGCTCAGAGCATAGAAATGTTGCTGTCTGTACTTCATTGGACACATAAACTTTTTGTTGTCTGGGGATTTACACTGCAATGCAAAGCAGAGTGGGTCAGACAGGGGTCCAAGGTAACTAGCAATGCCTCATGAGCCCTTCAGGATCAGGGTGCAGTGCAGGAGGTCAGAGGGAACCAGCTTGTAACAACAGCTACAGGATAAGCAGTGTTGCAACTTCCCATTACATAGCCCAAAACACCTCACACAGCTGTTGCTGGTGATGGAAGAGTGAGGTTTGGGTCCTCCTTGGTGCTGGAGCAGAGCCCGGAGCAGAACATGCCAAGTGAGGAAACTTCTCACCCCTGGAGATCCTGCCTGCAGCCACTCCCACTGAGGTGGCCAAGGGACTGGTGAGCAGTGTGAGAGTATCACAAGAGTCAGCTTCACACCACCCGTAGAGTAACTTGATTAAAGGTGGTAGTAACCAGAAAAAGGCATGAAGAGTGCAGGGTCACAGAGTAGATCAGTTTGGAAGATGGATTAAAGATTTCCCAGCCTACCCACCAGGGCACATTACCTTCCCATTTGTGTGCTTCAACTGGGAAAGCACAGCTCGCAGGGCCCATCATTTGCAATGCAGCGTGCACCAGCCTTTCATCTCCAGGACGTGGCTGCGCTTGCTGAGAGTACTGAGAACTCACTGGGAACCGAGACTCGGTGACGACAGCTTCCCGCGACCACTTGTCAGGCACAGGCACATTGCTGTGTATTTATGGACACAAGTGTGGGTCTCAGCTCGGGAAGGACCCAGGACTGCTGTGACGAGGAGGCTAAGTGCTTGGCAGAGTGCATTGGAGAGACTGAAATAGTGTCTGTCGGTGTCCAGCTTCTGCCTGGCTGTGACAATTTAGCAATCGCTCCTGTTCTGAACATCAGGCATGCTCACAAAGAGCCTCATACCCTTGGATTTCAAATAGAATGGGAGTGTCGACTCTCTCAAAAGAAGAAAGTGCTGTAAATGTAATAGTCTTTCTGCTCTAAAAGTCGCACAGAAAACCATGAAAGCATCTGTATTTAATCTGCACATCAGTCTGACAGACTGATTAAACAAAAAAAAAACCAACAAAAAAACACTAAAATGAATACCATTGCTGTGCCTGAAGAATATTCATATGATCAAAGAGTGGATGTTTAAGTCAAGTGCGGGGATCAAATGGTACCAAATTCCACAGTATAATTGGCATCTTGGGACGATTGTGTTTTACTTCTCCAGGAAAACTTTTTGTTCCTTTCCCAGTCCTACTACCCAACCAGCAGAAAAAGATGTGCAGCTCCTCTCAGCGCTTCTTTACTCAGCAAGAGAGCAAATTTAGCTGTTTGATCCCACCTCAGAGCTACTGGGTTCTTTCCCACTTCTGCAGAGACCTCCCTTGTGAGTTTACGTGTTCCAGTTGGGCTCTGTGGCTGCTGGGGATGGTGCCCCTCCATGGTGCAACGCCATGCTTCATAAAGGCTGCATCCCGTTCTGGAGCAGCAGGGCTTGTTATGCCACAGGGATGCTGCTCTAGCACTCCTTGTGTCCTGTGGTACCACCTCATTTCTTTGTGCTAAAGACACAACACAGGTCAGAGGGACCTTCCCTAGAACAAGGCACAGCTCCACAGGAGAACAAACTGATGACCACTGTTTCCTACTTCTAAAAAACAGATGTATTTATAATTCCATGTCCCAAGGTGGCTCTGGGACATTTTCCAACGTGGTTGTTGGCTCTGAATGGGCTGTTTCTGAATGGTCCACCTAAAATAGACACCTATACCTCTGGGAGCTCCTACTATCAACATGGTCTAGCCAAAGCTGATGGTGTTTTGCAATGGCTACCAGCAGGATATGGCACAGCTCTCTTCCCAGAAAAATGTTTCTTGCCTCTCCCAGCTTTTCATCCTTGCTCTACCACCAACCCTTGCACATGCACAAGTTCCAGTTAGAGATGATTGTTCAACTTTCAAACTACAAGGAAGCACTACCTATGAAAACTGGTGCCTTCAAGGCAGTGGTGGGTGCTGTTGGTAGGACACTTCGCAGCCATGCTTGGTAGATGCAGAAAGCCTGGGGGCATACTCAACCTGCTGTGTCAGCTGGAAGTCACTTTTTCCTCCTGTACAAGGCAAATGTCTTTTTTTTTTTTTTTTCTTCCTTCCTTTTGGGGTTTTTTGTCCTTTTGTTCTTTAGAGTGAGGGAGGAGGTAGGGGTGCCTCCTGCAGTTTTTTCCTTGATAGTTGAATTTGACACACTTGAAGCAAGAAAGTCAGGTGTTTTTTTGCAGTTCCACTTCTTACAGCCATATCTCAGCTTTATCCCCAGGCACTATTGTTTCACTGGCACCTCCGAGTTAAGGTTAAGACAACCTCCGAGGAGTTGACCTCAAAATGTGACTGCAAGGAGGTCACTACTTTTCTCTCTGCTCCTTTTAGTGTCCCCTCTCAATAAAATACAACCTCTGATGTTTCCATCATAAACTCCTTGGGGCAGGAACAAGCTCCTATTCTTTGCACAACATCAGGCAAGGCAGGGCCAGGGCCACCTGGGATGGCTGTTGGCAACACAGCACAAATAATGGAGAATTCACTACCAGGGCAAGAGGGCAGGGATTCACTCTGAGCATTCAGGATCTCAGGTCTGGTGCTGCAGTGCCCAGCAAGCCGCTCGGAGCTATGGCCCAGGTGATTAATATAACTCCTGCTGAAGGCAAGAGGACTGCTGCCACAGATGACAGGAGTAGTAGGAACTTGCTGAGTCCAGGGGATTCCCTTCCCTTCCTGGACCTCCCTCCCCTCCTTCATCCAGGCGGCAGCAGCACATTTTTATGAATTGGAAAAGTCCCAGGGCAGCCCGGTCTCCAGCTCCTGCTTTCCCCATGGCTCAGCATACGGTACGGAGGAGGAAGAGGTCACGGAGGGGAGGGCACCGCGGGCTGCTGACATGCAAAGTGCTGCAAATTTCCATCTGCCCGGGGCTCGCCAGAAGGAACTGCCCAAATCGGGAAGTTGGGCAATGTGTGGAAACGAGCTTCCCCTCCCTCCACGCTTCTGAATAGAGTTGTCACAACTTTTTATTTTAAAGCCCTTCATTTTCTCCCTGCTCAGTCCAAGGCACCCCTTCCTCTCCAGGGGAGAAACAGCAAGGTGTGTGGGAACTCTGCCACATTGAAACCATCAGAATAGGCTGAATTCAGGAAAGTCATTCATCCCTCTCCTGCAGGATGCAGAGAGCAGAGAACTGAGCCCCCAAGTGCTGCTCAGGGCCCTTCCTACAGCAGGGCTGCTGTTCCCAGCACACATAAAAGCTCCTCTTACCAGGTACAGTCAAACCCCTGCTCATTAATGGCTAAAGTGAACTGTTTCATGCCAGCTTCAAACATTTGTCTTCCATCTGCCCTGGAACAAGAGCAATATCTTTCCCAAGTGTCTGCAGGAGCAAGAATAGGGAAGGGTCTGGTCAGAGCTGCAGAAACTCACATTTAAATTCCTGTGTTGCTGTGGCCGGGGTGAAGTTTTTTCTTTTAGATCACTCTTGACTGGAGAAGTCAGAGATTTATACCTGGACATTTATACCTGGACTTCCCACTACCACCATCAGCATCATAACTGACCATGAGGAAACAAAATGAGAGGCTCCCCCTTCCTCCCTGCTACCACCACAGTCACAGTGTCACATAGCTACAGGGATGGGAGTATTCCCATCTGAAGGTACTTTACAGATGAGGTTGTAAAGGGAAAGCTAAACTTGAGCCTTCCTGGTTAGTTGCGCCATGCTGAATGCCTCTTCCCAGAGGAGTGGGGGACAGGATGGTCCCACTCCTGGGAGAAGACCAGGAATATAAAACTAGCAGGAGCAATAGACTGCTTTCAAGAGCATCAGCTGGCAAGGTTTGAAAGTGAACATGGATCTTGTCTCCCTAAAAACCTCTGGGAACTTCTCCTGCCCCCGCCAGACCTCAGCCCCTGCCCTCCAGAACATCCCGAGCAAACAACTGGGCTTTCCTGTGCAGTGAGTCATGGGATGGAGCACAATAGGGAATGTGAAGCAATGGATCAGGAAATGTTTCATGTAAGATGGGGGGAGGAGGAAAGCAGGGTAAAAGTGAGCGGAAGGTAGAGAGAAAAGCATCAAGTAGTGCAGAGAAACACTGACTCAACTGGAGAGAGAACAGAAGAGCCTGTGAAGCAATAATAACCAAGAGCAATGGAAATGCAGCAGGAAGCATTGAGGTGCTGCAATGGAATCATGGAGGTCAGTGGGAGAGCAGTAATAGAATGCTGCTTTGCAAAATGCCTTTGTAAGCATAGGGTGAAGGCACTCAGCGCAGCTACAGGGTGAGGCAGGGATGTTTAGACGAGCACTTGTCAGGGTAGCAGGGCAGCCAACAGGCAGGCAGGGCAGCTCACTGGCTGGTGTGAAGGATCTGGCAGCTTTCTTGGCAGGGAGTTGGCTGAGCACTACCCATAGCAAGGATGCATATTTTTTTCTGAATGCTTTCAAAAGTAGTGATTACACTTCAGCCAATGATGGATGCTGTCAAAGAAGGGGGTCAGAAGCCAGAGAAACTCAATTGCATCCAGCAAAGAAGTCAAAGCATGCCATGTGAAGCTAGCTCTCCTTTACCATGTGCTTTACACAGTTATTTACACCTGTTCAAAGGGACAGCAAACATTACTAAAATCAAACAGCGCTTTGGATTGGTAGACATCCCACTTAGCCACTTTGAGCTAGCACAGATGACAAGTCCAGAGGGTGCACAATGGAAGATTAGAAGACCCCTGCTGGTTCCCAAAGCTGAGTCTCCCCAGGACAAGAGTCCTCCAGACATGCCTGCACATGTGAGATCGGGGCATTCTGTGTAGTCAGGAAAAGCCATGACCCATTTAACACTACCAGGTGCTGGTCAAGCGAGCAGTGAGCTCGACAGTGTGCCATTCTACTCAGCACTGCTGTTTCAGCCTCCCAACCCACAACTGCCACATCGTGCATGTCTGTGTGCTTCATCCGCCTGACATGTCTGGTTTCCAACAGCCAGACCTTCAGCCACAGCAAATCAGCACTGTCTTGCTGAAACCCATGGGTCTATGGAGCTCACCCAGGACGCAGCCTCTGGAGTGCAAACTGCCAAGAGGAAGGGCTGTCTTTGTTCTGTATCTGTATCCTGATTAGTACACTCTGACCTGACCCCTGACTCGATCTCTAAATGCAGCTGAAGTACAAATAATAGCGTTGTTGGATTGGTTATCAGCAGTTCACTCAGGGATGCACAAAAGTCTTCTGGACTTTGCCCTCTTGCTTTAAAGCAACTGTGTCAAGAAGGGATCACCAGTAACTACAGTCTTGCTGCTACTGTGCTAATGTACAGTGATGCAATGCGGCCACAGCTACTGCAGCAGGATCATTGTAAAAATCAACCACACACAATTTCAGTCCCACCATGGGAATAAGTGGCAGAATAAACTCAAGGAAAATAATAGCTTTCAGGAATTAAAAGCAAAAATAATTACAGTCCAATACAGTAAACTTTCCATATTATCTTTTTTTCATTCATAATTTTTCCTAAAATGCAAATTCGAACTCACATTGTGTTGAATTTTGGCAAATGGTTACTTTTGTGGATGTGCACGTTCTTTATACCTAGTTTGTTCCAAGGTAGGTCCAGTGACACACAGGGAACTGCTGTCAGCTCGCACCAGGACAGCTAAAGCAGAGACCACATCCCTCTGGATCACCCGAGGTGGTGCCAGCTTTTGCATCCAGGCAGTGGCACAGCAGGAATCAGCGAGTGTGTAAGCCCAGGGCTGCGGCTGGTACCTCTGGCAGTAAAAGGTGAACAACCTCAACTTGCCCCATCTGCCCCCACTGCAGCACTGGGAGCTGCTCTCTGGGCACCACTGGGAGCTGCTCTCTGGTTGCCTTTATGGCCAGGGATCGCTCCTCAGCAATCCTCCGCTCAATCCCAACGGGGGATTTGCAGCCCTTTGTGCTAAGACCCCATTGCCTCCCTGCTGTTTGGAGAGCATAGGCTTTCCACAAGGCCAAAACAGAAGAAAAAGAGAGAAGAGCCTGAGCAGAACCGTGTTTAAGCAATAAATCTGGCTCCACATTTCTCCGAGTGAAGGTATTTGGAACTGGGAGTTGTGGTTCCAGCCCATCTCTTAATAACCTTACAAATACGTGACACAATCTGATGAGTCTTTCATGTTAAACACCAGTCTAAGGGCTTTCATTTAATGGCTTTTCTTTCCCGCTCACAGCTTCTTCTCATCTCTGCAGCTTTTCACTGTGCAGTGCCAGAGCCATAAAGATCTTACTATAAAGGGGCCCCCCAGCCTTTATCTTGCATATCACGACATCATGATTCAAATGTTACAGCGCTGCAACACAAATGTAACATCAATGTACATCCCATAACAGGCCCTAATCCGTCCCAGATTTGGTTCAGTGTTCACTTGCTCAGATCTCCTTGGACCACACATTGTGTGCCACTGTTTGTATTCAGCATAAACGAAGCATCAGTGTGGAAATCTCATCAGAACAACAGCAGTATGGTCAGATCAAGAGGAGCTAGCAGGAAGCCACCCTGCGTCATTCCAGAAGACTTGCCAATGAGCGCATTTCATACTCACGGTACCTACCTCCTAGGCGCTGGAGCTGGGTTGGGAAATGCATTGGCTGCACCTCCAGGCCAGCCCAAGCAGGCAGCTGTGTGCCCAGCCACCACCGCGGGGTGCCGGGCTTTGCATGGGATGGCCAGGTCGTCCCACCGGCCTCAGCAACCTCCAGCAGTTCCCACAGGCTTGACCCAACCTGATCCTGCTGCTGCTTCGGCCACCTGTGAGCCCTGGGCTGGACCCATCCCGGCTGAGCACAGCAGGCACCTCAGGGCCCAGCACCACCCTCCCAGGCACCCTCTATTCATCTGCCATCCAGATCCCTTTTCCAAATTGTGCGGGTTGCTAAATGGTCCTTTTGACATGAGTGAGTTGAGAGTCATTCCCAGGCGAACTTTTTCTTGTCCTTACTTTTTTTTAAGGAAACCAATAACAGTCAGGACATCCCCTTCTGCATTCTCATGCACTGTTCAATTTATTGGGAGAAAAATTCATTCTGTGCAAAATATTACAAAGACAAGATGAACATCGGGTCTATATTAATATTTAAGTCAACGAGTATTACAGAGCAAGGAAATAAAATGAAAAAACACAACAACAAACCCTCAAACCATCTTGATCACAGCTGCTATGAAAGCTACTCAGCAGTGCTGGAAAGCTTCCCCCCATCCAAGTATTGATAGCTGGAAACATTCCCTGCTCATGACATTCAGTTTTGAAAGGGCAAATGCTTTGAAAATACAATAGACTGAACATTTTTTCTTTCTTTTCTTCTTCCTCCTTTTGGGCTAAATGGAGTTTAACAGATGGGGTTTTTTAATTAAACAACACAAAGTCCACAGCTTAGCTATATGTTGCAATATACGGTTATATATATGGTCCTGACCTGCACATTTAGTACTCAGGCAACGTGCAATATTCCTAAGATAAATCTAGGACAATCATGCTATTCTCCTGTGGCTTTGAGATGACACTGTAGGTGGTTTGCTCCATCTAACAAGAGAAGTAAACCATGTGTTTGAGCAACAACATGCTGAATCAGGGAGGCTTATGTTATTATGAATAAGAAATTGTGTTGTGGAAATACAGCCCGGAGACCCTCATTCCCTCCTGGTAGTGTCTTGCATACTACATATTTGCATAACTCCTTGTCTCAAAACAGTGTACGTGTGATCCTGAAAGCCCCAGAAGCTTTGGGGTGAACATGGGCTTGCAACTGTTGTTTTTGCAAACACCATGCAAAGATGGTGGTTTGGTATGTTTTTCACACAAAACTGGATAAAACAAACTGAGATTATCTGATGTCAGGTATTGGCAGAATAATTACATTTTATTGAAAGCTTAGCTGTCCGTGAGGTAAGCTTATTGTCTGTGTTTAAGCATGAGGTTCACTTGTGAGCAATGCAGAGTGAGATCCACAAAGTGAACAATCACATGCATCAGTGAGTAACGCTTTGGGCATGGGATAGCAGAGGGGGAGAACTTTGTGGACGAAAAGCCATGAAACTTCCCAATGCATCAGTTAGTACCATTGCCTGGGACACTGCACAAGGAGAACCTCCTGCTGGGTTGGCAGTAAGGGCTAAGAGAGTGATCGTGGGCCGACAGGAACATCTGGTATGTCATGTAGCATCAGCATTTAGGCTTCTCAAGTGTTACTGTGTGTATGCAATTGCCTGTGGAGAAGGAAGAGAACCAAATGTTCATGGCTAATTCCACCTGCTGGTTATCCTCTACCTTTCACATTGTCACGTCTTTCACATTCATTACTTATTTTGCAGCTTTCGGTCCTCTTACCTGTGACATGGTTTCTTAGAGAAATTTAAATTCCTAACCTCTTTGGAACAAAAAATTTGTTTTTCAGGGATTAGTCTCAAAACACCGTATCTTGCTAATGAAGGTATTAATCTGACTAGTTTGGCCACCGAGACGCAGAAATTGCAGCTCCCTTGGCCCCCCCACAGGCCTAGAAGAGCAGCAGAGTCGGAGGCAGGTTGGTCGGCTCAAGTGAGGTCTGAGGCCACCAACTCCAGGGTGAGTGTCACCTTTGGTGTTGTCCCTGCCTCTCCCTGCAATGCAAGCAGAGCCGTTGACCGGAGCATTCCTCAGTCCAAGCCATGGCAGTCCCTAATTAAACATCGAAGCTCTCACCACCACTGTTCTTCAAAGGGAAGTGGCTCTGCTTATTTTTCAGTTACGGGCTTTTGATAAGCCCCTGTGTAAAAAAGAAGCATGTATATGAAATTAGATATACGAAATCCTTTGAGTGTTTCAAACTCTCCGGCCAATTTTAGGTTCCACTGTCCTCTTTTTCCCTCTAGCAGAAGGATTAATCTCTCTTCCTGCAACCCTATGAGGACCAACACTCATTTTCCAAAACTGTACCTCAGCCCCAGCTGGGCTTTAACAGCTATCTAAGTAATTGGGACACTAGTCCACTAGCTCAAAAATAATTATTTTCTGCTGCACAAAAACTAAAAGTTTCCATTTTCTGGGAAAATTAAAGTAAACAGACAAAGCTGTCTTTAGGCTATGGACAATGGGGATAGCCCATTGAATGTTATGGAAATGCTTAAAGAAAAGCATTGTTTCCAACTGAAAACTCAAATGCCTCCTTTCAAAAAGTTTACAGGGAAATTTCTTCTATAAAAAATATGTGCAGATTAATTGAATTCAAATTCAGTAACAGCTCCAGACCCCACCTCCCGGCACAACTGCCTCCACAGCTATTTTCCTGTCATCTGAAGCCTTTTGCCACCTCCAGCTCTTGGTTGTGTGATCCACGCTGGAGAATGCGTTTAAGGGAGGGTTGCATTATCAGGGTGGAGATGCACATGTGTTTTGCTGTAGTTTGCTCCCCAGCTCCATGATTTACTGCTCACATCCACCACCCGGCTCCCTCCCAGGGCTTCCAGGCTGATCCCACTGCTGAGGTCTGGGCAACTCCCAGTCTCCTCTCTGTCACCATTTGGGTTCCCTGTCCTGTTTGCCCATTGGGGTAAGGCTGCAGGTGCTGGACACAGGGAGCGGGTATGGAGCAGGTATGGGCTCTGCAAGCCCACGGGCACTGAAGGTCGCCCTTGCGCTCCTCAAGCCCACTTGTCAGAGAAAAGGGCCATCTGTGGATTTTGGCACATATTGAGTTCAGGCCTCGATTCCTTTCTGCATGGAGGGTTTTATCTAACCCTGCGCAATAAATAACTGTCAGATTAAGCATGGCCGTGCAAATGTTACTGTACTCGCATTGTAAATGCTCCCTTTTATGTGGGCACCCTCTGAAAAAAGGCAATCCTTCCCCGGCCCTCAGTTACGCTCGGCCCTGCTCTAATCACCCTGTTTCGGATATGCAGCTTGCTGTGAAAGACAAATGACTGGAGCTATTAAACTCCGTCTTCTTGTGAGCGTGCCCAGTGGTAATATTGTAATGGATATTACATTACAGCCAGGATGGCGGTTTGCCGGGGACCGAGGGCTGCGCAAGGACAGCCGCTCTCTGATAGCACCATGCACCCAGCGCCTGCTGCTCAGCCCGGGCAACCCTTCAAGCACGTCTGCCGAGGCTGTGCAGGTATACAAGCCAGGGGTCTCCAGTGCTCGTGCCATGCCATGATGGAGGGGAGCCCTGAGAAGAGCCGGGAGGCCCCCCCAGCTGGAACAACCCCTCGGTTCACGGAGCTGAGTCACGGTGCAGCTGGCGGGCAGAGGCGGGGAGGGAGAGGCAGCCCCCCCTTGCTCCTGCAGCATATCCATCACTGCCCTGGGAGGGCTTGGGCACGGCTCACGGCGAGGGCTGGAGAGCCAGGCTGGACCAGGCACACGGGAGATACAGTGGCACGTTTCAGCAGCATCTGAATCACATTTTGTGTAGCAGCTGCTGCCCTGTGAATGCAGATCACACAGTGACTGCTCCACTCTGCCCTCCCTGCACCCGCAGAGCGAGCACCTCAGCGGCACCCAGGGGCACGTCCAGGCTGGGCGTGCAGATCTGCCGAAGGGATCAGGACACTTGGTTTCCATTAGATCCCTTTCAGCAGTGTCTGAAAAGGTTTGTCTTCCTGAAAAGGAGGCCTTCTGTACTGGCGAGGTGTTAGCAGAAATTCTTGAACAAGAATAAATAAATGCTGCCAGGAACTGTAAATTAAAAGTGATAATTGGAAGTGATATATCCAAGCATGTGTGCCACACACCCGCTTGCTCACCTGCTCTGCATTAACACAGTTCAACATCCCCGACTCAGTTAGGAAAAAATAAAAAGATTAAGTAGTTTTTAATCCCCACTCCCAGCCCCCTGCCTGAGACTTGGATGCTGCCTGTATCGAGGTGCTAATCACAATCCAGTTGGAGTAAACCAAGGGCAGCCATTGCGGCGGGTGGGTGCCTCATTCCCAGGCACATTGAACCGCGTGCTCTCCCTGCACCACAGCCCACCGGGCACTGAGCTCACCCTCGCAGCGCCTGAGCCCCTTCTGCTCCCACTGCCAGTGCTCAGCGCCTGCCAGGGCTGCAGCTGACGTACGCAACACACCATGTGCATTCATCTTGGGTTCACCATGGGGACTCATACATTTAATCTGAGGAAGTCCTTGGCCTCTGGCTGTCATGAGTGTCAAGGTTGCTGCTGCCACAGAGATGGATGCAGGTGAGTGATCTGCGTGATGGGGCTGAATACATAAAATAATGGGAGCCTAGTATCCATAAAATAAAGGGAAATAAAATATAGGCTAGCTTTTATAAAGGTCACGGGTTTGCAATAAGGCTGTCTCCAGAATGGCCGTATGGACCTTAGTAAGCATTCAATAGTATTTGGAAAAGAAACAAATTAAATCAATTTTGGCCCACTGTAAGTTGAATTGGTGTAAATCTGGATGTGGCAAACCTTTCCATGATACAGAGCTACTACACAGTAGTTCACAGGGTTGCATCTGCCATTGACCACTCACAGGTTTTATTTGGAAATTACTTGAAGGCAGAATCTAACAGCTATGTTTATTTATACACGAAATCAGAATCTGCCTTTTGCCTGGCTTTTCCATAGAAAATAATTTGATATTAAAAAAAGCAATACACCTCACTTCTTTAGAAAGGGGACTGTTTATACACATAATAAAAGAGATAATGCAAATGCTTAGGAAAACAGATGGATAGATATCAGCAAAAGATAATAGCAGGGATTAAAGATTAAAACGATGAAAAATATTAATTAGATAATTTCCTCAACAAAAGACATCAAAATGTACCAATATGGGGAGTGTACGGTGATAATCATTTGCATTGTGATACGATCACAGTGTCCCAGTAAGGGATTAGGGCTTCACTGTGTCAGTGCTGCAAACGCCTATCTTTGTGAAGCAGCTTCAGATCTCCTAATGAAAGGAGCTATGCAGTGATAAATGGCATTATGTGCTTGCAAGGTTATTGTTACCTCAAGGTCACCGTTGTCACTTCCCTCTCACCATTGTTATGAAAGCCGGTGCTATTAAAACTCAATCACATTAATAGCGAGGGATCTTGCTAACACACAAAATGCATGTTAGAGACCCTTTGCTGGGGTAAAGCCAGGATTAAGATTTTAACTTTACAAGATGCTGTCTGTGAACACCATGGCGATGACACACACCCATGGCTCCCCTTGAAAATTTGCCACTGGATGGGTGCACGCCTCACACCTGTGGCAGAGCATTTCAGAGACCTTTTTCCCCAGAGACGCTATGTTGACTATGCTGATCTCCCTCTGCTCTCAGTCTCCAGCCAGCAGACCACAGGGGCTTTGTGCTCTCCCCAGCCAGGTGAGCCACCCAGAGGTAAGCATACCTCCGGGGCAGCTGTCCTGGCAGCATGGGGCTCAGGCACCCGGTCAGGCACATGGGGATGCTCCACAGCTCAGCCACGGCCACTGTTGGTCCAGAGCCAGGAAACCTGGGTGAGTCTGACAGGACACTCTTCCATTAGAAGTCTCCTCAGTGTGCTCCCGACATGTTCCCCTGATTCCTGTTTCTGTGCTGGTAAAATTTCCACCTCCTGTTTTCCTGGGTCATCACACATTTGACTGTTTCCTGAGACATAGGGGTCAGATTCTGCCACGGTTACACTGAGCCGGGTAGTGTTAAAGCAGACAGGGTACAGAGGGAATCTGCAGCTCAGGGCTGGAGAAAGCCTGAGCTCTGTCTGGAATGAAAGCATTGAGAACCTTAAAAAAAATTACAACTAATTAAAATTTTAAATGAGTTGACAATTTGACAGATACTGACACATGGATCTCAAACCAGGAAGTTATTTTCAGTCATTTGTGTGTCTGAATGCAGGGGCTGCGTTCTCCACGTAATGTGCTAACTAGAAAATCTGATTAATTGAATGGTGGTAATTGAGCTTGGAAAATGAAGGCATTTATCAACAAATCTCAAGTATTTATTGCTGCACAAATACAAAGGCAATACAGAGACAGCTATACATTACTGATCAATATTCTAGCCATACTGTTTGTACTGAAATGGACTACAAAATGCTTTTTCCCTTAATCTGCCTGTGCTGCCACAACAAGCAGTTTGGAGCAGCCAGACATGTGTTACTGGAATTCAAAGTCATAAAATTGCATAACATGAAAATCAAAGGCTGCGGACCGCATTTGTACTCATGAAAATTTTAGCGGCGGACTGAAATCAGGAGAGAATTTGGTCCTTTATGACAGTTGGACAGAGGAGAAATTGCTGCCCGGTGGTTGCTGTAGATGTGAGTACAAATAGCTTTCACACATCTGAGGCATGTGTCTTACGTTCTTGTCATAAGGCAGCCCACTCTCGTGGAAGAGAAGCCCCTGTTGGGGACCCTCACAGATTTTAGGAAGTTGAGCTACTTCAAATGAACACAGCCCTGGATTCCTCCATGGCATCACTTACTCTTGTGGCACTTGAATTTTGAAGGCAGGAGGAGGTGTGCCCCAGCTGCCCTGCTGCTCCCTGTTGGTAACAAGCGATCCAGCACAACCTCTCCAAGATGCTTACAGGCTCAGAACGAACAAAAGCACGCACAGGTAAGGGAGTGAGAGCTGAAGTACTTTGCTAAGGTCAGCCCCAAATCTAGTGACCTGTGGCTTCCTATCACCACTATCATGCATGCAATAAAACAGAGTTCAAAATTCAGCACCTGGTCTTACGCCCTTTGCTTTGCTGCCAGTGACCTCTGTTCAGAACCTGCAAAGATTTTGTCATATTTATCCAGAAAACAAAACAAACAGCAGTCTTCGTTTTTCCCTATGTCAGAAATAACAAAAAGGTATTTTAATAACCATTGCTAGTTTAAAATCTCGAGGTGGTCTTTGCGCCATAGAAAAAATAGATGTAGTGATAGGCAGAAGACATTACCAAAAAAAATTACATCATCTGCAACTCTCCTTCAGAGATGCACAGTATCAATACACGAGTATTCCAGAGCTCTCAAAAGAGAAGGTTGTATGTATGAAATCAAATACACTGCAACAAATGGGTATAGAAGGAAAGGAAAGGAAAGGAAAGGAAAGGAAAGGAAAGGAAAGGAAAGGAAAGGAAAGGAAAGGAAAGGAAAGGAAA
>JAVJGI010000062.1:79886851-79911429 GCA_035590275.1 Ibycter americanus
GAAAGGAAAGGAAAGGAAAGGAAAGGAAAGGAAAGGAAAGGAAAGGAAAGGAAAGGAAAGGAAAGGAAAGGGAAAGGGAAAAAGGGAAAGGGAAAAAGGGAAAGGGAAAAAGGGAAAGGGAAAGGGAAGCTAGAATGGTAACCCCCATGCCAGGTCTGTAGCTCAGTGTCTGTGGCCAGACTTTTGGGTAACCTCTTCACACAGGATTTTGTGACACCATTTCTTCTGTGTACATGGGAGAGGGAAAGTTTTTTAATAAAATGGAAATCAAATATAATGTAAATGTAAAAAAAAAAGAGCACTGGGCCCTTAAATGGACAGATAATATATATCAGAACATTGCTACTTAATATTTAAAATTATTTACATGATAATAACAGAATTTATGAGTGCTGCATTCAGCTGTCAGTGTGTGTAAACCTGTATTGATTAAAACAATTCTAAACTTCACTATGGAGGTACAGTCTTACCCCTGGGGATTAATAACCATTTGAGAGGTGCTGATGGCTCATGGTGCAGTCAAGGACCATTAACCCCACTTTGTCATTAATCCCCAGAAAATGTCCTGTACCAAGGTCGTTATTGCTGTTACAAGCTCTAAATGAAAAATAACATAGGTGTATGGATTTTTTGTTATAGCTGATGCAGACTCAATTGGTGTGCACAAAGCATGACCCAAGCATTAGGAGCCTGTCCTGCACAGGAACCTTTCAGGTTTGCTTGAATCATTTCTCAACACTTTACTCTGCCTTTAATTAACTGTGCGCTTCAGCCTTGTTTCTCTATTTGTGTCATGTCCAAGTGAAAGGAGCATTTGTTAATTGCAGCTAACATAAAAAATAATTCTTACAATACTGAAGGTGAGGTATGTTTTCAGTATCCTTTTACAAGAAAAATCTGCTGAAAATTCCTTAGTTTATTTCTTTCCAGATGCCCATGTCTCAACTTAGACATTCTTCTGTTTGCTTCACATCACAGAGAGGTGTATATTTTGCTAGCAGGAAGGATAGGGTAGTCACAGCCTGCTAGCAAAATATACACCTCTTAAACAGGGAAGGCTAAATTTAAGAAATAACGGAAGTTTTTTACAAGGCAGGATATAAGCAAACAAACAGAAAAAATGGTTCAAAACCTACTACAAATATCAAAGAGGATGTAACAGATTCCACAGCATTCTTACCAGATTATCCCAAGGGAAAAGATGCAGCTTATACATGCAGCTGTCTGCATGTTTGTGTTCATGTGTGCATTTAATGTGGAGGGCATTTAATGTATGCATAAGAATAATATTCTATGGAGGTATCCTTAGTAACTGCTTAGCTGAAGCTTCATGCAGATTTTAGGCAAATTAACATTTAAAAATCCCCTTTGTTAGGGATGCAAACAAGTGCTGACTGGCGCTAAAATCAACACTTATTCCTGCACTGAATTGGGTTTTCTTCAAGATATCACATAATTTAGATGTAAGCCTCTAACTTAGGTTCACATGTCAAAGGATTTGACTTCTTTTAAAGATCAGGGTGAGGCTCATATTTCATGTTTAGTTTACTGTAAGAGAGGAACTGGATCCTTTGGGTTGTGTGCACACATCACTAGGATGCCCCATGATGTTTGCAGGGGGAGAGAGGCAGGTGTTTATCATAAATGTCTGCCTGTCCTGCTTGCCCAGCTGTTTGTACTTGCACTACTGTGAGCAGCTGGAAAGACTGCTGCTCTCCAGAATTGAGTGCCTGACTTCCCCGGGTGCTTCACTGCTCCAAAAAATTATTATCAACAGTCTTTCTCAAATTAGAAGGGAACACCAAGGGAGAAAAGAAAGCTGCTATTCAAGGGGCTGTTCTGGGATGCTGTTCATTCCTTCAATGGTGAGATACGGAATACACTTTAAAAAATTCAATAACCACAGGTTTGGGAGGATCTCCAGCATGTTGCAGGATTAAAATTAGAACTGTAAAGAAAAGAAAAGAAATGAGAGGAGTGTGCTCCATCAACTGAATGTCACTAAGGCCAAAGCAAAGTGCCACCCTGAGGGGAAAGGGAAGTCACAATGTGCCCAAGCAGCAGCGTTGGGGGAAGAGGGCTGGGGGCAGCCAGCAGCCCACAAACCAAGCGTGAGTTGAGAGGAGGGGAGTACCACAAGAAGGATGGGTCTCGCTCAGGGGAGGCATCACGTATACAACACAGGGTAGACCATTGTCACCTACCACCTGGCACAGTGGAGGCCACATCTGAAGGAACAACACTTTGCAGAAGGTGGAGACAAAGTGGAAGGATCCAGAGGAACAGCAAAGTAGGAAAGTAAAAGTTTAGCAATCGGTTTACCCTACTGAGTATTAAAAGAACTGAATCTGGTTTGTCCAAATTACCACCTTCTGATATGCAGAAGGTTGTTTACAGCTGACAGTGGTCTTTTGTTCTCCTGTTCCAGTGAGGCAGGACAAGAAGAAGCTGGATCAATTTGCAACTTAACCTCAGGTTTAATATTTAGGGAAACTTTTGAATGATAAACGTATACCAGGCTCCTTGGGTTTTTCATCTCCTGAACTGGCATCTTTTTCAAACAATGGAGATGGCCACCTGTCAAGTGTACATTTCCTTCGGACCCAACGCAGAGCAGGAAGGTGGACTCTGCAACTTCTCAAGGTCCTTCCAGCCCTGTTTCCCCACAGCTCCAGGACTTTATGATAGCAAACCCCAAACCTCCTTTTCAAGAGTGACATATGCAGGCTGGTGGCTATATCAGTGCAAGCCAGCTAGAGCTAAGCTATAAACAAAGATAAGACTGAGAATCAGCTACTACCATGTGCTCTCAAAAAATGCTCTAAGATTTAAGAGAGCTGCCTGATTCATAAAGGAAAAACGCTCTCCTTCCATCTAAGCTTTTCCCTTGCAGCTTGATTTCAGCCTATAGACCTACATGAAATACTGTATCTTAAGTGGATTCAAATCCATCCCTTGTCAGCAGTAAAGCCCATGCTACAAATCAGCTACATTCATGCAGCTTCTCTTTGCTGACATTGCCAGTTACGAAAAAATCGTCTGGTTCACAGCTCATACTGAAGCAGAGAGGAACTGTTTCTTGAAGATAAGCTTCACTACTAATGTTATTCAACATAACTTTACAATTGCCAGAACAGTTTAGACCATGGTCCATGTTTGTAGACCTACAAGTTTCCTCCAGGAAGTTTTCATTCTGTGTCACATTCCTATTGCCTTAAATATTGTGTTTCATATGGTAGCTGAATTGCTGACTGCAGGTGATAGTGTAGTTTAAACTCACATAATCAGTATTGCAGTGAATAAAAAAGTAATTCATCTACAATCGTTGCTGGTAGTATTTACACAAGTGTTACTTTCATGGATTTGAGAAATTGTCCCTTATCTTCCTCAGGTAGAGCAGCCCTCAATCCAATACTGCTCTTTCAGTGTGATTTCAAATGTCCTGATCCCCTTGAACAGTGGCACTGTAATAAAGGTTTGCAGCCCACCCACAATATGCATGTGGTCCAGTTATCACGTGTCTGCTTCAGTTTCACTATATCATATTCGAGGGCTTGGACTGACATACCTTGGTGTCTGCCAGCACATCACCCCCTCTAGTTAAATACTACAAGACTTTTTGGCATCTCAGAGCACAGCCTTCTAAATATGTTTTAGATGAGGACTGCCTTTAAAAAAACCTAAAAATCTGTCCTCCCAAAAAGCAAAGCAACATGCTGGGTTCAAGAATGTACTCAAAAACTTAGTATGTGAGTACACAATTAATTTAACATGTATCTTTAGCATATGTCAGGGGAATAACTAATCCATCATTGTTAATGGCCTATCTGTTTTCCTCCAGGATTAGAATACAGTTACTTTCCCTGCTACTAAGATCTTGTGACCTTAAAAAATCCTGCACTCAGTCCCAGCCATGTGCAGTCGTTATTGTTACTTTTATTAACATATATTACCTTGTGAAATAAAGTACTGAGATGAGGCACTTGTTACCCAACATATGCCAAGTACAGAAATCGAACCACAAACATCAAGAGCAGTTTAGGTGGTGTCTGTGGCATCTGTTGGAGGAAGGGAAAGCGGACAGTCCTGTCATTGTCACTGTTACCTGACCTCAGATCTCCCTCTGTGTGGCAGGTGACGGGTACCCAGAGCCTGCAGTATTTACGGGTGATCAGACAGAAGTGGGGTGAAAAGCAGAGCTATTTATGTGATGAAAATGTTCCAGATTTGAGACCTGCCTGAAGCCACACAGAGAGGCCCTCTCTGTTCTGCCTACAGTCCTTCTACAGCTGAAACTTCAACAGTTCACACAGAGGCGAAATAAATTGCCTTAGTCACCCTGCAAGCCTTGGGGCCAGGTAAGGACAGTGTTAGGAGATTCCATCTCATTCACTCAAGTGCTTCTGTCGCAGTTTTTGCCACGCTGCAGCTGGGAGCAACCACATGAACCTGAAGATGATCGCCCGTGCTCCTGCCCCGCAGACCCTGCGGCAGGTTTGCTCTGCCAAGCTGCAGAGCTGCCGAGGGCGGGCAGGCTCGCACCCTGGCTGCGGGATCAGTCGGAGACCAGGGGAGACAGCAGGAGCATCCCCTCTGACTTCTGAGATGCAGTTTGGGTTGCATGAGCTGAAAGAAAAAGAAAAAACGTATCCAGCTGGAGCCACTGGTTGAAGGTAGTCTCTGAGCAGAGCGCCACAGCTCTGGTCCTGGGAAAGCACCAGCAATGAACTCTCTCCTAAATGACTGTCTCACTTCAAATACCAGGTTTTCATTCAGCAAAGTTCTCATACAGTTGGACCTCGATTTATTTGGTTGGGTTATTTGCCTGAAAGGAGTAATCTCGCATCTTCTAACAGTTGTGATTTCTCTGCTTCATTGATTAAAACACCTCTTTTCCGCTATTTTCTCTCCAGTCACACACCCCACCCCCACTAATTAAATAGCTCCAACCCTCACAGCCATAAGACTTCAATGGCTCAATAACATCCTGAGTCAATGTGTTGCAAAGCTGCTTTTTAATTCATTCTTCATGCAAATGATATACAATTAGACCTGGTTAATCTGCATTCCTTCTGCAAACGCTATTGTTAATAGGATTTAAAAAAAAAACCTTCAGCTTAACAAATCAATGGCACATACAGGCTATCAGATCAGTTACTCCTTAAACCTTTTGGACGGCCAGACATATGGGGGAAGCAAGCAATGATTATAACAAGGCCTTGTGAGAGTACTTTGTGGTGCTTGGGATGTCTGACTTCAGAAGCTTTCCACCCTGCTTTTTCTCCCAGCACCGCTCGTTTCCTCAGGTCAGGAAAGGGGAGGGGGGATCCCAGAGGAAAAGGTCAGACCTTTAAGACATTCGTTAGGGACTGCCAAGGGCTGGGGGTTCCCCAAGGCTTTCTTTCTAAATTGAGCTGAATTTTTCAACAAGGGCCCAGTCTTTAGGACAGGTTTTTACCTGTTAACAAAAAGCGTTGATAAGACAGAGGAAAAAACCACATTCCCTGCTCAGGCACGCCAGGCTATCGTGGACGGCTGCTGCTTTGTGTCTCGCTTGGGAAATTCTGGATATGCTGACAGACATTTCCAAGTTTCACTTCCAGCTCAGGTGTCCTGATAAGCTTCTCAAAAAGGAGAATGTCTTTCTTCTGGCCCTTGACCCAAGGTGAGGTATGGATACCTGGGATCTCCAGGCACAGGCTCTGCCTTTCTTGCAAGGTGGGGGAGGACTGCATGGCCTTTTCTTGCAGGTTAGGTGCACAGGGAAAGGCTATAGGAGTTATCTGTGAAAAGATGCCCCCAGTGGTCTCACAGCCCTTTGGTAGCCTGCAAAGTGGCAGGGCTGGACAAAGACTGCGAAGGTAGGAAGGGTCCCAGGGCAGGAATAAGTTCACCATCACGTAAATGTTATTGCCTTTCTCTTCAGTGTTGAAGTTCCCATTGTTTGTGCAACGTGGCACATCAATAAAGCTGAGGAATTAAAATTCTCTGTCCACAAGGCATGAGTGAAGCAAGGTACTCAGACCTTCTCCATGGTGAATCTCTCCTTTCATTCAGCTTTGGCCCTCCAGTCAATAAGGGTACCAACTGTGATGAGGGCCCCAGTCCATCTGGAACTATTCATTTGGGTCAACAGATGATATGGACTTTCAATCCCTGCCAACTTGTCCTGATTTGCACAAGGGACCAGATGCAAAAAGGCTCTGTATCCCAAGACAAATCCCCTCTTGTCACAACCATACCAGATACACTCACAGGCATCTCACGCTGGGATATTGCAACCTTCTGCAGCCAGAAAATATTATCCTTCATTATGCATATACCTTTCAGTACAAACATGACAACTACTGATGTGTCTTGACAGTTCTCCTCTCTTTCCTCCTCCCCTGACGCGACGCTGAGCAAGGAGAAGCAGGCTCTCAGGGAAAAGTTTGCATGAAAAGTGATAACATGAAAATATGTCAGCATTCCTGAAAAGCATTCAGGCAGCGTCAGTCAACAGAACTGCCTGCAGGCTTAAAAAAAGCATGCAGCACTTCTCAGACCTCACAGCCTGGCAACTGCATCTCAATTGCACAGGGAAGCCGCGGCCTCACAGGACCCGGCTGGTTTTCTCTTTCCAGCCAGGATATATGCAGAAGAGAGGGACTGACAGGGAATTTCTGGTGCCATTAGTCCTTAATTGGATGGAAAAATGCCTGGCATATTTTTTAATTTTTCTGCCAGCCTTCAGAGCAGAGAGACTTGTCCTACCAGCACCACCCCTCATTGCTGCCAGCAGCAGCCCTGTACATCCCCAGCCAAGGGAGAGCAGGGTCCCCCTGTGTGGAGACTGCACCATCCCACCCCAGCAGGGCTGGTCCCTTGCACCTACCCCCACCCAGAGCTCATGAGGCTGATTGTCTTGGTCTTCTCAGCCTAGAAAAAGTACAGACTAAATGGACAAGACAAAAGGACAGGCAGAAGGCACAGCTATGGTGGGGTTTTAGGAGCTTCAGCGAGAAAACAATAGCAACTCTCCATCCTCCAGCCTTAGTATCATCATGTTACCACACCACGGTACTTCTCAATAGACTTCAGGGCTTCCTCACTCCTCCCTGCCATCCCTTTGGCCAGTCTCTCCCTTCCTTTCACTATCCATATTTATTTGCAAGAAGTGCATGGTGATTCAGTGGGTGTCTTACATCTCCATAGTGTGCCTAAACTGTCCTGGCAAGGCTGCTGTTTTAAAGTTAACTGAGGTGGATCTGCAATGCCCTCCAGCACAGCATCTGGCATTACAACATCTGGCAGTGCAACTCACCCGGGGCTTCTGCCATTGTGTTATAAAGAAGAAATCATAGCAAAATCATGACTCGCAGAATCTGTGAATCCAACAGTGTCGTGTTTGGACACAGTCCTGTGCTCCCCTTTGGAGCCAGAACTGTGCTGACAATTGTACTCAAGCAGATAGTTATAATAACTAGTCCTCTCCAGATCACAAAGGGCCTGCTCTAATTACAAACGCTAAGTGCGAACCCCAAGCAATTCCACTAAAACCAACTGAATAACCCTGATTCTCCCTGGTGAAAATGGCTGCAGGATTTGGCCCCGAAGTTTTTTTTTGCTCTTCTCATTGCAGCAGCAAGGCAGATCCTCCAGAAGTTCAAACCTCGTTAACAAAGTAATGTCTGAGGACGTATTAAAAGAGGCCAAACTGTCTGAAGAGTGCTAAAGCAGAGCTCAGGGAGGAGTGTCTATGCAGCCCAGAGGTACTCAGGTTATGTAGCTGCTCACATTCCCTTGGGGCACTTGGAGAGAGTCCCATATTTTTGAAGCTGGCACCTCTCTCCCCCACTGCCTCAGGGCAGGGGGAGCTCTGTGTGCTTTACTGACACTGTTTCTGCAGGGATGTCCTTTTTGTTCTGCGTTTGTACAGCAGCAAGCCAGAGGGGCCTCACCTCACCACATCACTGCAGTCAGTGAGAAGTGTGGTCTTGCTGGCTATTGAAACTCATCTTTCCTCTCTAGGTGGAAAGAAAGGAAAATCCCTCCAGAGATCTTTCTACCTGTCACCAGCTTTCTTGCAGGCTCTTCTACCTAGGTTTTGTTACCATTTGAGTCTATTAATATTATACCTATGCACTTTCAACCCATGACTGTTAAAGATGATGGGTAATCTACTGCTTCTCGCTCTTGATGGATAATGCCAGAGAAGCATTTCAATTAGGATCATTGAAATGAGTCACATAACCAAAGCAGAAGCACTGAGTTTAATAGCAAGAGAAAAATATGTGTACAATAAACAATGTGGTCTATAATAAACTGTTCTAATTATCACAGGTCTGCAAAATGGGCCTCAGTATCCCACAAAAATAATTTTTCTTCTAGTTTTGGCTATTTATACAATAAACATATTGAGGTCCTTTCCTTCCTTTGAAGCTTCTACACTCATCTTCCCTGGTTTGTGTCCATTTTTATTTCTTCTTTTTTCTCCTTACAATCATGTTACTTCCAAACATCTCCATCTCCTTGTAGTTAAGGCAACTACCCATGTAAACAACAGCTCCAAGTGTGGGTGTTACATTGACAGTCTGACAATATATTCAGGCAATTCTAGCCAATTCTTTCCATATTTTCAGTGAGAACAGCCCTCATTATTGTCATCATATTAGATATCTGAGTAAATACTGAAAAAATATCAGATACAAACCTATCTTGGAAACTTAATGCTTCTCATCTCTGGTTCTAACCAGGATTCTTAAGAATAAACAAAAGAAAAAAAAAATTTAGAGCATAAATCATTCTTTTGAAAACAATGCAAGAAAATATTTGACTTTGGAATGGCTGGCATTTGTTTTATCTGTCCCAGTCACTTACCCTTCTTCCTACATTTTTTTCTGAGGCTGGGCTGCCTGCTGTGGTGAAGGTGACATCTATGGCATCACAGAGTGGTTCAATGATCCACTGTGGTACCTGTGATCCTGCTGCAGACTTTGGGCACTGTCGTTGGTTCTGGGCTCTGCTCTTCATTCACCCATGATCTGCAGCCTTCATGTCCACAAAACTTACTGACTTCCATGGGATTCTTTTCTTCCAGAGGAAAACAAAGCACAGGGTCTGGCCCAAATTGCAACAAAACAGATCACAAGCTGAAGGATGGGAGGCCTAGAAATAGATCATTAGTGGAATCCAATCTTGGAGCCAGAAGTGACCTGAAATTGTTCTTGCATGGGAATGTCTCCCCCAGCCCATCTCCTGCAATGTGTCCTCATGCATGTCATCAGCTCTGTCACTGTTCTGCAGGGAATTACTAATGGGTTGGGATCTCTTCTTCTCCCCCCTCTGCCCTTTCAAGCTGGTCACGGCCATATTCATAAATCTGCCAGGATGCTGACAGCCAGACTGCAGCTCACAGGGGCTCAGGGGACTTTGAGTGATATTCCTTCTGTTTCAGCTCTTTCCAAAACAGCCATTGATTTAGGAGGATGAGTTTCTTTTTACATGTTCAAATAAAAATAAAAAGAAAAGAAAAGAAAAAATGGCGCAGGGAGACAGAAAAGGGAATAGGACAGATAGTGGCACCATGATCCTCTGTATCGAAATTACTGCAACTGCAGGATGTGTCCCTGGAGAAACAAGCTTTCCAGGCAGTGAAAGGAGCAAACAAAGAGCAGGGGAAAAGGGACCAGGGAACTCAACTATTTGCCTGTGGATTTGATAGAGTGCCACACATGCTTTATCTCTACCCAATGTCTTGTTAGTGAAAAGCCATTTATTTATTTTAGAACATGTTGATAATGAATGCTCCTAGCAGATAACATAGTCTCAAACCAAAATAAGGTTTTCTGTTAAGTCTAATCCCCTTGGTTTTATTTCAGCAAAGACTATCTGTAGTATTCTTTTACTTTCTTTACCAGTGAACCACTGCCAACTCTAATCACTCTGGCTCACACCAGACATTATTTCTATTATCTGGATGATTCTAAATGACCCTGTCTTCAGCATTGAAAGGCAGCTTGATGTTATCTAGGGGACCACGAAAAGCCTACACACATAAAGGCAGGCTGAGCAAAAGTCCTGTGTGCCACTAAGGGCTCATCACATGAAAGCAGCTTGGAAATCAGTATATAGATCTCTGGTTCTGATGTGACTATAGGAGATCATTGCTGTGTCACTCATAGTAAATGCCATGATGGATGAATCTCCAAAGGCTGGGAGGTTACATGTGGACAAATTCTCACATGCTGTCCCCTATCCAAGTGTCTCCTGAAGGTGCAGAACTGGAACGAAAACCTTGTGGAAATACACGCTTTAAAGTACATGGGTGCTTTAGACGTCGCCTACACTTTAAGGACAGGAGCTGCAATAAGAAGACAAGTTGAAACATCGTTTCTAGGCATAAAACTAGTTGGTAGTATTCAAAATTTATGGGAAAACTCATATGTTTGAAATGTTAATATCAAGTATTATGACCTCTTTAGAAATGCTAGAATAGACAAAAGGAAATGGGAAAAGAAGCATCCTGTATTTCACAAAATGTCATTCCCCACACCAGTGAGCCAATGATCTTAAATGAGAAGAGATAAAGCACAAGTGGAGCTATTTGGTGACTCTGACATATCATCAGTTTTGACAGGGGACAGGAAAATCAGCTTTATAAGTACCTAGCTGTAATGCATGAAACTTATGGGACAATCTGAACGCAACAGAGCAAAGTTCTCTGGACAGCGATTCTAAACCTGCCTTTGCATTTTTAAAAGGCAATTTTCTAAATCAAAGACCGATTCACTTACCAGGGGAAAATTTTTTTCTGGAGCTCCTCTTGACAGATAGAGGAGAACTGGGAACTGGAGAGATTGTTTAGACAAAAGCAACAGTGATTTAGCTACCCTTGTTTTATACAAACACGAAATCCAAAACAATAATATAGACACTTGATACTTTGAAGGGAACATTTCTCAACATTGACAATGGTTATGAGCCCAGCTGACTTGGTGAAAGAATTGAAACAGAAAACTGTTAAAAATAATCAGGAACCACTTGAGAATATTGGCTCTAGAAGCTGCAGTCAACAGAGAAGGTTCTACTGCTTCAAAAAAACCCCAATGTTTCAGAAGGGAAGTGAAAGCAGATACAGATAAAGACAGATGTGTATTTAAACTAGCAACATATAAATTAAAGGCTAGAAATGGCAGAAAATTATTAAGGAAGCAGATAAGTCTATCACAGTTGAGGGTATTGGGAAGAAACAAAGATAACATTTAAAGCTCACATTGAAAAGATGGGACCTTCCATCCAGAGAAGAAATAACTTCATAAAAGACTTGAATAGTGAGATCCATAACCAACTGATCGTTCCCATTGCAGGACTGGGGAAAGCACAGCAGAGGCTTTTAGACATCTGAGAGAATGAGGGTGAAAGTACTACATATTTGGCACTGTGGCCGCTTCTGATGTCCTCATTTGAGAGAGACAGATAAACTGAAGAGGCTTCACAAAAACTGTCAGTAGTTAGGAATTTGGGAAACGTGTTAATGTGGAGGAGTAAGGAGTTTTTTAACTATTTGAACTAGTCATTTTACCAGAATGGAGGTGACAATTGATTTAAGTTTGTCAGCAGCAGTTACAGATATTTGCAATAGGAAAAGACAGAGTGATAATAATGAGTTCTTAGACCTACCTCATCTTGGATCCAGTGGCTTCAGTGTGAACCTGTGCGACTGCAAGCAGTGCTAACTGAGGTGGAGTTTCTTCACTGAACATTTTTTAATCAAACCTAGAAATTTTTTCCAAGGTCTGAAAGAGAGGTCACCACTGTGGGCAAGGCACTGGACTGCAACTCAGAAGATACAGATGGAACTTTACGGGAGTGAATCACAAACACTGTCAGTGCCTCACTTCTTCATTTTTAATGTTATAGTGTGAGCACTGACTGTTTTTCCAACTGGACTGCAAGGTCTTTTAAGCAGGTCCCATCTCTGAGTATGTGCAGAAAATACTTCAGTGAGGACCTGGGCTTGACTGAGCTCTCTCAAGGCTACTGTAATGCAAGTAGAAGGAACACACTGATCAGTCCTTCTATTCATGGACTCACTCATACCACTGAAGAGGTGGGAAAACCTGCTCCTGCAGTTTCAGCAGTTATTGCACAGGCTCAGGAGTGTGACTTCTGTGGAAGACAGTTTTCTGAAAATGTCTTGCACAGCACAAAAACAGACAGGTAACTCCCCCTGCTTCAGGACTTAGTTGAGTATTCTAGGAGGCCCCATGTTAAGTGACAGTGAGTGCAGACTCCCTTTTCCCCGTGGATGTATACATACACATGCACACGATGAACATTTTCACCAAGTTCTGCTGAACCTGGATTTTTCTAGAGATGGAAATGCAGGCAAAATCCATCACGTTTTTCAGCGTGCTGTCTGCACCTGTAATGGTTTTGCTCAGCTTACACCACAGTAGCCCAGACTGCCCTTTACAGCAGAGGGCTGTTGGGCTGGGGATGGTTGCTGAGACCAGACAGCCCCATGGTTAAAGTTCAGCACGAGTATGGTGTAGAAAGGATGGGGCTGAGGGCAGGCCAGCTGCAACACAATCCCAAGCACAAGCTGTTTATTAGGGTGAACATAAAGCACTCCAGAAGGGCAAGACTCAGTGTTCTTCCTTTTGATCCTATTATCGTATGACAACATGATTAAAGACAGGGTAAAGGCAGGGCCCTCATGGAAGAAGCACAGGGGTGTCAAACCACTAATGGAAACTGTCACGGAGGAGACGGAAAGTTTAAAGAAAACATGGCCCTCTCTCCCCCCAGGGCAGGGAGTGAGGAGGATCCCAGTGCCAGCGGAGGCTGCACACAAAGGCAGAGCAATAAAAACAAGAACATGGGCCAGAACTCAGAAAAGTAAATGCGGTGTCAGTTCCTCCTTTGTCATGTCTGTGTCCTGGGAAACCAGATGACAGCAAAGATTGGCTGCATGGCCCTTCTGGACACATCCCTTGCACACAGGCTTAATTTCCCTGGGTCCTAAACTTATTTTAGGTTTGTTTTGTGGTGTTTGGTTTTTTTTTTTAAGCCCTGAAGCCCATGCCTCGACCTAAGTTCCTCTACCTCCCTGCATGGAGGAATGGCCATACACAGGTAGTGCCTGATTGAAGCAGGACACTGGGTACCGGAGTCCAGTCCCTGGACAGTGAAGAGGTCAATCCATGCTCCTAAGAAGAGTGTTTCTCCCTATATCAACTGGTTTGGAGCTGCTCATCATGTGGCAGGTGATACCCACTGATATGGGGCCACAAGTGTAATTCCTCTCACCGGGTGGGATGGGGCTGCACTTACAGGACAGAGCAGGATGTGGGGTGACAAGCTGCAAACACTGTGCCATTACAAAGTGAGCTGGCAGCCAGCACTGAAGACCAGACCAGGCAAGCCCCAAATCCTCCCTCGCTCCCCACATCAGTCCTGTGATGGATGCACACACCTCCCACACTGCCTCTCCCCTCCTCATGCACACCCTTGATCACTAACTAGCAATGCCTCATCCCCTCGAGCTGTGAACACAGGATCATGCAACACAAGATTTCATCCAAAGACAGGTGTGCTGAAGATGGGGGTGTTGGTCCCAGGTCCTTGCTTTGCATGAGGAAGATGGGCTGCAGGTTGTCGCTCAGCACACATGGGCTGCCAGCTCTGCGGCAGGATAGGGGGAGATGGCCTTGGCAGGTCAGTGTTGAGATGAGGCCCTTAAAATCCCAAGATCAGTGAGCTTAGAGTATTAAGGAGAAGCCTTAGAAGGGAAACAGTACTATGAAGATGTATAAATTGATTATTTAGTAAGGGAGAGTGCCCTTCTTTCTTTCTTTGTAATTTCTCTATAATGCCCATCTTTCCCTTTTTGTCTCTCATTTCCTCTGCTTGCTTTCCTTTAGTTCCCCAGCACTCCATTTCCATCCCTTTCCTTCTGTGTTCAGATCACATCCCTCTATCTGCCCACGCTCTTTCCCTTTTCTGTCCCACCCAAGACTGGGTCCAGCCTCCAGTTTCATCCTTTATCTAAAACACTTAGATAGATATCATAACTTTCTGATGCTGCTATGATTGCTACCCCTGAGGCTGCAAAGACCTGAATAACTTTTCCTGGCTATGGCTTCAGACAATGGGAGTATAGAAAGTCACTGGGGGTGGCAGGGAAAGGACCACCACAGTGTAGGGGAACCTCGGCTGTTTCTGCTTCTCTCTGCCTAAGACCGCAAGGGAGCCAGATCTCTGCAACAGAGCTACCAGGACTGTGTCCAAGAGTTCAACTCTTGCCTCGCCTCTGTGGTCACAATGAGTTGAAGAAATCTAATTTCAGGAGGATTTTGGCACTGACAGTGCCTTCCTCTCGAGAGCTGGATGTACACCTGTGACAAATATAGCATCACTATAAAGTGGCATTCCTTTCTGTGAACGAAGCAGCCAGTCAGCAGTGAAGCTTGTTATAACAACCTTGAGCTACCAGTGGTAGCAGCAGCAACAACATGGAAAAAAACCCAAAACAAACATCAGTGGAAAGCTGTCAAAAATGGAACATTTGTAACATGACATATTAAATCAATATTTATTTTAACAAGTTTAATAGGATTCTCCATTAGCTCCCAAGAGTTCTGTATCAGCTGAGCCTTCTGGAGATGCCTAGAACATCTGGATACTCATTTCCCATTTATTTCCCACTGGAGCCTTAAAAACTCAGTTTCGTGGTATGAAATACAGGCTATTTTGTTGAAATGCCAAGACAGAGTTTTCTCTCTCCAGTGTTCAGGGAATATTTACTTCAATTTCTCCTCTGCTGTCTGTTGCACTTTCTAAAAGGTGGATGCTAGCAGTGTCTTAGATATGTGAAAAACATTTGCTACAAAAGCAAACACCGCTCAGGTGCAAAATGGCTCTGGAGGCACAGACATTGGCAGGCCTTTTCATGCATGTACAAGTGGATAGGTAGGCAGTCACTCAGAGTGAAATAACTTGGCATTGGAGTACTCCATGAACCAGGAGCACCATTCAGGATGGATGCATTGACCACTCCCTTGCCATGAGGACCGAGTGGGTCTCTCCCCACTGCCTGAGTCTGAGGAGAGGTGGATGTAGCATCACAGCACTTGTGTTTCCTATGGTGGTCTCTTCAGAGGAACAAGAGGGCTTCAATGTCTACTCTGGCAGAGAGGAAGGAAGGAAGCAAGGAAGAAAGGAAGCAAGGAAGGAGAGACATAGGGAAAGGAAGAAGGGAAGAAGGGCAGGAGGGGTGGAGATGTGGAGGGAAGGATGGATAAAGGAGCACTGCTTCTGCAATAAGCTCTATTTCAGTTGTGCTTTCATTTATCTGCATTCCACTGCTAAAGATGGGTCATCTAACTTTTTATCTCTTTGGATGGAAAACCTGCTGTAGCTACAGAAAAAGCACGCTGCACCCACTCTCTTTCATTTTCCAGATCTTGCAGGTGTGCAGCTCCAGTGAACCTTACTGAAAGTCTTGTTCAGGTTTACTTCTGATGTCATTGAAGGAAGAACAGACTCTTTATACAACAAATACCTTTCCAACCATCTTTGCAATAAAGCTGTCAGATCTGCCTGTCAAGATTCATACGAGAGTTCCTTGAATCCATTTGCCAAATAGATATAAATAGTATTAAGAAGACATATTTCATTTTTAAAAAGCTGCATAATGAAAGAAATCTGGTACTAGGAAAACTGGTATTTCAGGAAAACCTGGTCCCAAAGTCACACGCGGTCTCCCCAGATGTAGTCAACATGTCTCAGATGAATGTCCTGTTAGCAGAAAAGCACTTGAAAATGTACATATCTCAATTTTTGGTGTTGCTTCCTTCAACAGGATGCTGCAAACAGGAGATTTTAGTTTCTAACACAGACATTGCATAGCTCTGGCATAGAAATTTGGCATCATGACAAAGCATAACAAATGTTACTGCCTCGCTAATACCTTTTTGGGGTGGTACTTTTACGATTTCCTAAGTTGTTCTTCAGTGGGAGCTTGGCACCTGGAGGAGCTCTAATGTGGGATAACATAACCACTGGTAACTAGTGAAAGCCTCCATCGAAAGCATGACACTTTGGGTCGCTCCAGCACGTTCCTTAGTAATACGGGGAAGGCTGCGGCTGACTTGATGACAAAACGGCGGGAACAGCGGCTGATTGCATAAAGCCTGGGGAGCAAATTTGGCTTTACTTGGCAATCTGCTCGCATCTCCTCAGGCACACAGTTCTGTGCACTCGGAGTGAGGAATCAGTGCGGGGGCATTAGGGTAACCCTTCACACGCTACTTGCAGGATTAGAGGAGAGATGTGATGACAGCTCGAGCCGGGGTAGATATTTTTAGCAAGCCATATAGTCAACACATTTTACTTCTATTCCTACTCACAAATCATTTGTGAGGATTCTTTGGCTTTTATGATTGTGTCTGTTACCAAAGTCATTCAGTCACTGCTCTGAGCACATTCTGGTCAATACGTGACTGGAAACTATAGTCTGAGCATGTACAAGCAGTTTGTTTGCTGCAACTGCTGGGGAGGTTCGTTACTACAGCCACACTATATTGTTCCCAGACTAGATGACTTTAGCAACTGTCCAGGGGAGCACACTTGGGTCAAAGGTAGGAAAGTAAGAAAAAGCAGTGAGGCTAAGAGGGATTAGCCAAGCAGACCCTGAAAAACCGAGCAATTGTCTTATAGAGTCTGGTTGAAATTAACCTGTCTTCACATTCACACTGGGAGTTTCTGCTTGCGTAATCCCAACAGCAAAATATTCCACCTCATCTTGCCTGTCCCCACTGACTGCCTCCCTATGTTGTCACCAGTCTGCGTCGCAGCTTGGCAAAGGAGTCCCAAGAGACAAACTGCCTCCTCTCCCCTCTGAGAGCCCAAGCCCAAGCCCAGCAAGTATCAGCCCAGTTGCCGCTTTGAACCTCCAGTGAGTAGGGCCCTAAACCATTGCTTCTCATGCCTGTAGTCAGCAAGCTTTTCCCAACCTACTTCTCTCTTGTGCAGTAAATCAGCATCTCTCCTCTATTAACCTTAGATATCTAAGGGCTGCTATTATGATCTCCTTTCAGACTTAGCTTTTCCAAATTCCATTTCCTTCAGCCTATCCTCATACATTTTATTTGCTTGCCCTCTTATCATGCTGCCGTCCTAAGGACTTCCTCTGGTCTGAATATGTATTTCTTTCAAAGCACAGTTTTGCCTTCTTTCTCATTTTCTTCTTCAAAAACCAGTTCCCTCCTCTTGTGACCCAGATCATAACAGCCACAGCACAAGGTGCTAATGGAAAGAGAGGAGAGGCTACAACCTGCTACAGTAAATCTGTCCTGAATGCACTGTATGTATAAAATTGCATTTATTCTATGCATTTAGTTTTCCAGGATTTGTTGTGCCCCTAAGCAACTGCTCAGTTATTCCTATGCATGATAAATGTAACCCAAATTAATTTTTAATACATAGATGTTAAACTGAAAGTCAGATAGCAGAACCCCCACAACTGAAGTCCTGCTATTAAAGGGCTTTTTTTCCTTTTTAATAAGTATGCTTGCATTTTTGCACCTCTGTTTATTGTGGACAACAACTGGCACAGAATGCATAGATCTAATGTATAAATAACTTTAGTACAAAACCAATTTCCTTAATGTTGGTTTTGCCCACCTCCACCCCCACCTCTCCAAGAAAAAAACCTCAGTAAAGATATCTTAAAATAGAAATTATTGGAGAATTCTACCAACAAAAAAAACCAGAAACAGGCTCTTGCTCATTCGTTTTGTTTTCATTCTTCCCTCTGCCCTCCTCTTGAACTTTACATGGCTTTTTTCCCCCCTCCACTTTTGTCAGTGATGGGAAATTTCTAATCCAACATACTGGATTCATCCCTATTTGAAAATGAAAAGGAAACACATTTGCAACGAGATACACTGAGGGGCATTTATTAAAGCCAAGGCAGAGTAGCAAAGTTCATCTCCCAGCAGCAAGACTTGTGGCGAGAGGTGACCGCATTTGTCCCTTTTCTCCCAACTGCTCATTATGGCTGAGCAGGTCAGACCTGTCAAACACTGCCACATTCGCCGGGGCTAGGAAAAAAAAAAAATAAAAAAAGAAAGAAAAAACACCCTGTACTTGGATGCAAGGGCTGTGCATCCCTTGTGCTTTGTCTGGGGCAACCCTTTCACAGAAACACAGACGTTCTGAAACGGGGTCAGGAAGGTAGCAAGCCAGCTGCCTGACACCCTTTCGACTGCCTACCGTGACTGAGGAAAGAGCAGTGACTTCAAGAATCTTGCAAATGCAAGATGAGAGCCTCTGCAGGGAAAATCCCCAGTGCAAGCCTGGTTTCAGTCTTGCCTCGGGTTGGGGTTTGGGATTATTTTTGTATCAGTGTTACCTTGCAGCTTCAGGAGGCCTCCTGCTGTTTTCATGGCAGGATGGAGGAGAGCAAACCCAAGCCCTCTGCCCTCCTTCAGAGCTGGCGAGTTCAACACTCAGCCCCCACTGATCCGGCAGCACAGCATAGTGCAGCACATCTCTTCCCCTCAGCTGGCTGTCTGGGCCAAACCTTGCCTGGAGCCCGGCAGCTTTCAGCCCAGAGTAACTCCATGAAAGTTGGGGGAAGCTTTATGCCAGTCTAACAAAGAACAGACACAGGCTCGGCAGGCCTTAATGAGCTGATGCTGATCATGTAACTGTCTTATTGAATTTGCATTTCATTAGGAGACTTCATTTGAACCACAGCTGTGAATATTTGAGGGCCTGATTGTGTCTATGGATACTAATTTGTTCAAAGAAGACAAGGAGGATACTGAGCTGCAACTCTGACCCTTTTCGCATCGATCAGGCAAGATAGAACCTCCTTAAAAGTAATGTCAGAGCTGTACTGACAATGTGTTCACGCCGTTATACCCTGGTCAGTTTTGAGCTGCCTAAATGCCTCTTCCTGAAACTCATCCCTCCAGGGGACAGGGGAGGGAAGCTGGACCGCAGCAACCTATTTGAGCCTTTGCCCGATGAAATTTCTTCTTCACGTACTGTAGCTTAGCAAAGCTGATGAAACCCATGGGATGGGAATATACCATCAGGGGAAAACATCCCACCTCCAGAAGGAAATGCCATCATTCAAATCCTGACTTCTTGTTTAAGGCTTCATGATTATTCCTGTAGCCATGTAAATCAGATTACCATACCATAATGTTCTGTAGGAATCCCACATTTTTTAATGATGGAAAGACTGTAGCCAGAAGAAATTAAACAGTTAATAGCCAAGACTTGTGATAAGCAGATGGCAATTATTGCTGCTCACTGGTAAAACCTGTTTGTATTAAAAATATCTCAATGTTTCCATTGGAACCTACCAGTTAAGGGACTAAACTGTATTTCATTCACATACATGTGAGTGTGGGCTCACACACACACCTGGCATTCCCAGCTCCAAATTCCACCTAAAGGCTGGCTGCAAATGCACCGTTGGTCATCTGCTGCTCTTCCTCCATTTATTGGGTGGGAATTCATTAGATTTGGGTTTGGGTCGTTTTATGAGCTGTCAGGAATAAGAAATTTTCACCTTATAATCAGGAGAAACAGGAAGCTGTTGGCAAATACAGCTATTTTTCAGAGAATTATCTAAGTGGGGAGTGGACCTTTAGTGATGAAGATACTTGAAGCCCTGGAGGCCTGTAAGGTGGATGGTACATTGCCAAGATTTTATTCTCAAGCCAGCCTAAGTGAGGTGATTTGACTGCGAATTGCCCTAAGTAAACATGCTAATAGGATGGAAAATGTTAGCCCCTTTCCCTTCTTAGCCAACCAGCCGTTTCCCCTACACCGAGGGGAGTGACTATTGGCACTAAAGGGTTTCCTGTGTGTAACTGGTCAGTCTTTTGCTGCAGTCCCAGGAGCCTTTTTCTATTAAGAGGGAAGCCAAACTTCCTTCACGGATGCTGCCTTTACTCCAAGCATCGCCTCTGTCACTCAGAGGCTGTAAGTGGATCTGGACAACTCCCCGGAGGGCTCCAATGTTTATAAACTAATAAAGGATCTGATGTTGCCAGTCTAAAAGCCAGATGTAGCCGCTGCTGAAAAAGGAGGCTTTTCTTTCCCTTCTCAGTTTTCATGCCTTGACATCCAGAAGCGTTCAGGAAAGGACCTGGACCACACTTCTTACACTGTTGTTCGGGACAGTTTCACAGGAAGGAGCAAGGGCACATCTGCATAAATCACAAGCCATGATCATAAGCAGGCCTTGTAAGAAGAAGTGATGCTCCTTACATTGCCATCAGGCACAGGGTAACTACCCAGGTGAGTGCTGCTGCCTCCTTGCAAAGGAAAAGTGTTGGCTTGAACCAGCTGAGCCGACCAAACATTGCAGCTCTAAATGTATCTGAACATCCTCAGTCTGAAAGCTCTTGCACAGTGCACTTTCCTGTGATATTTCTAGTCCTATCTGGTACCGCAGAAATCGGTGATGATGCAAGGAGAGCTTTTGATTTAGCTTTTCAATGCTCCCATCTCTGCTTTCCTAGCTGAAACCAGAAAGTGCAGAGACCCATTTAAACAAGCAAACAAAAACAAACACAAAAAAAAAGAACCAAACCAAAACTGTTCCAGCACTCCTAAAAAGTTCCGTTCAAGCCTGATCAGGGACTTGGCAGAGCTTGGGAATAGCTTTTCCTTTGTTTGAACCAACCCCAGAATCCATCACACAGAAAAACTCATCCTCTAATGAGTTACTTATGAGCGTTGCTTTCTGGTGCCTGCACATGCTCCGAGATGGGGGGACGGGGAGGGGGGAGAAGAGGTGTCTCAGCGAGCTTCCCACCCACCCGGCTGCCGTCGTGGCGGGGTTTCTCCTTTCTCCATTTCTCCATTGCGGGAAGGGGCCGGGAGTCACCCAGGCGACCCTCGCAGAGCTCCCCTGAGACTCCCCAGGACAACCGGGCCTCCGCAGAGGCGACGCCGGTGCCGTTCTCCGCTGGGATCTGCAGGGGAGGCTAAAGTAGCGCGACTGGCCACAGAGGTGCACTGGCCTAGAAAGTTCCCAGATCCCCCACCACAGCCCAGCCAGGCACATAAATAAACAAACTATGGGGCACACCTGTCCCCCACCCCTGCCTCCCCCCGGGGCCAGTGAGAAAGATGTCGCCTCTGCTCAGGCCTGCTGCCACCAGCGGCTTGCAGAGCGGGGCTGAGCAGGCGTCCCCCTCCCTGCCAGTGCCACCTCCGGCGGCCCCGCTGGCTGTGGCTTCGCACCTCCGTTTCTCCTTGCCCGCCATCCTGATCCCCTCACCGAGGCCGGCTCCTGGGGCCTGCCCTGCGGCCAGGCAGTTGTGTAGATCTGTGGGGGTGAGGGAGGTGGCACCCCACAGGGCATTTTGGGAGGAGCCCCGGGATTTTTGGAGGAGCAGAGGTGCTGCCTCAGCTTCCAGAGGAGAGGAGAGGCTGAAGGGCCAGGCCTGAGGACGCCATCATCCCACATGGCCCCCGCCTTGCCCCACGCAGCCCCTGCCCGATGAAAACCCCCTGGACTCCCCACAGCTTCCCTGTGGCCCCTCCAACCAGATAGCCAGCAGTCCCCAAGGGTATTTTTAACCTCCCCCTGCCATGTTTACAGTCACAGGTTCCGCTCTGCACAAACACGTTTTTCTTCAGCTTGGCAGGAGGTTTTTGTTGGGTGTTTCTGTTATTATTTTCCTACCCTCCTGCCCCTTCGGAGGCAAAAAGGTGCACAAACAAGCTGCCCGTAGGTAGCAGAGAGCAGAACGCGAGCAGCCTTTAAATAATAAAAAAAAAAAAGAAGGGGGGGAAAAAAAACCCACCACCCCATGCTACCGGGGGCCCCGTTGGTTAAAGGCTATGGCGCAGTCACTCTGAAGTGAGGGTTTAATGAAGTAGCCTGTGAGAGAATGGAGGGGATGGTCCCCGCTGCACAGATGGCTCTTTGTCACCGCTGACACCTGCCATCTGCTTGTTTGTCTAAATGATGTCGGAGGGGCATCGCGAGCCTCCAATCTGCTGCGCCGCCTCCACCAGCTCGGGGTGACCCCCTGACCTGTGTGTCAGACGGGTCCGGAGAGTTTGTTCTTTCCGCTCAGTGGGCCCGTCCCCGGCCGCGCTGCCGGCCCCTCAGCCTGGCATCGTCCACACACTGCCTCGGTAGCTCAGGTTAATGTCGGTCCAGACGGCCTGCCTGCAATTAGTGCCGTTTTTTAACAAAGGTTCAAAATTGTGCGAGTTCACCAGTTTGAGACACTCTGGGCTGCTGCATCAGTAAATGCTGGAGGATGGTGGTGTGGGGGTGGTGCTTCGCGTAGAGCTGTGCTTGGTTTCCGTTACCTTCACGTTTTTCCCATACACAGACATTTGAGGCCAATAAGCACAGAGGTGGTGAGGTTCCTAAAAAACCCCAAACCACAGTCATTTAAGGATAAATGGGGCCGTTACTGGGTTTACCCTTTAAAAGGGACTACCTGTAGATGGAGGGCTACAACTGAAACACAAAATTCAGCTTTGTGTCCTCAGACATTGCTATTCTTGTAAATCACTATTTTGCGATGGCTCAGTTAAACCTTACTGCTCACGTGGAATTTCCACAGCGTTTTATTTTATAAAGCCTTCATTACAAAGCTCATGGCCTGGGCTCTGTGGCAGGAGCGTGGGTCACTGCACAGGAGGATCTAAGGCCCTCGGGCCAGGATTTTCTTTCCTGAAGCTGTGGGATGTGCATGCAGAGGAAGGAGAAGTCACTGCGTGGGCAGGGAAACAAGAAGCTTCAGACTCCCGCATCCCATTTCTGCACATGGGGATGCAGTGAGGTGTAAGGGAGGCTAGTGAGTAAAAATGTATCCTTAATGCAACTAATGCCCTACAGAAGAAGGCTAGCCTAGAACAGACAGGGCTTATCGGAACATTTTAATCTGCGACAAGTTAATATGGATAAACATCTTTTGGCTTTTCATACAGCAGCACGTGCCTTTACTAGAACAAAAGCCGTGGGTTTGGGTTAGGTACCGCTGTTCTCACGTATACTCTAATAAACATAGGTTATTTGTGGTAATAGCATAGAAAGTGAGGAATACTGGGTACAATTGGAACTGAAAGAAAATCTAGACAAAGCCAATCTCTTTAATCAAATTCCAGCAGAGTATGGCATCAGGGTTATCATCTCTAATCTTAGGAAAATGTTTCTTCACAACCACAAGCAATCCATATCCTTCCTTTAGATCAGATTTGGAAGGCTGGAGTCTCATCTCTTACTTTCCTGGTAAGGATGACACTGGAAGTCAGGCCACCATGGGATCATGGCTTCTACCTGGAAGATCCTTTGATCAAGCACTAATCACATCCAACCTTGCTTATTCTGGGAAATCAGCAAAACCAGGGCAACAACAGAATATTGCCAGAGGATTTTTCTGTTCAGTTCATTTTCACTGATGTTTAATATCCTTGAGGAAAGTTTTTGACATGAGAGCTTTAGACAGTTTTCCACGCAAAGATTTTTGTTTTCTCCAATAGCTAGATGGGCTAAGATGCCTTTTTGGTCTATTTCTTTTTATTTGGTTTTGGATTAGGACTCTCCTTTCTATGTATGTTCTTGTTTGTAAAGACAGATTAGCTTATTTTTTCCCTCCAGGAATAAAACGACTTTATAATCAAAATCCAAAATGACAAAAGCTAAATTTGCTGCTTTTTAAACAGACATCTGCTCACGATGTGTAAACCAATAAATAAAATTGCTTCAGGTTAGTTACATGTTGTTCACGGGAAAACATATCTTTATTTTATTGTGTGTAAAATACAGACAATGAATTGAATACCAAATAAATTAAGAAATACACTAGCTTTTGTCTTTGTATTGTTAGTATACAACCTGAGTATGTTTTAATAATTTTTTTCAAAGTTCCTACCCAGTGTTACATTTGTCATTAATATTCTGCTGCAGTAGTTGTATACTGAACATATTTTTCTCGACAGACTATAAAGAATGTACTATTCATGCATATTTAGGTACTAATTTTGATATATTGTTATTTGCATATAGGTTGGTGGAATTGTAACCAATTGCTGGACAACCTCAGAAAACTATTTTTTGTATAAGTGTATGTATACATCATTCAAAGCAATTAGTGTGCTGGGAGAGCATTTCCAGAAAAAAAGGAATCACTTTTTTCCTACTTTCTTCCCAACAATTTATTTAGTGTTCCTTCTTTCTCTTGATGGAAAATTTCTATAATCGATTGGATGCCTAGAGTCCAAAAGGTCCAAAACATGCTCAAAGGTTTTAACACAGCCTGCCTTTGCTTTGTGGAGATCACATGGAGCCTGGTCTTCTGGAGCAGAACTCGCAGTGACAGGGCTGGCTGCACAGCCTCATGTATTTTAAGATGTAAATCTGCAATTTTCCCAATCAAGTACAGCGATAAAACAACTTTCCCTTCTATTATTTAAACAATAGTAAGAAAGTGATTACTAGCTAGATAGATAGATAAGGGAGGAACAACCCCACACACCAGTGCAGGCTGGGGCTGACCTGCTGGGGGGCAGCTCTGTGGAGAAGGACCTGGCAGTGCTGG
>JAVJGI010000062.1:79911529-79937284 GCA_035590275.1 Ibycter americanus
GCCCCACCGCCCACCAACCCCTAAATCTCCTCTTCTTCATGCATATGAAAGGAGGAGGACGTGGAGAGATTAACCTCCACGGGCATGAAAGGGGTACAAAAGTTTACACCGCCGGGCAGCCATTTAGACCTTTCGGGGATGCTATACGCCCTCCTGGGTTTTTTACTATCACCTCCTGGCGAAGCTCGGACTCTTTCCGAGGTAATTAAGGAGCCAAATTACCCCTGACGTAACAGCGCTGATATCAGGAGAGGCAATTAAGATATTTAAAGAATACCGCTTCTTTCTTTTTCTCTGCTGTGAAGGCGGACTGGTGCCTTAACATCAGCTATAACATTTAGAGGTCTCCAAAGACCTCTGTTTTAAAGGCAGGAGAAAGAGATAGGACCCACTTCCCTGACAGAGGTCACCAGCAGCCTTTTGGGATCACACTCTGAAAAAGGACATATTAATGCAAATGTTTCTAGGTAGCATTTTTTTTCCAAAATATCACTGCAGAAAAAGAGTATCTTTTTAATACATGAAGAAGGGCTTCTCAGTGTATGAAAAGTGATTGACAACTATGAACAGGGTCATAGCTTTTGGAGAAACGTGTTGGAGAAGGAAGTGTGTCCCAAGAATCTAACATTTAATTTTAAAAACATCATCAGCGTCTAAAACTGTCTAAAAAAAAATCTTGGCTGGTTGAGAACCCACTCCCTTTTTTTTTTTTTTTTTTGCACCATAAGCCCACAGAAATGGTATACTTTTGATATGGCCTCAGGTCATATGTGTCACCTCAAAATATTCAGGGTGAATGCCTAAAAGGGACCTCTTTCCCTGCAGGACCGACGAGCCCATGTCTAGGACACCTCAGAAGAGACTGAAGCTTGCTGTTCATAGCACCACATAAATTGCACTTGATGTTATCAGTGATGTCAGTGTAAACGGAAGGTGTATAATGGATATTAATTATGACTGTTATCACTTATGACTTGTGTAGTGCAGCCAGGTATGCCTGAATACTTGCAAACACAGCAGCTTTTACACGTGGCAACTCATGAAATGGAAAATGGTCACTCTGCACAGCTCTAATGAGGGCAAGGGTGATTTAAGCTAGCAGAAAGAATCATAATTACTGTAGGTTCAAAGTGATCTTGAAGGAGAGGAAGTTAAAACAGGGTTGGGATTGATCTACTTTCATGCTTTACTCGGCCCATTGTTTTTAATGCCTCACTTTGAACTATAAACAAATGGCTTTACCTGATTTGCACAGTTTTCTGCAGATAATTCCTGAATTTGTTCTGGACAATGGTGGAAAGTGTGCACAGTGCAAAAATAAATAACAAGGGAAGGTGCGACAACAACCTCCCCACCCTGTAGTCTGTCCAAAAAACAGTCCAGATTAAATCCCGGATTCAAAGCACAGACAAGAGGAAAGGGCTCCAAGGTTTGCAGAGGACCATGTGCTTCCAGGGAAGCTGGTGCCAAGGCCCAGCCTGAACAGGGCAGCTTGGATGCTGCAGCCCTTCCCTCCCTGGGCAGACCTGGTTCTGGACCCATCTCCTGGCTCCACGGATGAAGGGAATCACCAACCCTCTGCTCCAGCTCCCACTGCTCCAGCCCTCTGCCAACAAGACTGCTGCAGCTGCCAGTTCACATGGTCTCTTCTCCACCACAGCCCCATGTCCATCAGTACCTGGTACTGAGCCCAGGCACGGCGCGGGTAAAACAGACAAAACCCAGGGACTCTAGCAGAGACCTGTAGGCTGTGTCATCAAATTGGGGAGCCTCTTTTTCTCCCTCTCCTTTGTGACTGTGCAATTTCTGAGGCCCCACCACAGGGCCACTACTGTTGCTGATGGAGAGAGATGGAGACCTGCCCCCAGGGACCACAAGTACCAGGGGACAGAGCTCATCAGGCCAGAGACACCCACCTCCCACACACAAACCCAGGAAACAATTCACTGCCTCAGACTCCTCTTTTTTCAATAACGTTGGATGATAATTCAGGATGATAATACAGGAAATACAAAGGGAGATTAAAAAGTCCCTAAAAATCACAGTCTTCACCAAAATCCAACAGAAAGATAAAGGGTGAGATCTTAGCTTTGCTGATTTCTGTGCGCTTTGCTGATTTCTCTGCACTTTGCTTTTAAGTTCAGCATGGAAAGGATTTTACCCATCCTGCACCATCTTGAAAGGGATTTATTTTTTTTTTTTTACCTGGGATGCTTTCAGTTAATTGGTGCATGTAAAAATATCTCATTGTGGAACCCATTCCTCACCTGGCTGTTAAGTGTCTGTGATCTGCCCAGCTGCCTCATGACAGGTACTTTTCTTTCTGCAAGCATCCTGCAAACTCCCTGACCCTAAGCCAACACCATGGTCAGTGGTAGAACACATCATGTTCATCTTGGCAAAGTGAGCCAGACTGCATTAAAATGAGGGTCACTGGAAAACAAAAAGAACCAACAAAAGTCCCTTCCTTTCTTTATTTTTGTCTGAAAGCTAAAATTTGCATGTTTTGATGCTTCCTGCTAGGCTGCCACCTCCAGAAAGCACCTAGACATCCCCACAACAGGGTGGTGAGATGCTTCAAGCGTGTTTCCTTCAAAGGCTACGGCGATAAGCTCGCTGGTACCCAATAATTTCAACATAACACTAGTTTGATGAGGTAAATTGCAGCCAACTTCCCTTAATTCCTCCCTAGCAAATGCTCAGCTTCTCATTGTCCTGCAAGGGCTGGGTTTTCTTCAGATTTCTTGATCTAAAAAGTGACTTTTCATGAAGGAACTCACTAAATGATAAATCCCCTAACTTGCCCCTGTGGCAATCTAGTAGTTTTCCTTATTTAAGGGTGGAAAGGCAGAAAGCAAGCAAAGACTGTCACCTTTATTTGGACGGAGAAGACTTCTCTTACAAGACCTGTCTAACCCCCTTTTTGAAACCAGCTGATGTCAGTAAAAAGGAACTGGAAGTGTTATTTTATTTTGCCACATCACCGTTAGGTCAAAGGCATACCAGTGTCCAGCAAGCCAGATTATGGCACATGACCCTTAATGGCACATGAAGGGAGGTAGGTTGTATCGTAGAACCATATCCAGAATGCCTGCCTCCTCAACCTGGGTGCCCCACTCCTGATATACGCATGGGTTTGCCCTGTGACAGGGGCAGTGGCAGATGATAGCAGTCTTTGGTAGTGGTCATGGTCAATGATGAAATTCAAGCTGTGGAGCCATAGCAGGATAGCAGACCTGTTCTGCCACCCCAAGCACCCCCAAATGTCAAGCTGATCTGAGCTGATGCCTATGTGCAAGCCCTGGCTGGGAGGGAAGACAGCTGGGTCCAAGCTCTAGCTCTAGGACGCTGATTGAGCCTAGCCACTCTAAAATCTTGAGGTAGTTGCCCCGAAAATCACAAGTTTGATTATTTCTTTTATAAAATCTTTACAAATGGGACTTCTGAAAGTCTTTTTATTTGCCTGCTTGACTGAGACTGGCAGAGGTGGATGTGGATTTGTATGCACAAACTTTCTTTTTCCTAGATTGGAGATCGGATTTTCACTGTATCCCTTCCCTTTGGAGCTGGACCTTTCAGTATCAATCCCAAATATCATCTCCTGACCACGGACAGCTCAGTCAATCCTGCAAGCAAGCTTGTCAGCTTTCTACATGAAAACAAAATGGCCAGACTGTCAAAAGCCCATGTTTCTCTTAGGACCACCATGGGTGGACTGGTATTGTGGCACTGATCACTTTGTGTTTCAGCGTGCAAAAAAACAGAGCACAAATATTTTAACAGGACCAGGAGACTTTCCTGCCTACATTTTAAAATCAGTGCAAATGCCTCATCAATTACGTAATCATGCACCCTGCTGTAGACATCACCACAGTGTCCAGCCCTGCAAGGAGCTGCACTATCGTACCCTTCTGCTCATGTGAAGCAACACTGTGTCTGGTGAGACAGAGGGCTCCCCTCTAGCAAACAACTTCATGTGACAGAGGCCAAAGTTTCTATGTGTTTTCTGAAAGCAGCTATGGTAAACAGTCAATTCAGCTAAACAGTCTCATCCCCAGTACATCTGCGCTTAGTTTTGGCTTAGCAGAGCAGAATAACGCACGTACTTCTCCTCTCTCTGTCCCACTCCTAACCTAAGATGGTGAGAAAAATAGCTGAATTACAGAAGTACCTTCTGAACAGAATTATCCTGTGATAGTGCAAAATCTGCACGACTGGGAATTCCAGCAGAAATGAGCTCACAGACCCACATGATTTCCTCGTGAGCTGACTTTGTAGGGAGTTTTTTTGGTTTAGTTCTTGTTGCTGTTGGTTTTTTGGCTCCTTAGATCAATACCCTTTACTGATCTCACTTCAGACATTTTTAGAATCAAAAACGGAGAAGAAACAAGAGCCACTAACAGAAGTGAGTACATTTCCTCCAGCTCAGTGTCAGGTTCATAATCACAGTTCCTTTCTCTGGCCCTTCCTCTCCTACTGCTGGAAGAGGCACCAGCACCCAGTGAAACAGCAGTGCCATGCACCCAGTGTTACTGCCACTGCTGCTGACAGCAGCAACACAGACATTTCTTCAAGTGCCTCAATGCCTTAGGAGCTGAGATCCTGTTTTCCAGTGGGATTTAAGGGTCACCAACATCGCTTTTTGTAGACATGTATAGCTTGCTTCAGGATGCAGCAAGATGATCAAAACCTGCATGCCTGTATTAGCTTGTGCTTAAACCAAGTTAGCCAGCCTAGGTGCCTAAGGCAGGCTCTGCAGCTCCTTAACACAGTCACATCAGTTTGAGGAGGGCTGTTTCACACCCCAACTCTTCAGGTCGTAGGCACCGGCCCACTAAATGCCACAGAGGTGTGCCCAGCAGACCCTGTACATCACTGGAATGTGGAGACTCCTGGGGCATGGCAGCTCCTTGCAAAGGGCAGCATGGCAATCCCCAGTGCAGCACTGCCAGTCGGGGCTTCAAAGCACAGCAGAAACACTACTACAGGATACTGTGTCCCAGCTGCTCAGCCTTGTCACACAGGTCCCAGCACCTGTGGAGCCAGCCCTGATGTCTGGAATGCTGCAAAGCCATGACCAAAGCCCCAGACTCTCTCAGACAGTTTGCAAACTGCAGTGTCTTTCAACACTTCAGTTACCTCCCTTGAGGTCAGTTACACCAAATTTGCCATCCCTTATTTCTCAATCTACAGACCAAGGTAAAGAGATGTTGATTAGTTTGCACTGTGTGCTTCAGTTCATTTAAATAACACACATCTCCAGCACCTCCTCTGTTGTTACATGAGCTTTTGTTATTATCAATTTTTCACAAAAATATTTTAGTTTTAGCAAACCTCTAAATTTTGATGGAAACTTCTCTTTCATTAACCTATTTCAGCCTTGGTTTCCAATTAATTGTTACCCTCAGGGTACTCAGTACCCTGAGCTGGAAGACAGGGACAAGGAGCAGAATGAAGTCCCCACAGTCCAGGAGGTAACAGTTACTGATCTACACTTAGACATGCGCAAGTCTATGGGGCCAGATGGGATCCACCCGGGGTACTGAGGGAGCTGGCGGAAGAGCTTGCCAAACCTCTCTCCATCATTTATCAACAGTCCTGGCTAACCGGCAAGGTCCCAGAAGACTGGAGGCTAGCCAACATGATGCTCATCTACAAAAAGAGCAGGATGGGGAATGTGGGAAACTACAGGCCTGTCAGCCTGACCTTAGTGCCAGGGAAGGTTATGGAGCAGATCATTGTGACCACCATCACGTGGCATGTGCAGGACAACCAGGGGACCAGGCCAAGCCAGCATGGGTTTATGAAAGGCAGGTCCTGCTTGACGAACCTGATCTCCTTCTACAACAAGACGACCCGCCTAGTGGATGAGGGAAAGGCTGTGGATGTTGTCTACCTGAACCTTAGTAAAGCCTTTGACACCATCTCCCACACCATTCTCCTGGAGAAACTGGCTGTTCGTGGCTTGGATGGGTGTACTCTATGCTGGGTAAAAAACCGGCTGGATGGCTGAGCCCAAAGAGTGGTGGTGAATGAAGTTACATCCAGCTGGCAGCCAGTCACAAGTGGTGTTCCCCAGGGCTCAGTACTGGGGCCAGTTCTGTTTAATATCTATATTGACAATCTGCATGAGGGGATTGAGTACAACCTCAGTAAGTCTGCAGGAGACACCTAGCTGGGTGGGAGTGTTGATCTGCTTGAGGGTAGGAAGCCTCTGCAGAGGAATCTGGACAGGCTGGACAATGGGCCAAGGCCAATTGTATGAGGTTCAACAAGGAGAAGTGACATGTCCTGCACCTGGGCCACAACAACCCCATGCAGCGCTCCAGGCTTGAGGAAGAGTGTCTGGAAAGCTGCCTGGTGGAAAAGGACTTGGGGGTGTTGGTTGACAGCCGGCTGAAAATGAGCCAGCAGTGTGCCCAGGTGGCCCAGAATGCCAACAGCATCTGGGCTTGCATCAAAAACAGTGTGGCCAGCAGGACTAGGGAAGTGATCATCCCTCTGTGCTCAGCACTGGTGAGGCCGCATCTAGAATCTTGTGTTCAGTTCTGGACCCCTCACTTCAGGAGGGATGTTGAAGTGCTGGAGCATGTCCAGAGAAGGGCAAGCCAGTGAAGGGTCTGGAGCACAAGTCTTATGAGGAGCAGCTGGGGGAACTGGGGGTGTTTAGCCTGGAGAGGAGGAGGCTCAGGGGTGACATTATTGCTCTCTACAACTGCCTGAAAGGAGGCTGTAGACAGGTGGGGGTAGGTCTCTTTTCCCAGATAACAAGTGATAGGACAAGAGGAAACAGCCGCAAGTTGGACCAGGGCAGGGTTAGACTGGATATTAGGAAAATTTCTTCACTGAAAGGATGGTCAAGCATTGGAACAGGCTGCCCAGGGAGGTGGTGGCATCACCATCTTTGGAAGTGTTTAAAAAACACTAGATGTGGTGTTTAGGGACATGGTTTAGTGATGGGCTTGGCAGTCCTGGGTTAATGGTTGGACTTAATGATCTTAAAGTTTTTTTCCAACCTAAATGATTCTATGATTCTAATGTTTTCCAGCATTTCTTTTTACTTTTGTTTTAAAGTATTTTTTCCCCTTCATTTATATTGATTGGTTTGTCACTCCAGGCAGTATTTTAGGATTAGGTATTTCTGGCACTGAAATGGTTTCATTCCCAAGGATAGGAAGAGTCCATAAAAAATTTCAGCAGAAAATTTAAGGCACCTTCCAAGTTGTAAAGGCTCAGACAGCTCTAACCACCATTTACTGGGCCAGCAGTGGCAGAGAGATGATCATATTTGACCCAGAATTTATACCAGCACCTTGGATTTGGAAGGAGAGTTTGCTTCAGTTCCCCGATCCAACACAGACTTTCAGCATGACTGTGGGTAAAGTCCTTAGAACATTTAAGGCATTTGGCTTTGCAAATCGAAACCCAAATAGCATTGTGTATCCAAATTTCCAAATGTCTAGCAATACAGTCAGAAATCTTTGAAATTAAAGGGGTAATTAGCCCAAGAAAATTGCAAGTTGCCCAGACACGCAGCAGTGCTTGGGGACCCAAGCCGGGTGCCACGACAAGCCACGCACACACACCAGCGCCATGTAATGCCATGGACCAGCATCGAAGAACCAAGAGCTGCCACTCCCTGACCATTAACCTGCTCAGGCTCCTGCACATCTGCAAATTCATATCCCAGCATATGTTAGCCAATAATCAAGGTTTACTATTCATTTGTTAATCTGACAGGGTGGAGCTAGACGGGTTTTCTTTTTCCTGTCTTTACTCATCTGGTTTTTAAACAATTGTTAGTCATACTTCTGTTTCTCAGTTAGACCGAATGACATAATTTCACTGACTTACTAATATTTCAAGCATATTTGTGTGGTTTGCACAGAGCTCAGTGACAAGATAAATTGCTGGCTGTATTGTTCTTTCTTAAAATATTTCTTTGTAATTTAAAAAAACCCAAAACCTATTTTAAGAAACTCATTCCTGGACTGTGCTTATATCACCAAAAATCAGTGCTTCTCCCCAATTTCCCGATGCAAAATGAGACCAGAGCACACAACACATTCACCCCTCCTCACCGCGCAGTGCAGGCAAAGCGCCCAGGGCACAGCACACCCAGTGGTGCTTCTACAGCCTCCTGTGGCCTTTGGGCACACGGTGGAGTGAACCAGCCCCAGAGAGAGGGCACACAGGTAATGTGCTTGCTGCCCTTCCCAGCAACCTTCTCCCAGCAGGTCTGGACCCTGTGGGCACCACTCTTCAGCAGCACTCGAGGCTCAGTCTGCAACCGCAGGTCATCCTATTTCTGCAGCAGGGACTGCAGACAGACCCCCGGCTGATGCCCACCTTGCAGGGTCCTGGGCAACCCCAGGGCCCACCATGCAGCCTGGGAACCCTCCTCACCTTGCTGTCCCCCACCAGCAGCCCAGCCAGCACCCAGCACAAGGTCGGCATCCCTCTCCCAGGCCGCTAATTGGCTCAGATGAGCATCATGCGGCCAGGCACACACATGTGTCCCATAAACTAAACCATCTGTGAGAGTTTTAATTAACCAATCCCCAGCTCCTCTGTGCTGCCATTGAAAAGATCCCGCCCTGTCCCCAGCCGAGCCTCCCCCGTGCAGCACCGCAGCTCCCCTCCCCACCCAGGAATTCGCAACCACAACTGTACAGCGTGGGCCCCCCAGCCCTCCACGGCCGCGCAGGAGCAGCCCTCGGCAGTCAGCGAAGAGCAGATGAAAAGGGCTCTCTCCATATGTGTCTGCCAAGGCGGACCTACAGGGTAGGCTCCATGCACAATAGATAACAGGAGGCTCCTTCTCGCAGCCACTCAGCTGCTGGGGTCTTCCACATCGCATCATACATGCAGGCGTCAGACACCCCTCTGCCACCCGTCGGTACACAGCTCATATCAAAAATGGCTGGAGAAAAAAGCATCCTTTTGTGAAACCACATGGGTGTACATCAAGAGACGACTCAGCCTACTGCTGCTGGAAAAATACAGCCATGTCAGGCCCCATATTCTCCTTACTCTTCAGGGGTGCGACTTTACTCTCTGGCTGGTTTTATATTGCAACGAAGTGAAGTTTTCAGTGGAAGTACTCAAATTCAATGGAATTGCTCTGGAGGCTGGAGGGAAATCCAAAGTCCCCATGGCCTAATCAAGATCAGGCTCTATATGAAGGGATACGGGCACTGTAAATACAACAAGGTCACAAGCAATATTTTCACCAAAACAGGAAATTTGCACTGGCGTGTTAGGTTTGCAGCTGGTATAAATGAACACAGCTCATTAGCAAAGAATTTGGCATTGCCTGTCCAGAGGCAGGGCACTCTCACTGGAGAGTCTGTTCCTCGGGAAGTCACTTCCCTTGGAAGTCTAGACCTGCAGAATATTCTGTGAAATCCTTTGACTATGAGGTTCCCCTTGCTATGTTTACAGATAAGTTTTTAAGGTGTCTACCTTACAACAACAGCCTGAGCTATTACTGATAAAACTACATTTAATGTGGTCTTTGATGCTAAGCCCTTCCCACAAGGAAGGGAGAAAATTAATAATCTGAAGAATCACTGGATGGAGGATAAACTCCATCCTCTGCTGATGTGAGTAATGACACCATATGCAAGTAAGCTTAGATCCATGGCCTTGGCATACCTTAGCAATGTTAGTGTCTGACCTTGCAGGTCTCTTCAGCGTAGAAACACCCTGACTAAAGTATGAGTTTTCCAAGTGCAGATCTATAGGATGAAGTCCAAGTCTGCATAAATCAGCTTTTGGACTGGATCCTGTTTTCTTTTGCAAGTGGATTTGCTTAACCTCACAGACTATAATACACTGATACTGAATGTAACACCTTGTAATATGCTGAGATCTTTCAGAAGCAGACCTTTAAGTTGTAACCAGTCTCCAGTCCAGATGTGAAGCTCAAAGTTGCAAGTTGCATTTGGTGTAATTTTCTCTTTTAACCATGGAGATCCTTCAAATAAGGCCAGTTTTGTAGCTATTTAGATCACTGCAGAGTCTCATTCCTACCCTAACCCCAGGGAGGAACATTTATCCCTTACTTTCTGTCCTGTAGAACATACAAAGCACTCCAACACAGAGTTTCTGTGGACAAACTCATCCACCCACAGTTGTGAAATGGAAGCCTGACTGAGGAATAGTACTAAGGTCCATGACCACAGTATTTTTAAATGTAGCAGAGGTGATAGTGCATCTCTTGATGCTCCCTGGAGGCCCTGCTTTGCCAAGGTACCCCCAGAAAGCAAAACCTCACAAGTTTGCTAACATGGGGGATGCTCATTGCACACACTCTTGCAACCTAGCTTTTAATCATATGAAACCCATGCCAACAGCAGCACTGTGCTTTCTTCAGTTGTCTGAGAGCAATTCTTGACAGCTTTTCTATTGCACCTTTCACTGGTAGCTCTCAGAATGGTTTTATATAGGAAATCAGCACTGTCACCATTTTATAGGCAGATAAACTGCACAAAGCAGTGAGAACAACCTTGCTTAGGATGGAATACTGACAGATCTGTGCTCTGCTCACCAGACTCCCAACCCAGGGCTTGCAAAAAATTGGCTTAGAACTACCTGTTCATGAGTAAGGTTTTCCTGCATGTTTCATATGATGGAAATACCACAGTCTCTCACTGGCACCAGGGACCACTGATACACAGAAAACAGGAAGGTAAATTTTTGAATAAATGAAGCTGGGACACCAGTTTGTCCGGATTTTATATGAAGTCCAGCCCTCCAGCTATAAGCCTGCAGTATCCATAAGGCTGCAATGCATCAGAGCTCCAGATACTCAACAGGTACCGAATGTGGGTCTGTGCTGCAAAGTTCAGCGTAAGTCCTGTGCAATCTCAGCTCACCCTGCCTGCAGTGAAGAGGGATCAGACCCTAAGGGTCAGACCCCCTACCCCATTACCATCTGAAGTCGTCCCACAGACCGTAAATAAGAGCATCAGTGGGGCCAAGCAAGTGCTCCTGCTGGGTTCAACAGTAGAAGTAAAACCCCAGTACCCTTCACTCGTACACTGAAAGCCTCTCACGGCTTTGGAAATACTGATATTTTCTACTGCAGAGAAAGCAACAGGTCACCTGTGTGCAAATGTGGAAGATTGTCCCCACCAAATAACTGGCTTCGACCCCTGAAAGGAAGCTCAGACTGCTGAGGGCAGGCCGGGAAGGACAGTTCATCTCTCAGTGTACTCAACCCCCTCTGAATCATTCAACAACCTATCTTATAGTCCAGTTAGTCCTTTGAATCCAAAGGCATCCCGTAAGAGCTGTTTGCACATCTCTCACCAAAATCAGTGGCAGCAACACACAGGTCTCACTCTGAATAGGGTATAAACATTGCCCTCAAGGAGCCAAGTCCTTAGGTTCCTGCCTGATAAACACAGGATACATTCCCAGCCATCCTGCAGCTGAGTTTTTTGTGTCTCTCATTTCTCTCCAGTGAGGTTTCAAGAGTGACTCAGAAGCTTTGAGTGAAGCTGGAGGGTTTTGGAAAATAAACTCATTTTTGTGCTGCCAGTTCGCTCACTTTGTCTTTCTGGGCTGTGCACACAGAAAGTATGCTGTGCTGTCAAAAATGCTTCTGATTCATAACCTCTGCCAAAAGCATGAGTAGAGCAGCATCACAAATTGCATAGCCCACTGGCCACAGGGGAGGGTTCATTGGCCTACTAATCTGAACTGGCTGATCCTAAACTTCCACTTCCCATTGCATTCAAATGCACTGCTGTTTGACTTCAGCACAGACTCTGGGATGTTTTTCTTGTCTTACAGTTTTGTACTGACTGAGCTAACCCACAAGATAATTATTAAGTCAAAGAGCTTAGCAGGATTCTAACAAGGATTAAACATTTATATGATTCATTAAAATATCCCCAGTGCTACTAGCTGGGATAAAAATGTATAAGGATTGTGTCATAATTATAACACCAGGCTGCAGCCCAGAAATCTCTGTGGAAAGAATTTCTGAAAAATGCTGCTTGAGGATGTTAGAGCTGTACCCACTGAAGTGCATGTTTCATTGGAAACCCAGCCTGAAATCCCATTGACTGGCACATCCTTGCAGTCAGGCCCATATGGAAGCAACTGACTCTTGGAACAAGATTAGGAACAGCCAAATAACCCACTGCAACATAAGCACAGTTCTGACCGATTGTGGGACTAGCCTGCCCCAGCTGAAAGCCAGCGCTTTAAGGGAGAACCTTTGTTGTTTCTGTTGTTGCTCGATAGTGAATTGACCAAAACTGAAGAGGAAGAAGAGGAAGACAAGGCAGAGAAGACTCAGGAAAAGAAGAAAATACAGAGAAAAAAAAGGAAGAGGTAATATTATGCTTTTTTAACCAGCGAAGTTTGAGTAATGGATCTGATATGTGTAACATCACTGTGGATCCCTCCATCATCTTAAAGACTCCAAATCCACATCTTTTTCCTGCTAGGAGACTGAACACACTGCTGGGCTTTAACAGGTTCAAGGGGAAAGGTGTTCTCAGCCCCCTGCTGACTCTGCTTGCTTGCTCTGAGTACCTGTTCAGGACTAGGATGTAAATATTCATCTCTGAGTACATGTCATCACTTCTGAGCTGGAAGTCTTTTTTGTTCATCCCATTGCTGGGGAGTGTTTGGATGTACTGTGCAGAGTGAGACTGCTCCATCTGGGAAAGTCACCTCCATCTATTCTCTATCAGATGGGGTGTCTCCTTGCAGAGAGCACATGTGGGAAGACAAACAGAAAGTCCAATTATTTGCCCAGCCCTACTCTTTGGTATCACCACTATGTAAAAAGGGGCAGGGATACTAAGAAATCTCCATAAACAGCTTGCAGGAGCATGCCTGCTATTACATCCCCTGCTGAGTAATGCCATATTTAAACCCACAGCCACACGAATCCTGCTGGTGAGGACAGTGGCTGGTACATGACCCCACCTCAACCCAGCTTGTGAGGTACATCATACTCATGAAGAGACCCAGGAGGAATAACCTGTGCTGGGACTACAGCCTGTCAGGTGCCAGGATGGACTGGGAAAAGCATATGGGTGTAACGTCCCACATCCTTACCTTGCAAGGCACAAGTAGGATTGGTTGGACACCGAAGACCATCTTTTTGTTCAGGACATGTCATTGTGTATTTTGCATAGAGAAAGGTGGCACCCACAGATTTGAAAATGAGCACTAAATAAGAAAAAGCATTAGACTAGACAGGCAAGGCACAATGTTATTTGGTTTTGCTGCAAGGAAAAGATCACACTTCTCAGCATGGTAGAAGGACGTAGACTGATACTGCTGATGTTGTGGTATATTACGGTTGCAATTGTCACACAACAGAGAACACCAGCATTGGCCAGAGAGCCTATCCATCTGATTTAGTTTGGTTTTCCAAGGAGGTAGTACATGCAGTGTCTCTCTGTCTGTTCACCTGTCTATCTGCACTCAGCTGTCCTCCCTCACCAGTAACTTTTGAACCTGTTGACCAATTTCAAACAAAATTGACAGACAATAAGAAGTCTCCAAGGTATTAAATTCCAATATGGTTTATGAAAATTGGCAGCTGGTTGGAGGAAAAAGACCCAATTAGTGCCCCCACGGAGGTGAAGGCTGCAATATGAACGTGACCCTTATTAGGCAGTGAAGATCCTCCTGGGAAAGAGATATTATGAATGTCCACAGAGGGGAAAACAGATCAGTACTTACATCTTATTAGACACCAGAGAATCCAATGCAAGTCCCTGCTAATGCCCCAGGTAACCATTAGCTTCATTAGCTCTGCTGCTCGCAGAATGACATGTCCATGACCTCCAGCCAGGGCATTTGCAGGCCTCCTTATGCACAGGCAGAGGTAGAACTTAGGATGAGGAAGGAATCAGTAGGGGGCAGGCTACGGGAAGGGGAAAAACCTTCCTCCAACAGCTGCTAAATGCCTCCCCAGATCATGTCCTCCAGATCTTTCACTAACCCCTCTCAGACCTTCTCCTCCTCCAGCTGTCCTGAGCATCCCATGACTCTTCCCAACCCTTTCATTTCCCCATCTCTTTGCTTTTCCCACACCAAGGCTCCAAAACATCCCCAAACAGCCAGAAGTCTTCACTGTTGTACCCTAGCTCTCCCCTCTCTCACCTCCTTGGAAATATCCTTTGCTGTAGTCACAAACTAAATGTATCATTTTTAGGCCAATTTGCCCTCATTTTTGAAGCAGCAGAATTCAGTTTTCCCTGCACTGCTGAGAAACCTTGAGCCAGCTCCAGAGTCATGGTACAATGAAACAGGCAAGGACATTACATTTACAAATTGGGCTTGTCCTCAGGGACAAATTCATCCTTCTTATAACCTCACTGAAGTCACAATAGAGAAAATGTAGCCCTAATTAATCCAGCCTGCTTGCATTACGAGAGATAACATGGCCTAGAGAAAAGTATCTGCCTCCGATAGACAGGAGGTTCATGGTCTTACATCACTTTACCACTGATTTGATCATTGCTGTTGAGCACATCCGTTAGCTGCCGTGTTCCCATTTATAAATGCGGATTTTAGGATTTATGTTTCTGGTTCCAGATTCTCAGCTCAGATGAGCAAGCACACACAGCCTAACTTTTGCAGCTAAAGCTATGTGCATCCACACTGGCTTTACTAGTTTGCTGTTGAGAAGCGCAAAAAACTTATGTTGAAATGCACTGAGTGAACTGCAGGCTCACAATAACACAGATGTCCTCCGAAGGTCTCCTTGGCTGTCCTTCAGCTCCTGTCCCTTGACTTCCTCGGGAAAACAGCTTCCTTGTTATAAATCATGCAGAGCTCCAGCCCTTCCCTCCATGCTCCTGTTCCAGCTTTCCCCCTCCCTTCCCATTCCTCAAACAACAACAACAAAAACTGTTATCGGAAACATTAAAAAACATTTAAAATCATAATTTACCTTTTTAAATGAGAGGAATTTAATGGAGTTCTACGAGGGCAGGAACAACAAGGGAAGGCAGGAGAGGAGCCCCACAGGAAGTCATTTGGACTCTCCCTCTTCTGATCTCTGCATAAATACTTAGCCAAGTGGCATCTGCGATGGAGACTTATCTTGTGGAAGAGTTCTGATAGCAGGTCAGACAGATAAATAGGTAATTGATCACAGATCTTTTCACATCTACTTAATTTAGTGAGCATCTAGTTAATTAAACAGTGAAATATTTGAAAACTGCAAGTTGGGCAATGAAGTCACGTCTGGCTAACAAAGCAATTCTGACATGCCACCGGCGAGTGCTCCGTCCAGAAACCTTTGGGGATTTTGCATATTGATGTGCAGATTACCCAGCAGCACCCAGTGGCTCATTATATTTATCATGAGATGAAACTGCAAGGATTTCAAAGAACCTTTCTCTGTGGGTCCCAGCGAGCTCTGCGACACAGTTGCAGTAGTGATGCTCCTGGAATGAACAGAGGGACTTGTGTAATTCAATTGAAAATGCTCCAAGAAAATGCTGCTGTCACTACACAACTCTCATGTACCCACCAGCTGTCTCCATTTGGAAAAGACAATCTTCATTTTTTAGAAGCAAAATATTTACAATCTTTCCAGTCTGTCCCTTCAGAATTCTCCCCCTTTGCATATGGATTTTCATGGAGCTACAACATAGGGATCTAATAATCCCTCCAACTGGCTCTATCACTAGCTGTCAAATGTTGGCATTCACAACTGTGCATGCTTCTAGACATAGACTGACACCAGTACTTCAGTTGATTGACTTTAAAGTCAAACACACATGGTTCCATACTAAGGATCTGGTGGAGGTCCACGTCTAATACAAATAAGCATCCTGGAAAGGTCCAGATGTCTCCACAGAACTAACCTGGAAATCTCACAAGGACAAGCCCCCCAGCCCTTCTGCAGTTCATGAAGGCCAGTGTGTTTGCTCAGGCTATTAAAAGGCAAAGAATCTGAGTCTTATCTCAAATTGATTTTTCACTAGTGTGATCCCAATTATTTCATTAGAATTGTTCTTGAGTAATGACTCAAGGGCATGCCAAGGAGGAGTGGATTAGATTCACTGATTTTCCTCTTGGCAAAAAACAAGAACAAAGAAAACCAACTACTCACACCCACGTTTTCAGAGCTTTAAAAACTCCTTTGTGACATTCAGTTCTGGAAGTAAGCAAAGGTGTGGGAACAAGCTTTTGTCTTCTTAGCCATTTCCAATTCCTCTCCTGACTCCCATCCCTTAGTTTTCTGGGCAATTACCTCACATTTTCTGTCAATCCCTCATGGTATCTCTAGCCTGCCTTACCAGTTTGCTCCTGTTTTGGCCCTGGGCTGTTTGACTTATGCCATGCCCCAGAGAGATTATCCTGGTTTAGTCATCATTTGTACATGTACCAAGCTTTGGCATCCATCCAGGAAGCACAAATGTTGCCATATGGATTGGTTGGCCAGTCACAGGCCAAAAATACCATATTGTCGTTACTGAGAAACTCTAAGGGCCAAATGCCCAAACATATTCAGGCCCCAAGGATAGATCACATGGAAGATGTTGGTACCTAACACAAGCCTTGGGCAGACTTAAGATGCTGACCTCCAAAACTATACTTCAACGCCATCTTCTTAATCTGACACCCAGCTCTCCAGGCACTCCTTGGTTTGACATGACATTTCCTTGTGCACAGTCCTCACAGCACAGTTTTCTGTCCACACACAGCAAAGCCACCCCATCTCAATGGTCTCTAGGCTTGTTTCTGTCCAAGCCCAGCTGGGAGCCAGATTCCAGGAAGACCACTGCCAATAAGCTTGGGAATCTCAGCTGGGGTAGGGGAGTAAAGGCTCTCAAGACAAGTAGTTTTCTCAAACAGCATTAAATTCATCACAAAACATTGATCTCAAGTAGGTCATGGCTGCATTCACTCAGAAACTCATGCCAAGAAGTTCCCTCAATTAAATAAAAATCCACTGACTTCCATTAGATTGTACTAGCGACTTTGAATGCTCCAAGTCAGACGTGCATTAAATCCAGTTCTTTTACGTAAACAAGAGATCTAATCACCTGCCTGTAGTATGAAAAGCAACTGTGTGGGGCTGCAGTATTCTTTGTACTGTATAAGAACACAGTGAGCCCTATTTAGCTCTTCAATAGAACAGGGATAAGCAGACACCCTTAGGAAAGGGTCTTTCCCTATTCACACTCTGAGCCGATCGCAGGTGGTATATCTCAGATAAGAAGTCACTCATGCCAAGCTAACATGCCCTTGACTTTCAGCAGAGCTTATTAGCAACCCTCTGATATGCACAGGGCAAACTTGAATCTTTCTGGTCTTTTCAGGTCTAAAGCCTTGAATATGTGAATAGGGTGGAGGACATACACTAACCTTTATTCTTTTGTTGGACAACTCATAATAAATAAAAAGCAGAAACAAGGATTAGATGCTAAAACATTTGCAAAAACAGAAAACAAGCAAGCCTACTTTTCTCTGGATAATTCCAATGAAAAAATTTATCTTTCTCATCTGCAATGAGAGCATGTACAATTTGAGCAATCTCAAACTGGAGTTGTACATTCTGGCATTTGCTCTACAATACTGGGGAAGGTGAAGGGCAGAGAGAAGGGAGCCTGTTGATCTTGAATGTTTGCATATTGACAACATGGCATTGTTATGCTTGGGGAGTTGCAGAATTGTGGACCCACCACTGGCACTGCTAGGTCTGGGCTGTTCTCCGGCCTCCCAAAAGCTGCCAGCAGCGTGGTGGAGAGATGCCCGCTGTCATTTGACTGTCCACAGGGTCTTCACAAACGGCTACTGGTTCAGCAGCATCTCCTCAGGTGATTGCAAATGCATCCATGCTGCTCTGAGATGCAATAAAAGCACAGACTGGCAGGGATCTATGAGATCTCCTTTTGCTTATTCGCTTTCTACTCAGGACTGACTGGGGCTGGCTGACTTCATGCCAGCTGCAAAACTAGACCTGCAGAACCAGAAGACCTGGATCTTTGTACATCAGTATGGACCTAAACAAGGGCTGGCTTTACTTCTTTTTTTATTATGACCTAGCAAAAATTACATGTATTTCCAGCAGCCTGCAGTCTGCCCCAGCTCTGTGCTCTCCCCAGCCTAGCATCACTGCTGAGGCTCCCCATTGCCACACTGTGCAGCTCAGGAAAGCCATGCCTGCTGGCCTCTGCAGCATGCATGAGCAAGAAAGCCTCCAGTCACAACTTTCTCCAGCATTTTGTGCTGTGCTGGTGCCATGTATTCTGTACTAGCTTTCCTCACCTACAAAAATGTGTGAAAAGATGTGGGTGCATTCAAGCTATGGCTCTGACCGGTTTCCAGCCCGGTGAGGAGTGTGTCCAGCTGACACAGCTCAGAGCAACCGCAGGCAGCAGCTTCAGCCTAAGCTTGGGCTTAGGCAGAAACCTCAGTGGAAAGAAAAAATAGTTAAAAGTGACCCATAATGTTCTTTCTCGCAGCATGCTCCACTCTCTGGTGCCACACTGAGTGAGGAATAGAATTTATTCCTGTACTATTACAAAAACTAGAAAATTATTAACAATAGACTTTCTCTTATATGTGGATAAAAGAATGTCATGAGTACAGGAAGGAAAAAAACCACCCACGTTTGAGCCCTGAGATAACCTTTATTTTTATTTTTTAATGACAAGCCAGAAAATTTCAGCTTCAACTGGCTGGGGGCTTAAGAACTAACACTCACCTGGGGTAACTCCCCATCATGCCATGAAGTCAAGCAAGCTATTATTTTTGACACCAGCTGAAAGTCTGCCTCCTCACAGGAGATCTCCAGGTTTCTCCCTGGAGAGGAGAATACATGGAAGCAACTGTCATTAGACATTGGACACCCCATTTGCTAAATTAAACAAATAGAATATTCCCAGGAAAGTGCTGGCAAAGCTGTCATGGTGAAGAGCGTCATGTACATAGATGTGGGACTCTGTATGTGATACTGTGACTTAGAGGTGGGGAAAGCAATTAAGTGGGATATTTTTCATACATGCCTCCCTTGTCCATCTATTAACCTGCTGTTAGTGTGGAGAAGAGCTCTGGGTGTCCATCAAAGGGGAAGAACAGAGCTGCTGTATAGAACAAAGCTCCATGCCAAGTGCAGTACAGCTTCATCAATTTGAAATTAATTTTTCTCTTTTATTTTAGTATTCTTCTGAGAAAATGTCTCTCTCCTTCTTTTGCTCCTTGCTTCTTTTGAGACAACAAAATGATTCATCACTGCAACACTGTCAGCTGTAACAGCCTTACAGTAACAGTTAAAAAAATAAGTTTCAGCAACAGTTCATAGGAACTTTAATCTATTAATGAGAGGGATGTTATGCTGAGAGGATATAAAAGATGTCCTTTATATCCTCTCAAGACAATATTCATTGAATTTAATTCCCCTGCCCCCACTATATTTCTTGCTTTGTTACCTTTCAAGGAAAGTCAAACAATTCCTAACCATAATTTTCAAGGTAAATGATTAAATTAGTCCTTACTAGCTCTTTTATAAGAAGGCTGAGTTTAATTTTTTTGACAACCACAAATTTATCCAAAGCTATTAGTCTTTGACTGTAACATGTGTCATAGCACATGATACTCTGACATAACAGGCTGCAGCATCAGTGGGACTGAACTGAAATTTATTACTTTCATAGCCATGTATATAGCCACCTATAAGTCATGGAATTCTGCATACATGCATGTGCTGAATGATTTGTATGTACAGCAGCCTCGGACACAAATTAACAACATTTCAGAAAGCAGAAAGTGATTTCCATGTATCTCTATGATCTTCAGAAAGGAAGCCCTGGGCGGAGATTTAATCACATGTCATTGTTTGTTATGCATTCATAAAAAGATGAACAATTATGGCAATTGAAGGAAACCTATCATCAACTAAGAGGAAAAGACTATTTTTCTGAAGCATACAAATTCAGTCTTTTATGACAAAATGACTGCTTAAGACTTAAAACTCTAATCATTACCATTTGCTTCCTAAAATATCCACCTCCCTTTATCTGCACTTCGAACTGAAAACACAAAGCTCTTGAAATGTTTCTGGCCTCTGAAGGGGTGAATATATTTTTTTCCTTATGTCCCAATTCTGCAGCAAGGTAGGGGGGACAGAATTTCTTCTCTCTTCATGATGAGCAAGTCACCCTGGGCAGAACCTGACCCCACAGGAGCTGGCCATTTCTGACTCAGGTGCTGGCACAGGGGCATCGGTGGGGTACCCCTGCAACCCCTCCTGTGGGGCCATGAAACAAGCCCCCACTACACCCTGTCATCAGGAAGGTGGTGCTCATAGGGGATGGTTTTCAAGGTTTAATATAGCTTCTGCGACACCTTTCAGAAGAGGAAAGAGGTGCCCAGCTTACCACAGCTGAAAAAACAAAGAAAGGAGGGAGAAAAAAATAAGTCATTTCCTCCAAGTTCTTTGTTTTCACTCCACTTGCCAGCCACAGCCAAAGGGTGCCCCATCGGAGGTCGGAGGGTGGGAGGGAAGGAGTAATTTGGCTCCCCCCTGCTGGGACTCGGTTTGCTAGGGGAGTTCAGGGCTCTGTTTTCTACAGTCTTTGCTCATGAAAACTGCTTTGGCAGGAGATACCTAAGCTCAGCTAGGCATCCAGGTGGCTTCAAAAAGGAGCTGGCAGGCTGGCAGCCCTGCCTCTGAGCTCTGCGGCCTGAGGACAACATCAGCCTGTGTTTTCCCAAATTCCCCTGCCTCTCCTCCCCTCCCCTCCACTGCCTGGAGCGAGGCACATCTGCACATCTCTTTGTTACCACTGGAGTAGCTGGGTCCCTGTGAGACAGCCAGGGCGCAGCACAGCTCCGGAGCCTGCGTGGGTGCAGGTGTGAGTGCCAGCAGCCCTGTGTGGGGCTGTGCGGGTGACAGCACCTTGCTTTTAATCCCTCTCCTGAGGCGGAGAGCGAAGCAGCATCAGCGCACATCCAGGCTGCATTCAGCAATGAGGAATAACCGATACCCATTTCACTGGGGAATGTGCTACCCAGGGATGACTCTTCTGTGCCTGGACAAATCCTCAGGCAGCAGGTTAAATCAGTTCACTGATGGGCTACGCTATACTGCAGAACAGAGTTGAGCCCACAGAGCAGGGATCGGGGCTCAGCCCTCATCTGTGACTGATTAAACCATACAGAAGCTCTCAGCTGCAGCAGCAACGGGCAGTGACAGCAAACAGTTGTGCAACACAACACATTACACCCAATGTGCAAGAACAACACCCGCTTCCTCTGTGGGCTTCAAACAGCAAAGGGCCCTCAATTACTAGCTGGTTTTGGTGCAAAAAAAACCATTGAAATCATTGTACTGGGAAGCCAAACTCCATCAATCAGAATTAAAGTGTAAGCAGCTCTTTTGCTAAGCTAAGGACCCCTCAGTCTGTGTACACCAGGCATCCAGGGCCCTCAGTGGGAGCATGGTAAGCCGTGGCATTCGAGAAACAGCAATGTCAAAGCGAGCTCTCTCTTCTTGCCCATCTGAAGCTCTGCTCTGTTTTGTGGGGAGGTTACCATTGTCCCTCTGCTTTGGCCATGGCCAAGCATGCCCAGCGGAACCTCCCCAGCTGAACTTCTGGTTTGGCGTTTCCCTGAGGAGTTTGCGCTGTGAGTAAGGTTGGAAGGGTGGGCTCGGGAGGATATGGGTGGGACAGTGTGGCAGCAAGGAAACCCTTGTTCACAGCTCATTCAAGGAGGAAACGGGCACTGATCCCAAGGAAATTGTTTTGTGTTCCTGAGCAGTCAGGGGCGGAGAGGGGGGGCAGCCGGCCGGCCCTTTCCCACTGCTGCAAACGGCCACCACAAACTGCAGCAGTGCACCAACACAGACACAGCCACCTGGGTCCCAGGCTTTCACACCTGGCTGCTTATGCTGTAGTTGACAATGTCCCCCTGGGACCCCGGGGACAAGCAGCCCCTTCAGGCTCCATGGTAGCAAGCACTGCTGCTCACCTCAGTCCAGTCAAGCTTCAGCAAAAGGGGTAACCAAAGCAGCGTCCCGGCTAGCCCTTCTCGTCTCCAAGTGTCTCCCAGAAGCACTGCCACACACGCCAAAGCCAGGAGGAAGAAGGGGGACCTGCCCAGAGGGAAGCCAGCTCTGCCCTTTGTACAAACCACTCCTCCACCCCGGTCGGACGTGCTGGCTCCCATCCTTTCTTCCCCCACCCCTCTGTCCTTGCCCCTGCACGGAGGTGGCTTGGCCACGCTTCTGGTACTGACCCAGAGACGTCATTACCACCCTGTGCAAGTCCGAAGGCTCGGTCAGCTCTCAGAGTTTCTCCTGGAAATAAGCTGGGGCATTTATTGTCACTTGCGGTCTGGACCGGGCTGTGGAGGAGCCTCGTGACTCACTCTGGGGGGGTTAAACGTAACCTGCAAGCCCGCGGCATGGAGCAGGGAACAGGGCGGGAGCTCTCAAGGAAATATTTTGCTGAAAACAAAACTTTAAAAGCCTTTCAACAGCAGAACACCGAAAATAGACTTCAGACTCCAAGGGAGGGGGAATGGGAAAAGGTTAGGAGCGGGGGAGAGAGGGAGAGAGGGAGAGATCAAACGATCGACGACAACCCTGGGGAAAAAGGGGGCGCAGAGGTTGCCAAAGATTTTTTAAGTCCGTTTCCTGCAGGAGCTGGAGGCGAGGAGGGCCAGTTCATTGCAGTTTGGCCTGAGCAGAGAGCTCTGCAAGAGGCTCTTCAGGCTCTCTCCAAACACAGCCATTCATTACCCGCTGCTGCATCCTTCAAAACAGGAAGCGTTGCCAGAGCATTAATTTATCTCTTAATCGCCGTCCTTTTGTTGCCGTGAAAAATGTTTAGTCATAGATTTAATTCCTCTCACTCCACCCCCCTACATCCCGACCACCTCTGATCACAAACACCATGAAGAGACAGGACTTGATGGCTTTTCTGATGTTTTTACTATAATTTAACTTTCAGGAGATCCGCTAATTTGCTCACAGCTTCTATTAAAAAGCCTGCACAGCAACAAGAGAGCTGCCTCTGGCTCAAAGTGGGAGTGTAATTCTTCGGGTTTCGCCTTGTCATTATTATTTCTTGCTCTTGTTATTGTCTTCAGTCCATCCTCCCCAGCCCCAATTTACTTTAAACAGATGTCTTATTTGTTCATAGCATGCTGAGGATTTGCCCTGGCAGGGAGATCTTTTTTTGTATTTTGTTTTGCCTTTTTTTTCCTGAAATGTGTTTTAAATTTTGAGAAGAGCCCATGAAACAATAGCAGATGTGTTGTAGCTACAATTAATTGAATAATTAACTTAATTCATGTATTGCATTTTAGGTTTGTGTTTCTTACGCAAGGGGGGGGGGGGGGTGCGAGTGTGTGTGAGAAGCTGGGGTGGGCATGAGTAAAGGGGAGGAAGAGAAACCCTTCTTGGGGAGGTATGTCGGGGGTCCCAGCCATGGGTGTCCCAGCCAAGGTGCATGAGCAGAAGGGAGAAGGGAGCAAGGGGAAGGGGCTGCATGTTTCAGCAAGGGCCAGGTGACAAGAGATGCAGCCAGTGGTGAACACAACAGCCTGGGCTGTAACAGCATCCTGGGGGGCTGCAGGGGCAGGGTCTGGGGGGTTCACATTCCCCAGGATGGGCTAAGCCTCCCCTGCTCCTCTTGGGAGTCAGCATGGATGACCAGTCCCTACTGCTGGGGCCATTGGGATGCACCAGGGATGGACCTGCTCCCCACGTGGCCCTATGCCAGCTCAGCGCTGGGCTGCCCCATGTTCGGAGCTTGTGTCCCAAACCCAGCCATGCCACAGCCAGGGCAGGAAGGACCCTTCTGCCTCCGTGTACCTGACCAGACATCACCATGTCTCCTTTGAAGCCATGCATCAGTCAGTGCCCGCCCTGCAGCCAACAGCCTCAAAACCTCGGTGACCTCTCTGCCGTGTGCTGTCTGCAGAGCGCGGGATGCCTGCTCTGCCACCCAGGCAGGCCAGCCATCCTTGGACGAGATTATTGTTCCTTGGTATGGAGCCCCGCCAGGCAACACAGCTCCGGCTGGGCTGCACGCCCGCCCAGTGGGAGGGTCAGGATCTGGCCCTGACTGTTAACAGCCCTCTATGTCTCCCACTTAAAGCTTTTTCAAAATCCTCCCATGACTATTTCATGTTGGTCCTGGCTGCCATCATTCCTCGTGTGCAAATGCTCTCAGTGTCTTCAGAGGCAGCTCTGCCAACAAGCCACTGGGGTGTGTTCTGCACCTCCAAAAATACCGGTTGCACCTTATCCTGCATCCACCCTCTGGAGGACTCAAAACATTTCACAAATACAAAGCTCTCAAGACAGGTACAATACCCAAGGCCCCAAAATGCAAAGAGCAGAAGAAACGTTCAGAGCAGACTTTCTGAAACTGCCCCAGCCTGTTGAGCTGAAACAACCTCAGGAATACTTTTTTTTTGCCTGCAGTTTGGTGATTTTTCAGCACTTGGCTTTTGCGTGAAGCTCTACAGCAGAGGCTTCAAAGCAGGGTCAACGCAACATGGTGCCCAATGCTTATTTCTCTTCTAGTTCTAGCTCTGAGTAGCTGAACAACACAAGCAAGAACAAGGCTGGTGACTCCAAGACAAATTTGGACTGGATCCTGCAGTAAGCTCCAGGCAGGCAGACAGCATCTACCCAGAACTCCTCTGATTTCCCAAGGCTGCCCACACTGTGCTCAAAGTAAGACCAACATTTTGGTTCTTATTTACAAGTGCCTCAGCGAGACCCAAAGTTACCAGCTACCCTGCAAGCATTTTGGAAAAATAGGTGAGCAGAGTTGCCCTTCGGGAACTTCACAGCATTCGTAGAAGCATCTGTCTTTTATGCACTATGGCTTATGGCTATCAAAAGAATAACAACAACAAAAACGCATTTTCATTATTAAAATACTTTTTTTTTTTCTACAAAATTTGCAGTAGAAATGCATCCCCACAAATCATTCACAAAAACAAAACAAAAAAACCCTCAGACTGCTCAGATGAGAACAAATGATACTGCTAATTGCAGTGTACAAATGCCAGATATTGCCATTTAACTCTAACTATACTAAATGCAAATGTCAGCTGGAATGACACAGTCCGGCTTCATCACCCAAGGCAAGATTTCCAAGCCAGGCTTAGACGGATCCAAATTTCCTACATTTTTCCTTTTCTTCTCCTGTGGCAGCAGATGAGGGCAGAGAATGGAACTATTTAGCCTTCAAAAAGGCTGGGAATGGGAACCCACAGAGATCCTGGTTCATGCTTGACTAACAAATTACGGTAAAAACACAACATCACTAGTAGGGCTATTGGAGAGAATTATACCCAGAAGAAGTCCTTAGAAGAGGCTAAAAAGAAAATCCCATTTAAACTAAAAGGGAAAATTTTATTCAGTGCAACATTTTCCTACTTATTTCTTCCTGGGTTTTCCTACTGTATTCAGTTTCTTCTCTTACTTTCTCTTAATCTGGGGGCTGCAAAGTTGCCAATTATTCTTTTATTCCTTTCTTTATTTTCCACAATGCCAGCAATATTTGGTGCTTTTCTGGAATCCAGAGCACCTGGATTGATGGGATTAAGGAACATTGGCTGAGTTCAGGCAGGGAAGAAAAAGTCATTTAGCCTTTGTGGTAGAGGACAGAGCACAAACTCTCCATGTACTGCAGTGAAATAACTATACCAGTGAATCAAATCCAGTCTGTAAGGCTCAAGAACCAGAAGCAAGCAAGAGGAATCCCAGTGTTTTAATGTTTTTTTATTGCACAT
>JAVJGI010000062.1:79937294-79975984 GCA_035590275.1 Ibycter americanus
TTATGATTTTTAAGGCAGCTGCACCAGTTGGGGTGGGAGGGAGGGAAGTTGAGCCATGATTTATGAATACTTAGGGCTCATATTACTAGCATCATTCATCACAACTGCTGATAAATTAATCCACCTTCTAATTTGTGCATAAGGTGCTCAGCTGAAAGTAGAGAAAATACCAGCATTTCGGATACAGTGCTCTTACAGCTCACCACAAAGTGCCTGTTTTGAACCTAAAGTGCCCTGGTAGTTTCTCCTGGCAAACGAGCCAACACCAGCCAATGGTGAGGACAATCCAGGAAGCAGCTGTTGTCCTGAAGTGGGCTCCTAGGACATGACACCAAGGAAAATGATGGATCCGACAACAGTTTAGTGCTACGGTGGCTAATCAAAAACTCACCTCTGACCCGCACTGAAATCTGCACTCCAAACAACCACGTTTGAACTTTTTCCAAACCAGTTTCCTCTAAATCTATGGAGGACATTCCTTAAATTTTAATGAAGGCCACAAGTTTTCATTTCTCAAGTACTCAGAGACAGAATGAAATGACCACATATGGGAAGGATAAAAAAAGCAGTTGCTTAGCCAGGGTGATTTTCTAATGATGAACATAGACAAAATGAGAATTTAGTTCATTCACAGACCCTTGATGATGGCTGTATATAGACACAGAAGCATGAGATTGTTTTGAGAAAAAAACTTTTCAAACCACATTTTATTCACAAAGGTAATTTTGTATCATTTTAAAAGGTTTTAATGGCTCTTCCTGAGCTCTAGAAAATCGCATTTGTGGTATCTAAGTTGTCTAGCTTCATAAACAGGAGGAAATAAAAAATTACTACAATATGTTGATGTCAAATAAAAGCTAACTTTCCAAGACATCATCACAGGATTATTTTTCTGTTAATTTTGTAGCATACGCAGAACACCTGAAAATATGGTTTAAAAATTCCCTTGACCTAAAACATTGCAACAGGAATGTTCCTATTACTTAAAAGTTTCAGTGGTTTCAGACCTTAAGCCTATGCCTAATCCAGGAATGATTTTCATCTATCCTACAATTCAGCATGAAAAAGGGCTATACATGGAAAGAAGGACAGAGGCATCTATTCTGACAGGTTGATTTGCCAAAAATAATGGTGGCTGTTTGAAAATGATCAGAGTTTTTGATTGCTAGAAGCAGTCCCATTAGGAATGTATTAGCAGGCAGAGTGCAGCTGAGGTGGTCAAAGGTGCATCGTAAATGCAATTTATCTTATCAATATCACTTTCACATATATAATGTGTAATGTTTGTATACCTATATGTTGTCTGGGTATATGTGTGTGAGGTGCAGAGAAACAAGTCCAGCTCTGCTTCAGTTTACTAATATACAGCTATTAAAATTGCTAGTTCTGTATAAACATAATTGAAAGCAGAAGTAGATGTGGCATGCATGTATTTCAAAATATAAACTCCATTGTGCAAGTGCCATAACTTCTTTGGTATCCTTTTGTATTTCAAGACAAGAAGTTGTAAGTTATTATTTCAGGGTAGATAGACGGATAGGTAGACATATGGCTAGATAAATTGATCAATTGATCAAATGATCAATCTTGATTTCTCTTTTATCTTCCAGGAAGTCAAACTGCTTTTTCTCAAATATTTTCCACTCACTGACGCCCTCCCTCTTGAGGATGTGTCAGCGAACTGAGTCTGGTATTTCCTCAATTAAGATATCTAAAGTGAAAACAGAGACAATCCTGCTCCCACTCCCTAATTTTTCCTCTGCCAGCCCAACCTTTTCCCATACACCCCTCCCTGCCTACGACGGTGGTGCCGGAATTTGTAGCACAGTGAAAAGGAGATGAAGCTCCTTGCCAGTCAGTTATCCTACATTCAGGTGTGCAAACAACCACATGCCATTTTATTCATGTGCATGCTCAGGAGTGAAAAACCCTGCCTTTCCAGGCATGTAGGGTTGCTCAGGCTTTGTCGTATTCCCTCCTCTGATGGCAACGCACGGAGAAAGTAACACAGCATGGCGAGCAGACGAGTCACTGCCATGAGGATGGGATTCTCCCAGGGACCCCTCTGTAATGCAAAATCTTCATTTGTCATCACTGCAAGTTAAATATTCATTCCTGTTTTCCATCAGCAAGGGAGAGCAGCATGAGGTTTCCTTTGAGCTCTGGGACAAAACAGTCATGGAGATTGTCAACCCAGGGCAAGAACAGTTTTAATAACAGGCCAGGTCTCAGTGATCTAAAATGCCAGTTTTCTCTTCCCCTCCTCCCTCTTCCCTTGCAAGCTCTCCCCTGTCCCATTTCATCAATCCCGCGCAGCCCTGGGCTGTGCTGGCCTTGCTGGGCTCTGCAGGGACAGTTACCACACGCCTGGAAACTCCTTTCCAGGTTCCCAGGACCTCAGCGGTTCTTTTAAAAGAGCTGTTTTTCATGACTTGAAAGTAAATAGACATAATTTCTAATCCCTGGAGCTGCAAAGTTATAGAGAGTTTAAAGCCCGCTGCTCCTACAGCATGGCTTGCAGTCCATTAGAGAAGAAGGGGGTCCCCATTTATCTGACCTTTCAGGAAACTGAAGCATCTCTTCTGCTGACTCTTTCATTGCCCCCAGAGAGCCACTGATGAGATCCGGCCGTGAAACAAGGAAGCAAAGAAGAGTTGTGATTTATTCCTATTTTTTCCAAGGAGAAGGGAGACAGATGGCAGAGCTGCCTCACCTCAGAGCTGTGTGCCTGCCCGCGCACACCGCACGCACACTGACACAGCTCTGACCGGGGTCCAAATCAGTGCAGCACACCGACTGACACCAGTTCAAGCTGGCCAAGGACGCGGCCCTCTCCATGGAGCTGTGGTGGGAGGCTGTGACTCAAAGTGGCAAGGGAGAAGGGAATAAATGTCAGGAATGAATCTTGGAGGGCTGTGTACTTTGCTCAGGCTGCAGAGAATGACATTTGGGATCTGCAAGGCACAGGTACACTAGTTCCCCAATCCACACCAGCCCTGCAGGCATTTTAACTTGCTGCTGACTTCTGCCGCCTCTTCTGAGACTCTTCCCCCAAGACGGACACTTACTTCACACCGACTGCCTTGCTGCCTAATATCCACCTGGCATAGCTGAGCTATTCTAGACCGGGTTGAGGGTATTCCTGCCTGTACTTCAGCTAGGCTCTACCAGCGCTGTGCCCTTTTCATTGCCCATTCCCTCTCCTGCTTTGCCTGGGAAGAGAGACCAGTTCCACCCACATGGCCGAACTGAAGATCTATCAGAAGAGCAAGGAAGACTCTTGCCCCACATTTCTCCTTTGCTTGGATATTCAGGTCGAGCTACAAATCTTGCTTTCAGAAACCCTTTCTGTTGATTTAAAAGGGCTGCTCCTGCCAGCGGATGTTTTATTTAAGAACAGTCTGGTACACGATAATTAATGTTAAGAGGCCATGTTTCCCTGCTGAGCAGTAGCTTATGTCAGGAGCAGCTCCATTTCCTGCGCTGGGAGGGCATGGGGATCAAGGCGCTGCCCTCCAGGAGTAGGGAGGGTCGGCTCCTAGCCTCGCAAACACCTCTGCCAGGCTGGCAAGGAATTTGTCATGGGACAGCTTAATTGGATTTAAATAAACACTAGCATCAGGGCAAGAGAGGCACAGAAGAGGACCCCAGTCACTGAGGGACACTCATGGGTGCATTTATTCGTTGCTGATGAGAACTCTGACTCTTTAAGCTCCCAGCCTGAATAATGCCTGCTCTGCCAAGCAGGTTTACTTCTTTGTTACTGTCTCACTTCCCCATGAACTTCTCTCTTCTTTGTCCTTAGCTGATGTTGGCTTTGCCACAGGGTTCAGATTCCTCCCCGGCTCCTTTTCTCTGGCTTAGGTGATGAAGATGGAATCAGCAGGCTGAGTTTTACCCCTGGCTCCCGCCACGTTCCCCCTCAAGTTCATCTGAGGGACACAAATGTCCCTCTCAGGTCACATTTGAGCTATGGAAGACACAGAAATCTAACCTGAGCCCACTAGGCAGTCTCCTTACAGAGCTTTTGTAGAGACAACTCTTGTCCAAGAAAAGGTTCGACCATCCAAAATCAGCCCTCTCGGGTCATGTGCACACATACATCCAGGGGTGCCCATTTCTGGGCACGGACTACTGGAGGAAATTTAAAAAACATGCTTAAACTCTGATTTCCCCTGGTTTATATCTCAGGGACACAACTCCACTCTGGAGGTCAGGCTTCCTGTGGTTTAGATGTCTGTCATGCTCCTAAGTGTGATAACAGCCTCTGTTAACAGCGAAGGTAGCAGAAGCCCAGGCGTGGAGATGGCAAGGTTTGGTGCTAGGTGTTAATATTTTGGAACACGATTACCTTCAGTAGCATGAAACCCATCTGTGCTGGGGCACATGGGAGGGCTAAGGGGAAGGTCCAGCTGACGTGGGAGTGGGAAGGCTCGCACGTGTGTGCAGCCCCACAGTGAGCCACCCTCCGCTCGCACCTTCCAGTCCTCTGCACTGGCACACCTGGCTGTGCGCACGCTCACTCCAATTCCCTTTCCAAGTGTTTTTGAAACAAAAATGGTAGCCGTGTTCACAGAAGATCAGCCAGTCACTCTGCAGAGTTGGGTTTTTAGGTTTTGGGGTGCTGGGGGATCTTTAAACATCTGAGGTGCCATTTTTAGTGGAATCAGCACTAGACAAATTCAAGGTAGCCCTTCCAGCGCAGGCAGAGTCAAATCAATGTTACAAGACAGTGAAGAGCTCTAATCAATAAACATAGCATGAGAGGGTAGTAATAGTCAGAGGCAAGTATAGCCATTGCACCTGTATCATTCTGCTATATAAATATTTACAAGGCCTGGTACCAAGTATATTAAAAATGATGCCAGATTCCCAGGGCCCTTTGTCCTCCCAAAGCCTCCTCCCTCCACGGCTGGCTCTCTTGGCAATGCTCTCAGCATGGCTCTTTCCAGGCGCCATGAGGAATGATGGGCTAAAACCACCCCCAAACGCCCACGCTCTGCCCCACGGGGAGGGGCAGGGAGCAGGCAGGGGAGGTCGGGGGGGTTCAGCTGTACCACGCCACTGAGAGCACCGCTCCTGCATTGCACCTGCCCAAAGGCATTGCCTCCTCCCAGGAGATTAGCCCAGATTCAGCCCTGACAATATTGAGATCACTGTGTCTTTTTCTCTTAAATATAAAAGCATGTAGGAACCTACAGGGAGTCAGAAGTTCACAGACCGTCTGGTACTTGCTTGAATTGATGTGAACCTCTGCTGTGGAAATTTTTCTAGGACATGCTTTCTCATGAACACGCCACACTTTCAGTCTGGGTGAAAATACCACAAGAATAACCTTTCTCATGGTATTTCAGTATTTATTTTCTGGTTCCTGTCCAACCCTAAATCAGGAAGTGCAGAAGCGTGAGAAAATTTTATAAAAAGAAAAAAAAAGTTTAATAATGGTTTTTAAGTCTCCAAAAAGTTTCTGTTCTGCTCAAGCCTGAGGCAAAAGTTTTGTTCTTGTTTTATTCCAACAGGTTCATCCATTCTTAGCTGCTTCTGCAAGAGCTGTCACATCACTGTGAGGCCATCGGCACAGAGGCCGGGGGAAGCCTTGAACCTTGCTGTTGACTTCTGATGCGTTACTGATTCCTCAGCCAAGTCACTTAGGCGCTTTGTGTGTCTGTTTCCCAACCTCTTTATGAAGATAGTTAATATCTATCTTCCTTTGAGAAGTGCTTCAAGATCCTTGAGTGAAACCTCCTATGCAAGTGTAGAGTTTTTTTATAATTAATATCCCTTCTTTTTTACCCCAACAAGTGTAACTGAGCCTGTACATACCCCTTTAAGTCTTTAAACAGTGGAATCCTTTCATAGTGACTTAGGATATGATGTAATGTCTATGCATTGTTAATGGGACCAAAGTGTAATAAACATTCATTTTAATGAACAAAGCAAAGAGATGTAACTCAGAAGACCCACGGGGAGATGCGTTGTATAGAGTTGCCATGTTTGCATACATGCTTTTCTGACTGCAGTCAGTTTTAACAAGGGTAAAATACTATTGACGTTAAATCACATGTGGGTTTTTGTTGTGTCTATTTTTTTGTTGTGTGTTTTTCTTTTTTTTTTTTTTAATGAGCCTCAGAATTGCAGGGGTGTTCCTGAAGACATAATGGCTACATCTGTACTAATAAGCTAAATGTGTCCAGGACTGTGCAGTGGCCCCAAGGCCAACTGGCACAGAGAAGCCTACCTCCATGCTATTGAACTCCCCTTGTCTCCAGAACAGCAGGGCCACATCCAACCCACCTCCTGGGAACCGGCGCTGGCTGGCGCTGGCTCCAGCACCGTGCCAGGAATTGTTTGGAAGAGTGTTAGCTGGCACTAGGCTCGGCCATGCCAGGGACCATTCGAACAATTAACAGCGCAGACATGCGAGTGCCAGAGCCTGGCACCATTCCCCGACACTGCTTGATTTATTAATATCGAGTAGCCATGTGGCCTGCAGAGCCTTTATTGCTGGTGACAGTACCGGGAAAGGAGAAAGTTGGGGTTACTTTTGCAAGGCTGGCAGATAGAAAAAAAACAGGCTGCTTGGGTTCTTTTCTTGTAAACTGCACATGCTTTATATGGAAATTATTAAGAGACAATCAAGGCGGGAGCCTGCAATGCTGCATTGGCAAAGCTGCTTTTCAAAGTGTGGTAGTGTTTTGAAAAAGGCTTCACGCTCAAGGGTGCTCGGTACTGAAGAATACCTGGGCAAAGTCATTTTAAATCTGGGACATAACCAGGACAAATTACTGTTTTTACAAGTCCACCCAGTCCCATGCAGTCCCTGGAACCCTGTGGTACCACATTTAGAACTTGCTGCGACTGAGTAACTAGAACATTTCATGCTACCACATATGAACCCTTTACAAAAAAAATGTCTTGACTGAGCTCCTGTGCTTCACTGTTGTCCAGATGATGTTCCATTAAAAGCCTTATGAAACTGTGCTCTAGAAAGATATGTTCTTCCATTCGTGTTTTCCTAGAAAAAGTTTGCAAGAAGTAGTACATGGAAAGCAGGGGGAGGTAATTGTGTCCTCATCTAATTACTAAGTAGTTTTTTCCAAAAATTTCCTAGCGTCAGAGCAAAATTAGCAGTACCACATGTGTACAGCAGAAGCATCTGTCTTTGATGTATGACTTACATACCTAGTGAGACAATTAGGTTAAACACTAAAGAACAGTCCTTGAGACCTTATAAACAGTTAAATATGAGAAACCTGCCCATCCAACCCAACACTTCACATCATTAGCATATAGGAATTTCAGCCTTTCCTTTTCTTGCTGGGAAATGAATGCTGAATCACTCAAAAGAGAAATTGCTTAACTTTCTTTTGTTGATACAGCCATGGACTGACAGGCTAAACAGGCTTCTGAACCCTTCCATAAAAAAATTGTGTCAGGAAGTGATGGGCCAGGAGCAGACAGCCGTGATAGCAGGTTCATCAACTTACTTCTGTGTATGACACACATTGGAAGACAGCGTAGAGTCCAGGGCCCCACCACAATAAGCACTTTTCTAATCGGTAACAGGCAGTTGCCCTGAGGAGCTCCTGGTGAAGCAAGGTGCTGATGCTTGTTCAGGAGACCTGGGTTTTGCTCCTGCTATTGTTTATTAGTTTATTTTACTTCCTCCCTACCTCTAGACTCAGTTCAGCAAAGCACCATGTGCATAGCCTCTCTAGGTTTCAACAACAATTTAGGCCCTAAACCAGTGCTGTAATGTTTTTCTCAGTGGGCATGTGCTGTTGGTCAAGCCAGAGGCTGTTCTGTACCTGCTTCCAGCCAGCAACAACTTCTCAGCTGCCTGAACACATATCAAAGTTTGAGCATTTATTCCTTTTTTGGAAGAGCCAGGCTTCTAGAAACTGCGGACAGCAGGCTCTTTTGCCAGGTTTCCTTTCCCTCTGCTTTCACCCTTGCCTCCTGCTTTTCTTACTGCCACCAACTCTGGAAGTGGAAGAGCCCAAGGACCATGAAACCAGCTGGTCTTGTTCAGCCCCAGCCAGCCAGCACGGGAAGCCTCATGAGCGGGGCTGGCTTCAGCCCTATGGCCAGCGTGGTCCCATTCCAGAGGTCCTGGCAGTACCGAAGAGCACCTGGGCTGAACTGGATTTGTTTCTGAATGCCACTCTGAAGCCCATTTTACTTGAGCTTGAGTATCATGGGATTTATGGCATCCTTGTCCTTCTTCTCCTTCATCTGGGTCAGGCTGCAGGGCTTTTACATCATCGAGCTAATATCAGTACGATGTCAGCAGGACACAGAAGAGTATTCCTGTGACTAAGAGTTGACCAGGATGGGCTCCTCTACCTGGCCCCTGGACCAAGGCAGTCTTTGCCAAGACTTGCTAGATTGCCATAGATTATGCACAGCCAGACGGTGAGCTCTGCCAAATACTGCGTTAATTCTTGATGACAGCTGCTGCTCTACAGGGAAACAAAAGACTGTTCGTACCGAGCAGACACTCAGCCTCCTTCCAGCACTTTGTGTGGTGTTTAGCTTTAAATGTGTTTTGTCCCAGCACCTTAGCAAGACTTTGTGGTACAATAGGAAGCTTAGAAGCCATAGGAATGCATAAGGCCAGTCCTTGATTCATCCTGTAACCTAAAAATACAGACTAATTCCTGCAGCGGTTATTTTAGTACCAGACAGCAAACTGCTTCCTTGAGATGAAAAGGCTCAAATACCGGTACCCTCCTCATAAACAGGATCTTGATATATAGAGAGGAGAGTCAGATAATTTAGACTGCACGAGGCTCACACAAATGTAGACACAAACATACACAAACATGCCAGCAAGGCGAGATAAGCAGCACAGCTCTTCACAGAAATTCCTGCCTGTCATTCCTTTTGAGGTAAAATAAGTAAATAATTTTTAAAAATTTAAAAAATTAAAAAAGAAAACAGTGAGGCTCTCCCTTTGCATTTCTGCTAGCCTCTTCCTGCACTTGAGAGGTACCAGTCTAAACATGCTCTCCCAGCCTTCCTACACCTGAAAGAATATGAGTTCATAAAAAGACTGCCAAGATTGTGTGGCACCTTAATGCAGCACCCGGTGTTTTCTTTGCTTCTTACCCAGAGGTTGGTCCCAGCTTATATAAGGAGGGGAAAAAAAAAACCAAAACAAAAACCCTGTAGGGTTGTGCTGTTCACACCACACACTCTATTTTCTGTTAGATAGACCAGAGAAACTCTGGTTGTGCGTGTTGGAATTGCAAAGTATTTAGACTTTGCAGCCAGCCCTGTTGGTGGAGCTACAGCAAGGAGGGACACATGTTTGTGGAGTCCTGAAGTCATTCTAGGCACAACCCTTTGTCATTGCCCTTCTGTGTCTTGAATCAATCAGTACTTTTTCTTAAATGCAATAGTCTCCAGTAGTATTTGGGAGTACTCCATGCCAGGAAATCTAAATCCCCCTAGCAAACAAATAGCTACTGATTCCAAAAGGACTTTTCAGAAGTCAACTTCTCTCAAAGGTTTGACTCCCTACTCATTTCCACCACTGGGATTTTAAGGGCAGCCTTTGTGAGTAGGGAAGAGCATGTCTGAAACCTGGTGAATCACCATTTAAGAAAAGGTTTCAAGGGTCCATTTACTATGTTGAGGTCTGACAGCAATATAGCTGTTAAGCAGATTTCTGAGATGTAGAAGAGGGTAGTGAGAGTTTCCAGCTGAAGAAGAACTTTCTCACCACTTTCAATATCTTTTTGCTTGCACGCCACTGAAAATGAAGTGCAAATAAATAAGTGAACTTGGGGGCGTTGGACGTGAAGCAATTTTTATGGAGAAGTAAGAGGAGCAGCTAAGGCAAACAGCCAGCCTATGTTATGGGGAGAACAGGGGATGACCTCCACTGTAACACCACTGGAGTCACCAGAGGTGCTCCAAAGAGGACCTGAAACTGCAGCCTCCATTGACAAGGGATGCTGTTTCAGGTGGGGATAGCTGCAGCTTTGGTGTTGGGCAGGAGGATAACACTCTTCGTTAAGCACAAACCAGCCCCTGTACCTCTGGATCCAAGGAGGATCAGTGCCGTTTGGACAAGTACACACAGCTCAGGGACTTTCACATCACTTAGTCTCCACTGTTGGGTCAGAAATCTCACAGGCCAATTTTGGTGTGTTTACTCAGCTACGTTAGCCTTTCCTTCCAAGAAACACAATCATGACAGGAACAAAAATTACCTTCTTTCACACCTCAGAACGGGTTCAATACAAGTTTGTTTTGCTCTCAGATTAGGGTTGGGCAGATGCAAGGGTGTTGTTTCTGATTTTATCCAAGCTGGTTTATTCCTGCTTTGCTTCTGTGTGCCTGCTGTCTTTGGAAGAGCCTCCCCCACAGTAATAAGGTGGCATCTCCCCAGACTGCCTCCAAGCTACCTCTGACATTCATGCTGCAACCCATCCTCCAGAGCGAGCAATCAATTACAGATAGTCAACAGCTCCTTAGAGCAGTTTTTCCAAGAGTGAGTGAAAAATAAGAAACACTAATAATTATGTCGGGCAGCTACAGGCTTATTACAAAAAAGAAATCAAGCGAAAAGTGTAGCGCCTCAGCTGATAGCTTCTCCCACATGGGTCACAAGCAGCCAGCAGCCGCCTTCCATGTGCCCCCACAGCTGGGGCACGGCTCCAGTTAGGGGGCAGGAGAGCGAGGGAGGCTGCCTCGGCTGGTTTCAAGAATGGATAGCAGAAAAGTAGCTTTTCCAGTTAAATCCTTCACTGGTGTTAGGAACAGGCACCAACACCCCCATGCTGACATCCAGCTGCTTCTTACTGTCCTCCTGCCTCCCACCCCCACATGCCTCTGGCAAGGAGACCAGTGTCCCTCTTCCTAAGATTGAGCTGGGGGGTGAGGGGGCCAGCTAGTCCTGTCAGCAGTACCAGGGCGGTGAGCAAGCCCACATATAAGCACATCATTCAGGATACACATGCAACAGGGGCTGAATTTTCTTGGTACAGACTACCTTCACTTTGGCTTTTCTTAGCTTGTGGGTACTTTTCCTTTACAACCTGCAAAATGCTTGTCCCGTATATTTTCCAGCACATGCATGCAGCATTTTCTGTGCCTGCTACTTCACAGAACGCTTTGAACAAGCTCAATAAAAACACATTTATGCCAATGCTGGCTTCTTTTGTCAGAGCAAAAACAGTCCGGCTCCATCTCACAGACCTCCTGCTGCTCTGCGTGTGTTAGAGCCAGCTTGAGTGCCTTTGCTGTGCCCTGCCAGCAAGCACGCTCTGCTGCTGCCCTCGCGCTCTCTTGCTTTCCTTACCAGCCCCTCTCCATCTTAGGAAATAATTAGCAAAGAAGAAATAATAAAACAATATAGAGTGCACTTCTGAGGCTTCCGACAGCTGTTGGCAGCCGCACTCACGTACTCCTGGAGTTGCTTGGCTTCCCTAGAGACCCACTTAAGCCTTCTCTTTTTGGGTGCCCCCCTGCCTCTGCGCACCTGGACTGAGGTCAGATGAAGAGGAAGGTGCCCGCACAACACCAGCCTCTTGAAACACATGGAAACGGCAAGAGCAGGCAATACACATTTCCCTCGGGGCAGAAAAAGCAAGCCTTTGCAGTATGGCAGTGTCCCACTGCATAACGCCCTGTCATAATAAATAGGTAGGCTGTAGGTATAGGCTATAAATAGGTCCTATAAAGTGCTATCAAAGCAGCATACATCTGTGGTGTTGCTAGCCTCAGCCAAAAGTGTCATAAATTATAAGAGCAACGGCAGAAAAGGTTATGACAGCCTAATGAGTGCTTGTGAGTAGTGAATTTGCAGTTTGAGGGATAATAGAGCGACAAGTCTGCAGGCTGCAGAGCTCCCTGGCACCAAGATAGGCACCGAGGGGACATCTCTCCACTTCCCACTTCTCAGGAGAAATGGCCAAAGAGGAAGACACAACTCCTTTGCTATCTCCTCTCAGACCTCAGCTGCTTTACTGCGAGCCACTACAAAGGTGTCAGTAAATAGCAATCACAGTGATGAAATTTCCTTCATAAGTGTCCAAATAAGTGCCAAGTACTCCACCGCCAAGGTACGGCCGGAGAGCAAAGCGATACTTTATTCTTGCACAAGGCCAGACATAAACAAGCACTCTTAATGGGGCTGGGGAAAGGGATTTGCAGTCCATTAGCTACCTGCTGAGCATTAAAATCTTTGGCTCCATGGATGTACTGATAGGGCATGTTTCTTGTGTTCTTCCCCTGAATAACGAGAACAGACAAAACTACAGACTGTAGTACAAGCCATGAGAGATGCCTGTAGCTGCGGTCCTGCAAGAACAGGATTTCTTGTTGTGAGCAGCTTAGGAGTAGCCTCTCTGTGGGCGTAGCTGTTCAGTAGCATTTCATGTCATCATCCAGTCACACCTATGGACTTCTGCACCAAGGACATCAGGATTTTCTGACATCCCGGGAACCTCCATGCCAGTTCTGCACAGCCCAGAGCATTCCTTCTACCTTGCCATACACATAACATGGCATATGTTCACCAGTTTCTTACTGATGTCATATGATTGCAATATCCTTATCCGACTAGCGAGCTCAGGCATGCTTGGCTCACATCGTATCTCAATTAATTTTACCCACAAACATTGATGTACTAAGTCCTGAAACAATGCCTACGTAACTCCCCAGGGCATTGTTTTGATTCCATCCTGGAACAAGGTCACTCTTCTCTTGACTGATGGTTTTTCATTCTTTATCTTTTCCTAACAGTTGTTTCTTAAACAAGATTTTCACTGGCAATCAACAGAATAATCTTCAAAAACTTTTTGAAAGTATAAATTTTCCTACTAGCTGTCATTTAGAAGCTTAAAATACATGATTTAAGTTTTTTACTGCTGGTTGAATCAAATAGACAAATATGAATTTAATGTCTAAAGGCTACCTCTGATGACCAGAACATCCTGCAAAAGAGAGATGCACAGCTAGCAAGCGCACAGTCTCTAAAAGAAGTCTGATCGCATTTGCAGAGCACCAAATCTGACCTGAAATTTTCTGACTGCTATCAGTGCCCAGGCTGCATCTCTCCAGAGCTCTGTATTACTCTACCCTATGTGTCTCTATGGCCACAAGTCTGCACCAGGTACTGGCAGGTACCTTTCTCCAAGGACAGCTGGGAGAACCTCTCAAGGAAGGCTTGCTTCCACCATTGCCTAACTTACCTGCCCATAATTCCCACCTGAGGTAAGGACCACAGATCCTTTCCATTATGCTTTTTCACTCCCTGTCTCATAAGCCCTTCTGGAAAAGGGCTCTGAGCTATCCCAGAAGCCTAGCGTGCCACCTCACACATCCTGCCTGCTACTCGCAGCTCCATCCAGCCTACTCCACCAATGTATCATCCTCCAGCGAATATGACAAGCCACTTGTCTGGAGACAGTGATTCTCCAATCACTTACATCTTCTGAAGCTCTTCCAAGCATCCAGGGGACCAGAGAGGGAGCCCCACACCCCGGGTGGATGGTGGGGGACTGCGCGTGGCTGCCGAGTAGTTCGGCTCCAGGCTTTCTTTCCAACAAGTGACCTGCAAGTGAAATGTGGGAGAAGTAGTATCCAAATCATCATCTGGTATAAATCAACAAAGTCCCACTAAAGACATTAAAGCTCTACTGGTTTACACCATCTGGGAATTTGGCTGCAGGGGAGGACTTCTTAATGTCAAGTTTTTAGCCTTTATCACAGATATACACGGGAGGAAAGCTTAATGCCCTATCTGCTCTCAGCGAGCGTTACCAACCCCTACAGAGATCAATAGGAGCTCCCTGCTCACATCAAGAGCAGAATGATGCCCTAAAATTAGCATGTGTTTGAATCAGTGCATTGTATCTTGTTTGCAGATTAGTAGCACTGAGTAGATATTGAGGGCATAGGAAAGCTAGCCAGTTTAAACAAAGTAAGAATTGACCTAAATTTCTGCTAAGCTGAAACTGATCTTTTTGGATGGGAGAGAGAAGAAAAGGTGTCCACAAATACTCATGGTTTGGTTTGTATGATTATTTCTTGTCTTCTCACGCACCTAGCTCCAGCAGACAAGAAATAGTAAAATTTCACATACTTTGTACTTGGGCCAAATGGAGAGGCATTGGGCCCCTGTCCTCGGAAGGGGCAGCTTCTCTTCTAATTTATAGACCAAGCAGATACACAAATAGGCTTTGGGTGGTTTATCTAAATCCTCCAAAGCTGTGCCCATCAACTAGCTATAAGCTTGGGTAACTCCTTGGTTAGACCAGAGTGTCTCAAAAAGACAAATCATGTTTGCTCTGTAGCATTTCACATATTCCTGCATGCTGTCTCACAATCGTATTTGAAATAACAAAACTGAAAGATATCTGGAGTGACATGAAACATGTATATTCTTTATATTTATGATACCAGTAAATTCCCTTGAGGCACTGCCTTTTTTGTTTAATGCAAGGAGTATGAAATGTGGGCTGGGTAACAGATATTTTATGAATGCAGCCTTGCCTTGAGCAACTGATTGTTTAATTGAAAAGATTAAAAAATTGAAGCATGCAAAAATAAGAAAGTAAAATAAATTAAAAAAGAGAGACCATGAGCACGCTATGAGTATATATATGAGTTTCAGCGAGCTAGCACCTGAATTACAATTGTAACAGTTTATGTCTTCAATATACAGACTCTTCCTCTAAGAACACTTTTGTAATATTTTACAACTTCTGTAGCTTACCTCTGTAGCTTACTGAAGGAAAAAAAGTCCCACACTCTGCTTTGGAGTTTATCTTTTTCTAAACCAGCTGAGATTTTTTTAAATTTTTTTTGTCATTTTATATTTCTGTTCTGTGGATAATATTTTTCTTGCTGGAAGAAGGTAAAGGGTGTATGCAAAGAACCATTTCCTCTAGGTCCTAGCGCACTTCCTCTGTCTGCGTTTAAGCCAGGAGGGGAAAAAAAACATGTGAGCTCCCATTTCACAATGCTGAAGTGTAAGCACCCTTGTTTTCTTTCTGCTGTTTTGTCACCTAGTTGTGCCTTTTTCTTGTTCATCATAGGGATGCATCTTTTTCTTTTTTAATCCAACATAGTCCATGGGTGAATGATTAGAGATCCGGTGAAAAGAAAAACTAGTGAAATGGACTGGTTATTGATATGCAGTGTTTCTGTTAGTGTATTTATCCACTGATTCCACTGTTATGAATAATACACATATTCATCATGCCACTGCTTCAAGGGACAATGTTCTTATCCAGGTCCTCTGTGCATTTTAAGTAGCTAGAGCTTCCCCTGAGGTCTGGGACTAAAGGACTAAACTTATCTTTGGTGTAAACTGTACTGAGATCAGTGAAACCACTGAGACCCAGGATGAATCTGACCCAGGGAGAGAGACTCTCAAGAGCTCCATTTAATCTCTGTCGCAGCATGGTTTTCCCTAGGAATCTCCATAGCCATCCATCTCTCTAACACACATAATAAATAATTTACTTGCAGATATAAGGGAGCACTTTGCTTCAATCTGCTAATGATCTTAGCACTGAAAGGGGCTCTACCATGCTTAAACCCTCTTTACATTGCCTGAGAGACTCAAAGGGCCATTACAGTAAAATGAGATGACAAGAAATAGAGAGGAGACAGTACAGTGAAGCATTTAGAATTACAGAAAAAACCCTTATGTCCTTCACCTCTTTATGGCACATTTGTGATGTCTTTTGTACATAACAGTAGTTGTGAACATTTCCACCACAATTTTCAGGTGGATCTATGGTTACTTGAATACCCAAGTGAGATTCATCTCAAGTCACCTTGACTGTCTAGTCAACAAAGACCAACACTTCTGCAGAAGTCTCTTTCTTTATTACAGGTGGAGCCTACATGACTTGCACAGAGGTTTTGATGGCTAAAGCCAAGTGAGATGACTCCCATTCCTAAATATCTGTCTGAACTCAGTCCCTTCTGCTCAGGCCAGGTGTCCCCTTGCCATTTGCCTTGCATATTCCTTTGAGCACGGTGAAGGGGCAACTGCAGGACCCTGGGGTTTGCCTTCAGCCATCAGCCAGTGCCTCCCTGAAAACATCAGGTATGGAAACAGGATACAATTGCAAATAAAAGCCATCATACATATGTGTCACAGCACAGAAAGCATTTTTAAAAAATGTAAGAGAAATGTCAAGACAGGTTTCAGAGGCCAACTAACTTCTGGTCTTGCTTGCCTCCTGGCCTGAGCCCTGCTAGTATGGCAAGTACAGCAGAGATCCTCTGAGTTAGTACCTTTGTAGCAGGGAAATGTGCTTGCTGCAATACTTTCCTCACTTGCACAGGGTCTGTCGTCTATCTGACTGACCCCCATGTTACATACATTTGAGGACTCCCTAACTCAAAATTACCTCAATGCTGGCTTTTCCTACCAAATGTTCCAGTCTAGAATCTTCCAATATAAGGAATTCTTTCATGGTAGTTTTAATATCTCTGGCTAATTTCCTCCTTGATCTGTCCTTTTTTATTGCCCTAAGTAATTCATTTCCATCCCTGGCACTGCAGCTTTTAAGAATTGATTTAAAATTAATACATGAATAAAACAGTATAAATAATGTATGGTTGCTGTATTTAATATTAATAGCCCTTAAATGAGGAAAAATTGCATACCTGCAGATGATTTGCAAAAGGACAGTGGGGCCATACTATTAGATTGCAAGAAGGCGTATTGAGGTTTCCCAGTGCTTCTCATCATAAGAGATTTTTTATCTCAGTGGCCTGCAGATTTGTCAGACTTCCCTCCTGCAGAGATTCTTTTGAGAATGGGCTTGTGCCTCAGAGAGAATTATTCACTGTTATGCACATTGTGAAAAACATCTCCCAAATAGCTCAAATGTTTCTGTGAATGAAATAAGGGGGGAAAGTGTGTCATTTGCTGATGTAAGACAAGCTGAGTGAGCAGAGCTAGCAGCACTGTGCTATGGAGCACGAGCCAGGCAGAGATGTAGGCAGTCTGTCTTGTAATGTCCCTGTGAAAGTTCCCCTCCTCCCTCAAATCTGGCCATGTGAATGTGTTTGAACCTACCGAGCACAGACTTGCTGGGGCACCTCAGTATGTGTTTCCTTGCAGAGGGCATGCAGCAGCCTGGTGCTAAGGAGCCTGCCTGCTCTGCTGTGCATCATGGCAAGCCTGAGCTCCTACAGCAATGGTGCTCCCCCTAATCTGAACTCCATGGGGAAGAGTCAGGCCAGAAGAACCAGGCTGGTGGATGAGGACACAGGTTGGTGGATAAGAACAGAGGCCAAGATGGAAGATAAGACCACAAGCTGGCAGGGCAAGGACCAGAAAGGTAAACTAGGAACTAGAGCAGAGTCCCAATGTGGTAAGGAGACCAGGATTTAGTAAAACTGGGAACTAAGGAGCATGAGACGGAGAAGAAAACACTGGGATGGGCAGTGCCATTCATGGAGATGTTGAATCTCCTACCTTTGGGCACCTCAACGTGCCTTCACCCTCCTGCCAGCACCAGTATCTCATAGCTAGTGCATGCTACAGCACACCCAGAGCTTCTGCAGAGCCGTGACCTTGCCCATGGCCCTGCCAGGAGCCCGAGAAAGCAGAGATGTGGAGGTGAGGTTTTGTCTCAGCTTTCAAACATACCTCTTTCATATTCTTTTTTAATCTGGAAGAGAAAGCACGGGAAGGCCCTGGCATTTAGGAAACAGCTTCCATCCAGACAAGCTGCCTTCTCTCATTTCACCCTCCACAAAGATCACACACCACTTGCCTTGTTCACCGTGCGGCTCTGCCATCATGCAGGTCAGGTGTGACAGGGCTGGCAGGGGTGGGGTCTAAGGGGGACAAAGGCTGAGACCAAGGAGACCGGCATCCACAGGACATGCTTAGTTTCCAGCAAGCAAGGGGTTAATGCTGGTCTGAGCCCTCACACAGGTGTAATGAGTCAGGGCCGGGAATGATGGCTGTCAAGGAGGGAATACAGGAAACTTTCACTCTTTAGGAAGGAAGACAGCCGGGAGAAAGGATTGTTTCACACCCGATGAGCACAGGGCTCATTTGTCCATCAGACCAGGGATTTCACCTCGCTTTCTAATGAGTCAGGCAAATGCTCCTTTTGTTTCCCACATATCCAGCATGCTTTCCACCACCTCAGACACAGCCCTACGGATATCTCACTGCCCTGAAAGCTTTTCTCTCAGTGGCTTTTCTTTACCTGCTTGTTCAGTTGTCATCTCACCGTGACCTCATGGTCCCCTTGTCATTTTCAGTGGGGAGAGAAGGAGCTTCATGGTGTTTCACACCAGGGAGGTGCTGGTCAAGCTTCGGCAGCAATGGCTGAGCTGCTAGAAGTGAAAAGGTTGCTCAAAAGAGACTTCATGTGTCTCTAGTGATGGTTTTGTGACTCTGTTCTTAATCTTTCTGGCTGTGTGTGATTATTTGTGTGGATGTGGAAGGAAAGAGCCAGCACAGAGACGAGCGTGGTAGGAACCTCCTCCACGCTGAGTCCCTGCAGTGTCTGATCTGTGGGTGATTAGTCGACTTGCAGTTTTTCTTGTCTGGAGCCCTCCTCTGCTGTGGTCCCAGTTGTTTCCATAGTCTCCCCAAGGTGAAGGGATGTTTATTTTTTCCCTGGATGACCTTCTCAAAAGTAGGCAATGAGGATTTCCAAATATTCCTAGCGATGTCAGTAAATTCCCAAACTCACTGGATTTGTTTTGTATACTGTTCACTTATGATAGCAGCCTGGCTTTAGAGAAGAACATCTTCTGTCATTCAATGGCAATACTTCATCAAGACATTGTTTAGCTACACGGCTGTGCCATGCCACAACTCAACTCTGGCATATTCAGCTAAAGAGGCAGGACTCAGCACCTCCAGGTGGAGAAAAGGACCGATGTGACACTCCAGCACTAGGAGATAAATGGCCAGAGACGACAAGATGTGCCTGATTTAATTTAAAATAACACATAGAACTGACTTGATTAGTTATAGTGTCAGACTACAAATGAGTCTGGCTGCACACAGCAGTGCAATGGAGCAGTCATGGAAATACAGAATTTTTCACCAAAATCTCCCACGAGTCCAGCTTGGACCGAACATTAGCCCAAAACCAGGCTTGCAAACTCTGTGGCAAGGTAAGCGACAGGAGAAACGCCTGCGCTTGTCGCTGGAGGGGCTGTCAGGTTTGCAGGGGAAGGCTGGGGGTAGGGAGGGGGAAATAGCCAGACTTTGCAAGTCTACCTGGATCCGCAGAGAGATGCTGAAGGAGGCTAGATGGGTGCACAGCTATTTAAGGAACAGAGGAGCTTACAGCTGCAACCACTGCATCCAAAAGGCTGATTTAAAGGCCAAGAAACAGTGTGATGGTCCACTGATACAGGGAATCTATTCTGAACCAAGATGAGGGGTGTATAGCATAATGCCACGTAGGGAGCCAGAAATACACGAAGGAGAGTAATCCTGTGCTAGCAGGAAAGAAGCCCCATCCATGTCCCTGTAGTGTTCTCCCTAAGCTTAAGGCCAACCAGCTTGAATTCAAAAATTCACCAAGCCCTAGCTTGTTAGGGATGTGTAACTTGAGCTGCTGCCTCATGATGGGGTCTGAATTTAAAGGTGCAACTTCTGTTTTTTACCCCAGGTCAGCCTGGTTAAAGAACTGATATTTTACCAAAGTAGAAGAAAGCAGAAAAGGGTCCAAAACCTGAGATGCAGGTTCACTTTGCAGAGAAGATCACATTCACCTCAAACAGAAGATACCTTGGCACCTCCTGCTCCCCTGGTATTTGCAGGTGGCTTCCCCCAGAGCCCCGCTGTACCAGGGCAAAGAGTCTTGTGGCTGCTGCAGTGCCTGGACTTGGACATGCTCGGGAATTTAATGTGGTGGTAACAGCTAAAATGCAAGGCTGAGGGAAGTCAGGCAGAATAACTGAGAGAACATCAGCGATCACCAGCAGGATGCATCAGGCTGGAGCAAGACGTGTGGCATGGACCAAGGAAACATGAGTTCCTGGGGGGGTCCCCATGGGTCAGTAGGTGTGGTCTCCAGGGGAGGGACAACTGGCAGCCAGACCAGTGCTTGTCACAAAAAACGTTAACCATGAACCCATTATTTGCCTACAAATATGACAAAGCCAGCTCAGGAGCAGGTCAAAAAAAGTGATGCATAAAACTGAGAAACAGAAAACAGGATCTGCCTGGGCATTTCCCAGATGAAATACTTCAGGTTTTGAAGCTGGGCTGACCAGAAAACTCCATCTTTTCTCACCAAAAGAGAGGAAAGAGGCTGGCTGGGAAGTGAGGAAGGAGTAAGAGTCACGCTCTGACGTGAGTTCCCCCAGAGAACACCTGAGCCATCAGTGCAAATCAAGCAGCCAGCACCTTTTTGCCCACGGCTCCCAAATTCCCTTTGAGTGTCCTTGCCACTGACCTAGAAAGCACACGGGTTTTGTCGCCTCCGTTCAGCAAACCAAGCTTGCTCTCCCTCCACATTTCCTTTGTTTTTATCTAAAGGGCTGGAATCAAAACAAACGGTTTCTGCAGCCTCAAAACAAGACATAGTCTATATTTAGACATGTCAGAAATTCTGAATAGTAGACCCAAAGCACTGTTGTTTCTATTTCTCAGCATTGCCAGCAAATCAAAGTATATGTTACTTGCTCTTCTCTATCCTTACTGTCACTCGGGAAGCCCAGGTTAATACAGCAGTGATAAAAGGTAACGAGACAGTCTGCTCAAGTTAGTACATCCAGGTTAGAGGTGAGCTTAAATCTACTGGGTAAAAGATAAAAGACAAATCCACTGGGGAAAATTGTCCTTAGCCTTTTTGCTCAGAGCTAATTTAATAGGGCAGAACAAGGCAAGCTGAGAAGACCCTTCCCAGCCCATGTGCACACTGTATCTGATGTCTGAGTCCAAACCCCAGCAAGGCGAGCTCCCCGCCAGCCGGGCAGGGGAACAGGCTTTGCTGGGACAGCCTGATGGGCACGAAGCAATCACCCCCTGCATAACAGCAGTTCAAACTCATCAAAGGTCTGCTACGATTTTTCCTACCAGAGGAAAAACATACATTTGCACAAAGTGACAGTCACGGATTACTCTGCCAGCCTGATTGCCCGGGCCACGAAGGACAGAGCCAAGCCTGGAGCGCCAGGTGCCCAGGGGCTGCTGCAGGGCTCTGGCTTGTCTCCTGTAGGTGGAGAGTGGCAAGTTGTGCAGGCAGCCAGAGGGGACAGACCCTTCGCACACGCCTCCCATGGCACAGCCCTTCCCGAGCAGCCAAGGTTTTGGGGCCTGAGGCCATATATGGAGCAGGGAGCATATGTGGAGAGCATGACTGTTTAAATGCCTGAAGCCTGAATCGCCTCCACTCCAGCTGCTAGGTTTTCTTGGAAGTTACGTGCTTCACTTCCCGGGTGAGTGGCGTGCCGACATCCAGGATGCTTTTGTCAGGTCTGAGAAACAAAAGAGAAACAATTTGTAAGTTGCTGAGATACTTAGCTTTCACTGCGGTTTGGTGACAAAAAATGTGTAGGAATTTCTCACTACTTACTGCAAAGTGGAGCAAGGTATATTGGGAAGTGAAGGAAAATGTGAGCGTGGGAGACAGATTTTAACCAGAGAAGGGAAATGCTGCAAGCCACAAAGATCAAGATGATTTGCACAGATTGGGTCTGCAAGGTCTCAGCTTCCTGCCAGCCTCTGAAAGTCACCATCCTCGTCCTCTTCTGCTCCCCCAATCTGCCTGACCTCATTTTGTCCCTACCACTGTGTCCCTGGTGCTGTCTAATGACCCCCCCATCTCCTAAAAAACTCAGAAGCTTAGTAAAAGCTGTGAGAGTGAGGTCTTCTCCAGCTCCAGCAAAATGTAAGAAGTCCATGAAGAAGGACATCAATGATGAGAGCAACAATGCAGAGTCACAGCAGCCAGCGGGGATGGAGCAGGTGTGTGGCTGACAGCATTTGGATCTGATGGCATTGAGGGAAACACTGACACAAGGCACCCTGTAGTCCTTCCAAATGAGGGAGTTTGAAGTGCCTATGAGAGGACATGACTGACCACATCAGTGATGACAGCTAAAGACAGGCAAAGGACTGCTGAAGGGGACACCATGCCAAAGTGGTACCAGAGGAATTATGAGATCCAGGGCTGTCTTCATCTGCACTCCCCATGGCATTATGGGCCTGAGATCTCCCTCAGAGTCAACCTTACATTCACCAAATGACCTGGATCAGTTCAAGAGCTGTTGTGCCATCGCTGGAAACTATGCTCAGTTCCCAAAATACGAGACTCTGGGAGTTATTCCTGCTCCAAGTGCAAATCTCAAAGCACTCACGAAGCAGTGGAGACCTTCCTGGCCAGCCAGGCTGCAGCCCCAGGGGGGTTTTCTTCCTTTTCTTTACCTGCTATGTGGGAAAATAGGTTGCTTTCACAGCCCTCTGTGCTCCCTTCCCCAAACAGTTGTCGGTACCTCACAGTTTAGCCAGCTACTTTATGGTAAGAAACACCTTTCCAAGCCTACCCTCGCTTCATGTGTGCAGAGCCAGCTGCTATTGCCAGAGCAAAACAAGTAGTTTCTTCCCCCTGCCCCGTGGGCTGTGCATGCTGAGTCTGGTCCTTTCAGCCTTTGCTAGCCCCAGAAGTGAAGCGATGGAATGGAATGACCCAAGCTTTTGCACTCAGGCCCAGAAGTTGTCCTGTTCCAGAGGTGCTGGAGCCTCTGTCTCAATGTACGTAGCTAACAAGTGTGTCCTGTTGAGTCCCTTCCCCAGCAGCCTTGTGGATATGGTCTTGCCTTTGACATGACCTAGCCGTGCCTCTTGCCTGACTGCTGTGTTGTTTCAAAGGCAGAATTTGAGCATTTGCTGGCACTTCAGAGCATTCGTCATCCTCTAAAGCTCAGTCATTTTGCCATGGGGCTTCAGGGCAGCCTGATCGTGATGCAGCAGTTCAGCTGCCTCAGGGAGGTAGATGCAATCTCTCTCCAGCACATTCAGGTCTTGTTTGCGGTCAAACCTCTGCTCGTGCTGCATGCAGATGAATGGCAAGCACCCACAGGAATCTGCCTAACCAATACACACCCTGCCAGCTGAACGGGAAAGGGATTTTGGAGTGCAAAGGCGCTGAGCAGCAGCCATCACATTTCTTACTTGCTGCCCGGCAAGCTCTCCAGCTCTGCAGCCACCCTCAAAGGCTGCATGCAGAACCAGATGGATGCTGCATGCAGAATACAAATCCCATTTCCCCAGTCATGGCTGTTGGCACCCAGCAGAGATGCTGAAACTCACCTGGACTCCAGGGCTGCAAACACCTGGATGCAACCTCGCCAGTGGCTCCCTCCATGCCGGGGTCAGGCTGGTAGAGCTGCCATGACAAGCCCTCCATCCTCACCATGAAGTGGCCTTGCACCCAGCGACTGCTACCTTCCTCCCAGAAGGCCACTCTGGCAGTTTCTGAGCGGCTGCTGGAGCAGCATGAGGCAAAATCGTGGCAGAGATGGAGGCGCAACGGCCCAATGTTATTGACTCCAGCCAGTGAGCGGGCAGTGTAATCTGTCTGCTTTTGTTCCGTTCGCTTGGTGGTGTGCTCTCATTAGCCCCCCACCAACAGTCAACCTGTCAGCAGGTCTGCACTCCAACTGCCTGACCTCTGACTTCAACTCATTCTTCCACAAATTAATTTCCCAAATTGACAAATTAAAGTGCACAGTATGCCCAAGGTCACTAAATCACACTGGGTTCTGGTAAATGTCAACCAATGATGGGGGGTGGGGGGTTGGGGGGTGGTCCGAGAGGGAGAGGGAAGGGATAGAAGGTAAAAAGGGAAAAAAGAAAAAAAAACATGTTTGTTTGAATAAAATGGATAAAAAGCTCTGAACTGTAGTTTCTGATTTGCAGAGGATGATGCTGTGTGAGAGCAATTAAAATGGAGGCTGACAGCCATCCAGCACACAGGACGGCTGAAACACAGCTGGCCAGAGCCCTGTGCCCCAGCAGAAGGTCAGCACCGCTTCCCAACATGGCCTCGGCTGGCCCGGGAAAGCAGTGCCTCCGTGAAGCCCAGGCTGGGTCCCATCTCACTTGCACTGCCACCATGCTAACGCGGCGCAATTAAGTTTTTCCTGATTCCCATCAGCTGAATGGGAATCCCAGCCAGGGGCTGGACACTGAGGTCGGGTGAGCCAGTGCACACAGGTACCTGGGGAGAGGGTAGGAGGGCAGGCTGGCATCAGAAAGCCCTGGGGAGTGAAGAGTATTTACCATTGCACTGAGCCCCATCAAGCCTCAGGCACCAGCCAGAAACATGTGGCTGGGAGGATCCTGTGGAGACATTGACCCCAGGGCCCCACTGCCACCATTGTCACATTGTACAATCTTCCCCACAGACCAAGTGAATGCCTTTCTGCCATACCCCCTGCCCAAAAGTGACCAGAAACCCTCCAAGTCTCAGTGTAGCCATGGATGATTTGTATTTGTCCATGTGCCAGCATTGCCTTGATCTGAATCCATGCTTTCCTCTCCTTTGTATTTACCCACTGCTGTATTTACAGAAAGCTGCCATGTCCCCTCTCAGTCACCACTTGCTGGGCAATGGAGGCCAGAGCTGATACGGTGGGCTCCCAGTGCCCCTGATGCTCCTAATAGCCCAGTTCTGCACCTGCGCTGGCGGGGCTTCATCTTTCTCAACCACAGCAGACAGCAGTTTTCCAGGGGAGATCTCGTCCCTCCCCGGTGGCATTAATACTTCCCTGCCTCTTGGGAAGGCTGTGACTCATATACCCTATGCTCGCATTTGTCTTTTTCTTGATGGCATGATATCTCTGCTTCTTAGTTACCTCCACCAACTAATACACCCAGGTCTTTCTCTTCTACGCTTGTTTTGAGCTGATAAGCTTCCAGCTTATAGTGGAAATTCATGTTATTAGTCCCTAAGTGCATGACCTTGCACTCCGTAATATTGAATTTCAACCCATTTCTATTACTCTGGTCCTCAAGGTCAGTCAGTGCTTCCTGTATCACTCCACAATCTTCTTGCATAGTAACTGCTCCCAAATTGACTGTCATTTGCAAATTTCATCTACACATTCCTACCTTTCGTGATGAGGCCATTACTGAAAATATTAAGCAGAATCAGTCCCATGATTACTCCTTAAGCAACTGTACAAGTAGTGTCCCTCCAGCCTGATCACTCCCACACCAACATCACCTGTGTTCATCCCTTCCTTAGCCAGACCTCCGCATGCTGCTCTTCTACTTAACCCTATCATCCCCCACTGAACAAATAATTTCCCATGTGGCATCATATCAAATGCTTTGCTGTTAGCCAGCTAGATCAGCCGTGTTTCCTTTACCAGGAAACCAATTAGCTTTCTTTGATAAGATATCAGGTTCTGCTGGCACAATTCACCTTTGATTAAACGAGGCAGCACACAATCTCGCTTTCTATTTGTGTCCTTTATTCTTCCCTGTAAAGACCCTGAAGATGCTTGCCTTGCACAGGGTGCTGCTGAAAGTACACTGGCGGTGCAGACACAAGCAGCGAGCGTTGCCCCATTAGCAGTATTTTCACCAAGGAGGACACCAAAAAGAAAGCACTGCCATTGCAGTGATCCCTCCTCTGCCCCTCTTTCTACAGCTCTCATACAGTGTGGAAGTAGCACCATCTGGCACAACCCGTGTACGAGTCCAGGTGTGGTACCTGGTGTAGAATTTAACTACGCCACCAGAAATCGGTGCTCATTGCAAACGCTACAGAGCAGCCTAAGACCAGACACTCCTGTTTCATTCTTCCTGCGCATAGCATTTTGCGGTCCTGCTGAAATGCATAGGACTATTCACAAAATAAATTATTACTCTATAAACAGGGTTCAGTGGCTGCCATCTGGAACAATTTCACTGCTTGCCTGAGTTGTTTCTATTATCAGTATGGAGAGGGGTCAGCATATATGAGAACCTGGCCTACATTTGTTGTCCTGATGGTTGTTGTTTCTTACCAGAGCATCCTCCCGAGGAGCCATGCCTTCAGCAGGCTCCACTGTACGGTTGCCCCTGAACAGATATGCAGTCAGTGCCATCCTATGATTCAGGAAGTCACGGAGAACTGAGGTTTTGCTCTTCCTGCATCAAAACAAAACCACCCGTCTGCATTTGCTTGAATCAGTGTTGTGTTTCTGCAGGGCTCAGTTCTGCACAGCCTGCTGTACAGGTAGAGAGGTAGGGGTTGAGGCTTAGGGTTCTGACACCGTAGGCAGGATATGAAACGTTTAGATCACACATTTGTACATAACACTGGTGGGCAGTTTACTCCACGGCTGTATTGTGGTTCTGTAGGGGTTCCCTGTATCATCCGTAGCCCTGTGAGTGAAGGGCAAGGGGAGACAGCAGCTCTCATCCCCTCCCGTCTTCTCCTTCCCTGGCGTGAGGACTGACAGCACAAGGCAGAAGTCGGGTCTTCTCCCTCTGAGATGAGGCAATGCCTTCAATTCCTTTAAGGAATTCCCTTAAGTCTTAGAGGGCAGCGCCATGGCTTTGAGCAGAAATCCCTCTGGGTCCCCCTTCCCACTAAGTCCCTCCTCTGGCTTGCAGGGGAGCAGGCTGCTGCTTTGTCACGGACACTGATGCAGCTCAGGAGGGAGGGAGATGGGCTCTGCCCTTCACTGCCCATCATTTGCTGCAGCAAAAAGGTAATCAGTCCTATATATTTCCGTGTGTTTGGATAAAAGGTGGCGTCATCCTATTAGAAGTCTGAGGGGAATTCTTATCCACCCTGACTCCTTTGCACTGGCATGTAGTCTGGGTTAAAGACCAGCCAAGAGTAAACTCCTACTTGTAACTCATCTGAGCATGGTCAGGCAGGTATGAATCTGTGCGTGTCACACGGAAACCGCCTGCTTTCTTCTTCTCTGCTCCCAGATGGCAAAACACAGCATAAAAGCAAGTCATCATCTGAGGAATTTTGTTGGTTTTGTAGGGGTTTTTTATTATGGTTTATCCTCTTCCCTGTAGCAATGACATTGCACCTCTCCAGCTAGCAGTTCAGCTCACAAAGTACACTCTTCCGAGTAAAAAATGATCATGTCACCCAGAAGTCTTAATGTTACTTTTAAGACCACTAATTGATTCTGCTGCTCTGATATCCTCTTGCAAGGCATTCCAGAGCCTAGGAACATTAACAGGCAAATGCTCTGGCACCAGCTGTCTTAAACCTAAATCTAGTCTCCACCAAAAGGCTGGCATTAGATGTCTTCTCATTTTACATGTTTGCATTTTTACAACTGCATTCCACAGTTTTGAGGTTACTGTAGGTTGGCTGAAGAGTCAGTTTGGTGACCTGCACGCTGAGCCTTACCCTGGGAGAAGAAAAGCAACAACCACAATAGAAAAGAAAAATCTAATTTGTTCTTTGTGTTAGCTCTAGAGAGTGTACATCCGTCGGTGCATCTCCCAGAACGTGGACATGAACTAGTCTGGCCACGTCATTTATTCTCCTGGACCCAGGCACCTGTCTAACCTAAGTAAAGGAGGGTGTTTTGTCTGCGTATCGGTTGAAACACATTAAAATGCTCCCCCCTTCTTTTAATATTGCATGCTGCTGCACTTTTCTTGCTGTTGCTCATGACAGCGATGTCCTCCTGCATGATGCTCTTCCGCAAACCACACTGGGCACACAGGAAAGGCAAACACAAGGGGACACGAAGTCTATTTCAGCAACTACTAAGCCAGCACATCTAGAAGTCCCAGGGTGCTAACCAGAATCACCTCTCCCATCTTGTAAGACAGAGTGATTTTAATTTAAGAGAGATCAAGCCTCACTCCTTAGTCCCGGTGTCCCTTTTCACAAAACATGGGAAGCAAAAACCACAAACCACAGAGAACCTAACAAAACTCAACCAGGCTACCAGTTTAAACCTCTAGCTTGGAGCTGGCAGGGAGACACTCTAAATTTATCCTGGTGCATGTGAGATCAGCATTTCGACCTGTTTCTTTCACAGCAGTCTGCTAGTTGTGATCAGAGTCTACACATGGGATTTGCTGCTTTCAGTGTTGTGAAATAAAGCATGGAAAAGCAAGTACAAAAGTCAGACACAGAGGAAAGGAAGGCAAGATCATTTATTATAACCAAACGTTGCACTTCATGTCACCAAGTGGACTTGTCAGTCTCACATGCATAGCCAAGGAAATCAACCCTAGACCCCAGAAATTATTCTACGTATCATATGACCTGCTGGCATATTAATACCCTTTCCTTTTTAAATCTTTGCTCTCCCTTCGGAGCCGGCCCTCTCAGTGGGGATCAGACTGACACATTATAGGCTCAGTTTTCTTTCTGAGCTGACAACTCGTCCAGGAAGAGCTGGCTAGGATGTCAGTCTTTGGAGGATACACAGAAAATTCCAACGTAGAATTTGCATATCATCACTTTACTGGAAGGTATCAAAAGAAGAAATAAATACTTCTCTTTGCTAGGGCAATACCTTCAGCTTTTAGCCAGCATATCACACTTGAAATAAAAAGAAAATTGCACTGAGTTTCACTAGGTGACAATCTTCTTGATAATGCCAAGCTGAGAAAAAGCCGGTGCAGAGACACAGGCGCTCTGGGCATCTCCCTTTCCCCCTCTCCCCACATCTATTTATGGAAATATTTGGAAATTGCAATATAGTCCTTATTTTAGGTGACTCCAGTTGTTACCTTTGGAAACCTTCCTGAAAGGCTGCTTATAAAAAGAACTCTGTATAAAATGAAGTCTAGAAAGACAAAATAGGAATCTGAAAAAACGAGAAATGGATTAGTTGCTTCCACCATCTTCCAGACGGGCAGACTCTGATCTCAGGAAAACCACACCTGAAGTCAGCATTGGCTGGCCCCATTACTGAAAATGCTACGTTGTTTTTTAAACAGAATAGACGATTACTTAATTATGGCATATTATTTCATAGTTATACCAGAGTGATCAGCCTGTGAGTATTTTTACTATGCAGCAGAGGCTTCATTTCCCAAATCACATTGTAAGCATACACTGCTTGGATACAGAATTAAATGAATTCAGAGGAAGAGCTACACCTGGACACCAGAAGTCATATAATCATACTAGTGAACTTCTCAGGGTAGCTCTCACGAAGGACCCCAGACTGACTGGTGTCTGGAAAATGTGTGCCTCTCTTCTCCACAGCTGGGTCCTCAGCAATGAGAGTTACCAGTTATATTAGTCCATATACAGGCTAGCTACTACTAGTGCCTAATTTAGAAACAAGCCTTTGGGTGATGTCTGTGGTCAAGAGAGGGATGAGTGAAAATCTCACCTGCCAGTGCTGCCTGCCCTCAGCAGAAACAATTGGCCCCAGGACCTCAGCAGGGACAGCAGGCATCCCAGTAACACATGGAGATGGGACCAAGCACCACCAGCAGCTGTGGAGGGAACATGCTCAAACGCAGAAACTTTGATACCTCTTTTTGAGCAGTGTCCACTGCAGCTGGTGCAAAAAAAAAGAAAAAGGCTATGATTTTGTCATCTTCCACAATTCCCTGCTTTGTACCACACTGGAAAGACAAACTGTTCTCTCCTGCTGAAGAATGGATGTGAAAACAGGGGTTATTTGTGCCTTCTCAGCCACCACCATGTTCCCCAGTAAAGCTTGTCACAACACAGCCTCAGTGACCCAGCCAAATTTACAAAAGGCAGGCCATATAAGATTTTAAAAGTGAAGAATGTGGGAAACTACCTACATCCTGTGTTTATTCTATGATCTGCTCATATATGTTTTGGACCTTCTTTCACCAGAAACTCACAGGAAAGGTGTTACCTCACAGATACTTACCACCAGGAGAGCAAGCTCCTCAAGCTTCACCCAAACTTGTACCAGCAGGACAGATGAAGGATCAGAAATATATGAACACTTTTCTCCCAACATTTTTTAGGCAATTTCCTTTCTCCTAAAAGTTACTTGCAGACGTGGTTCTGGGTGACTTTCTGGAGGCCTTGCTGTTTTCTCTGGAGAGCAGTGCCCACATGATCACAAAAGTCCCAGGCTGCTTAAAAGACCAGCATGACTTACACCAAGGAGGGGCTGCTGTGTGTCCAAGAAGAGTTTCTTGTGCTTTGCTTCTTAAAAAGATGGTCACTCTTCAACACAATGTGCTCGAAGTTAAATCCTTTCTTCTGTGTCTTTCTATCCATAAAGCAGAAAGTAAGCAGGCTGTGGCTCCCAAAAGCAGCTTTAAATACAGACATAATCCTCCAAGCCCCAGACCATCAAGAGGTTTTCAGCCCTGCAGCTCTGAATCTACCAGCCTCAACGGCTTTTTCCACACCGGTCTTGACATATTTTTGCTGCAGTCCTTTCGTGTCACGTTGATACTGGCCAGCTCGCTGAGGGCCTGACTTGTGTCAGGCAAAAGCACTTTAAATCGTCATTCCAAATCTTTGCAGCTAACACAGCTATCGCAGTGATAAGAGCAGAGTTAGGTGGACGAGGACACAGCTACAAGCTGATGACAGAATCTCTCCTCTCATTTGCTGAATACCAGAAAAGTCCATGTCTCTTCAGCAAGCACCCAGTTGACTTCATTGTGAGAAGACTTTTTTTATCAAAAATTAAACAAAAATGAACCCTAAGTCAATTAACTGACTGGTAATGAGCATACCTTTCTTTCAGCATTCATGACAGAAGGAGGCCATGCAGACAAGCAGGTTTAGTTAGGGGGAATAAAATGTTGTGGGACATCCCATATCCATGACATTGCTGCCGTTCTCCAAGGACCCCTTTCAGAAGTTCTCCTACTGTTGTGAAGTTGCATCCTTCAGGTTTGGGGATGGGTACATTAGGAGCACAACTTTTCTCTGAGGTGCTTCCTTCCTCTGACTTATGTTGAAGTTAAAGTTGACCAAAGAGTCCACAGGGGCCAAGATGTCGAGGGGACATCATCCCATACTGCTCTGTCTACAGACACTCCAACAGTAGGATACGGTCAACTCTCTCAGGAGAATTGCTGCTGAAGAGAGAGCCCAGAGAAGCTCTAAGAGTAAGCCATCTATCTTGCTTTTCTTTTTACCAGGGAGCATGAGAAATGCCTGCAGTTTCTTAGGTTCTTTTCGCTTTTTCTTTAGGGATTGCTCTATCTCAGCAGCACTGGGGAAACTCAAAGCAGCCTGGTGTGCCCAGCACCAGAAACGCAGTGCATGAGCTGCTGATCTGCACACGCTGGGCCCTTCCCACACAAGGCAGAGGAGAGCTCCCAGGTATGCACGCCAGTCAGCCCTGCTGCCCGGCAAACACGCTGCATGCGGGACAACACACACCTGCTGCACAAGTTCCGTAGGGATGCCATGTTAACAGACAAAAGCAGTTCAGCTTTGATTTCCTGCTACCTGGCAGCCCAGCAAGGGACCACCTTAAACTGCAGGCTATCAGATTGCCACCAGCATACAGTGCTCCACCACCACAACTGATAGGTGTAGGCAGCCTGCATTTTGTGGGTTTGGTTTTTCCTAGAGGGCATAATCTGGTCTGTGGTGTTTTCCCTGTACAGTAAGCTCACACCATGTTTGAGGAGGAGCTGGGATTTCAGTCAGGAAATCTCTGAACAGTAACTCACTACTTTCAACGTTGGCTATGGTTGGCTCTGTAGTTTCATCTACAGATGAATCACCCTTAAGAATAAATGCCCTGGGTGGGGCATGGATGGGTCTCCCTCCTTGCTCCCACCCCCAGTGTTTTGAATACTGCAGTGTTTTGATTTTTAAAACATATGTCTAACAAATGTAGCAGTGATAATGAGGAACATGTCAATCTGCCATGTTTCCTGTTCAAATTTCCGTTTTCATTTCTAAAGTTCAAGTACATCTTGATCCCCTTGAGATAAACGTGAGCAAGTACAACAGAAACGTGGAGACGAAAAGAGGTGAGAGCTCAGCACCGCGATGAAAACTAGAACCACTGTACAACACAGCCAGGCTCTGCTGGGCGGAACAGCTGACCCAGCAGCCCCATCTCACCCTGAGGGAGCGGTTAGGTCAACGGACCTGAACCCCAGTTTCAGCTGGGCCCGTGGTCTGCCCTGATTTGCCTCATTGCGTTCAGTGTCTGATAGATTTGTTTTCTGCTGTTAGAGAGTGAAAGTTTCTGTGGCCAAGCTCTCCACTTCCCTCTCCTTCTCCAACTGCATCTAACGATTATTTTAAACATATCTGAGCACCAAAGACCACATAAACTAGCTCTTTAAGTGCCTGAACTGTCCTGTGCCATGTCTGCCACTGCCCAGAGCTCTGACTGCTTCAGTGGATGATGCTGAGACCTCACAACCACAACAGGGCACCACCACACATTACACAAACACGTGCATCATCCTTCCATGCAGGAGGGGAGATGTTTCAGGAAAGAGATGACAGAGACACAATCTACTCTCTTTCACACACAGCATGCATGCAGCATCCTCCTCTATAACCAGCCACACAGCTAAAATTTTACCAGCCTGAAAATACTATTCCAGTCTCTTAGCACACACTCTTCAGCATTTTTAGTACAAAAAAAGCACTTTGACTCATTCTTTCAATCACAGGCCAGTTCCTGGAGTTTGTGAGTCAATTCAAATCAGTCCATCCTCACAGACTTTTGTATGATTTTCATTCTAAGAACATCTTTACTAACCTTAAGATTAGAAATTATAAGAAATACAAAAATCTTTGGGGGAAGGGGAAGGGACTAGACAGAAGATCAATATCTAGGTTATAAGATAACATTTCAGAGGTTTCAGAAAAGCGGCAAACAGAGCTACAGGAAAGTTGATTGTTTTGCCAGAAGCTGTACTGAAAAAAGCCAGCCCAGATATCACGGAAGTAAGGGCAAGGAGATAAAATATGGAAGCGCTATAAAGAGATGACTTTTGAGATGAAATCTCATCCTGCTTGCCACAATCGTGAGGAGTTAAATTCGGCAACCAAATTCTGGCTATCACCAACGGGTTGTTATAGATAAGGGCAGTTCACTCTAACTATTGCTCATCTATCCACAGCAAGGTTTGAGACCAGCCAACCCACTCCAATAAGCAGCATGACCTACTACCACAAGTTCCTCCTAGCTCTTGTGACAAGCATGCATTTCAGCACACAGGAAGGAAGGTCCCCTTGACTGCAGTGCCAGCCAGCATCTAGACTTATCGCTTCCTCCAAAGGAGTCTCAGCCATTATTGATAGTTCCAGCAACCCTCCCATTTGCATGCAATCAGTGAGGGTTTCCACTGACCCACTGTCCTCAGCTGTTCTTCACTGCAGCTAGTGAACAAGTGTAATAAAGCCAAATAACCAACCTAAAAAATGGGTTCAACATGTCTACTACCCTGGCTTCACCAGTGCTGTGATTTTTCTGCAGCTCTTAAAATCAGGTGTTTAGGTTAAGTCCAACACATAGGTGTCCGTTGCCACTTTGTATGTCTTTGGGCACCTGGGACACCTAGGGGAGAGCTGCACCCTTCAGGAGTGGGAGCTGGATGCCAGGTGGGTACGAAGAAGTGCACTGGGTGCTTCTGTGCAGGCATCACATTGCTTCCTCCCTCTGGGCTGAGCTACCAGCCTCTAGGTAACCATACTTGCCTTTCCTAGTTTCAAAATGCTGATGTTGTCTTTAAAAAAAAAATGGTTGCGCTTCAGAATTATCTTACAGATCTTGGCAAGCCATGATTAAGCATTTTCTCAGCTGTATCACTGTGGGGAAACAGTAACCATCAAGAAAGCAAGTTCCAAGAGAAAACTGCAGAATCTGGCAATGGAGCACCCAAAATCCACATCCATTTAACACACCAGCCCATTGCTATTGATAATGAACTTCCTACTGACAAATCTTTAAAATTCACAGCACTCATAATGCTGCTGATTGCTAACTAGCAGTGCACCAGGAACCGGGTATTGATCACTGCATAATGACTTATCAACAGATACTTCTGCTGGGGAAAGGGAAGCATCACTTAAAAAGCTGGACACTGTGACATTTGGGCTGGCAGGGAGTGGGCTGGCTGCCTCTTTCCTAAGGTTGAGCAGACTGATCAAGTGTCACAGCCAAGGTCACCCTGCAAGCTCATGGCTCAGGAGGGACTACAGCATGGTGAGATCCTTTGCGACACCTGCTCTTGCCCTCTGAACTCTAGACCCCATGGCTCTTCATCAAAATGTGACCTGCTTAGATAAAAATATCCAGTATTGGTTTGCTCTGGAGCAACTGGTATACAAAATAACTACAGTCTGGTCTTGTTTTGCCTTCAGTGAGCAGCACGAGTTTTCTGCTCTGCCTGTGTTACTTTCAACATGCTGCCACTGGCAAAATTGCATAGCTAAATTGCTAGTCAGGATCACTGGAAATGAGAACGTGCCCAGTCAGCCTATATTGACATAAACACTTCTCACCATATCACCAACACATTTGGTAAAGTCAGTCCAATCAATCCTTTCAGCTGCATCCAGAAAAATCACTCCCTGCCTGAGCGCGCAGGAAGATGCGGGCAGCGTGCCGGGCTCGCTGGGGTCAGTGTCTCTCAGTGCTGGCTGTGCATCGCAACCGGTGTGCAGGTGCGGTGAGCAGATCAAGGTTTGTGAGCAAGCAACTCAAGCATTCAGACACACAGTGTGTACGGGGCTGAAGTAGTTACTATATGTCAGCTAAACCTCTGTAACAGTCCACTTCTAAATTTTTAATGTTTCAGTTTAAGCTTATTTCATCAAGTTTTCGGCTAAATGGCATTACCTCACATCTAGGGCAGACCAAAAACATACACAGCAAAGAGCTACCGAGGTTGCCACAGCTCAGCTGACACATGGTGATTCGCTGTGCTGCTGCTACTTGCTCATATGCAAGGGCACTACATATAGGAGACTTGCACAATCAGGTGAAAACAAAAGAGTGGTGGGTGAAAACTACTTCAGTCCTTTAACATTTTCTTTCTGAAATTCAGAAGGCTCAGGAAGTTTCTTTAACAAAGTTGAGATCCCTGGGGTGGGAATCAGATCTCATGTTGGGTTATTAAGCTGATGCCACTGAAATACATTTTCAGTGTGAAGTCTTTCACTGGAAGTTTTGCTGTCTAGAACTAGAGAAACCTAAGAGCTCTGTGTGAGTAGTGAGGTATTCTCTGCCTCAAAGCAAAGCACTCTTTGATGAGGGTCTTTAATGATGTAATAGGTGACCCTTACAATGAAATCATAAACACAAAGCTATTGAACTTTGGGGCTCCACAGAAACTGAGTCCTTAAGAGGCACTCATGGCTGATGACAAAAAACAGCTGATGTCATGACGTTTCTGAATTTCTCAAGAAGATCTTGAAAATGCTCAGTTTTGATTAAGGCTGTAATACAGCATATGCATCATCAGTGACTTCCTGCAACCGAGAAATATTCATGGCAATTCAAAGCTCAACAAAAGCCCACCACTCTGCCAAGAGTTCAATAGAAATGTGCTGCTATCTGAGGACAAGGGAGCTGGAAAAGGCCATTTAAGCTGGAAGGAGATTGTTCCACATATCCAACACAAAATGCCTAGGACACTCAGATGTGGAAGTCCCTTTCAGGTTCATCTCCTTTCAGGGCTTGCTGCAATCGCAGCTCCACAGCACAACTTTAGGCATTCACTTTTTTTTCTGTATCTTGACATCCTTTCTCTAAAGAGAAAAACAGTAACTCTAGAATTCTTCATTGAAGGTGTTTGGAGGTTTGTTTCATGCCTGCTCAGCAACTTAAGGCCTTCAGATGGAAGGTGAAAAGAAATGCAAAGGAGGGTCATTATTAACAGGTATGGTCCCCTGGGGTGAGAATATCTTCTGTTGCAGAAAACATCTCTGCACTTTCTAACTGTTTTTACTTGAACCTGTGACATAGTGTGGAGCTGCTGGTTTTCTCAGCAATTAAATCTCAGCTGTTATTGAAGATGTTTCCAAAAACTTTCCCATGACAGAAGAACAAACACGAACACCCAGTGCTTTACCAGCATCAGAGGAAGCATTTGCAAGCACAGCTTTGCACACCTAGCTGAAAATCTGCTGGAGTACACCAACACATTGTGGTGTGATAAAGACAGTCAGGTGTTCAAAAACTGAAACAAATGGGTTTTTTTCCTTCCCATTACAGCTGCACATTCCAGTGACAAGGAAGTCACCTGGGATGAAAAGTGTCATAGTTAGGCCTTCATCAGCTATGAGTTGCTGACAGAACCTCCCTCTTCCATGTTCTAGCAGTCTGTCATTCCCCTAGCAGAGCAACGAGGAACCAGCCCAGCCACTGGGTTGTGCCACAAGTCAGGTGCTTGCTCTTTGGAGAACCTGAGCCATCCTCCCACAGCATCCAGAGCTGAGGGCTCTGCTGGATCCAGTTGTCCAAGGTGTCAAACAAAAAATGATCTTTTCTCAAAGCACCTGGTTAGTGGCAAGGTGAACCACATCAATTCCTCCAAAAGAGTTCGCGAACGCTGCCTCAGGATATCCCAGTATAGGAATCTGGCTGGCAATGCGGTCACAGCTTCTTTATACCTCATCAAAAATGTGGCCTTGTGCCACCAACATTGTCGACTGTCCTTACTGCTTTGACCAGGACTGGCCAAGACATGCAAAGAGCCTCTTTCAGCCACTCTGCCTCTCCCCAGGGTGATCACCCACCTTTTCAAGCATTTCAGGAACACATTAAGTCATTCTAGACAAGCTTTGCTATCCAGCTAAACAAATGACCCTTTCTGAGCACCAAGCAAAATAAGGGCTTGGGAACAATTGGAGGAAGTGCACCAAACAGACACTCCTGCAGTAATTATCATCATTCACTTGGGGGAGAGGGGGAGCAGGGGAGCACCCTAGCTAGGACCACCCTCTCCTCGGAGGCCGGGGTCTGCTCCCATTGTTCTCACCAGGAGCCATGCCACCGCCTCCAGCGGGAGCAGGATCAGGCCTTTAATCCCCATTTCCTCTTGGCCGAATGAACTGCAGTGTATGCCAGTGACAGCTAAATGAAGGATTCCTTTTTCCAGAGGACCGGCAACAGCTCTTAACTCATAAACTCAAGGTAATTGACATTACAAACAAGCTCTACCCACAGGGACCCCAGAGCAGTCAACAATTGTGCTTTAATGAGTAGGAAGGGAGAAGGGGGGAAGTCTTTGCAAGCCGCAGTAGGACGTTCTAAGAAAAGCTCTTTCCCTTTTCCAGGCAAGGCAATGATTAAAGTCTGTGCACAAAACCCAGCAAGGAGGGAGGCCTTGCTGAAAACGCCTTTCTTCCTGGCTTTCCTGTGGAAAAAAACAAGGGGGATGAAAAATGGTTATTGGGACTTGAGAAGGACGACAGCAGCCAGTTAACAAACCCAAACAATAAAAGAGGAAGCCAACCTTAGATGAAAAAGTTGAAGACCCCAGAGCTCTGGAGTTCTGCACACAAAGAACATCTAACAGAGTTCAAATACTAGTGTGAACTGCCACAGAGGTGGAGAGTGGGGTGGAAGTGCCAGCCCAGGTAGTATATGAGCTCAACCACCTAACAAACTTGACAAACTTAAGAGAGTATCCTGCCTCGTGGTGTCACTTCTGTTTCTCCTCTTGACTCAGCAAAGCCATGGTTGGTTATGATCACTGTGTCAGTGCTTCACAGAGAGACACTAGTCCTGATCACAGAGAGGAAATGAAGTAAAAGAGCAGTACACAAGAGCATCACTGTTTGCAGGACTGCACTTGTCAAGGCTTATACAGCACTGCTCAATTTTCAATTTTACCTGTTGGGCACAAAAAGGCACTCATATTTCATAAGGACATTTTTGTTTGAATGGTTCCTTCTCCTGAAAGCCTAAATCAAAGGCAGATAACCAGAAACTGATGAGACACTTGTGCATATATTACATACAACATATTAGCAACTTATTGGAGAAAGAACGGCATCACAAAAAAAAAAGCTATTACTCACCTTTACCAAAAGGTTAGTGCTGCTGACAATGTTTCTAACAGTAGACCACAAAGCCAGTAGGCTACCTATTGTACAAAGACCGCAGGTAAGGATGGCCCCTGCCTAGCAGGCTTTTCACTTAGATTAGGAACAACAGGGAGACACAGGCAGAGAGGCAGGGAAGCAAAGAACAGTCACGGGTAATGGGCAGTGGCCTCAGCCCACCAGCTAGCTAATGGGTATTGCTCTCTGAAGAAAGTGCTGTGTTTTTGGAGTATTAACAAATATTCTGTCAGGACAAGCTTCACTGCATGACATAAGTGATATTGGGTCACATCTAGGGGGCTGAGGGACAGAGAGCGGCTGTGCAGATCCAAATGGCATGGACCACTTTGGAAAGGGAGGAGCAGCCCACAGCTAGTACAAATGCTGGGCATGTGATGGTACCAGATCAATGCCAGGCAACTGTGGTCAGTAACAGCAGTTTTCTGGGTTGTTAACTCATGGGGAAATGATTACACATAAGTAGCAAAGCCCTGAGACAGAAAAAAAAGGATTAACCTATCCTGAAAAACCTCCAGGAGATGGCCAAAAGAAGAGATGGGAACATGTGAGGACTGCCCCTAGGGAGAAGCAGAGCCAGCTGCCATCTCAGTCCCCGCACACCTATGAGAGGTATGCCATCCTCGGGGCACAGGGCAGTGTTGCAGCACTACAAAACTAGCCAGCTGCAACAAGGCTTTCCCACACAAAGTTCCAAAAGTTTATCTACTGTCCATGCTGTTTCTTCATCCTCTTCAGGCC
>JAVJGI010000062.1:79978082-80018886 GCA_035590275.1 Ibycter americanus
TTATTGCATTCCTCCTGGAAGGGAAGGCAAAGCTGGGATATACTTAGCCCTAAGTGGATCAGAGGTATTTGCAAAGAGAGTCTTGAAATGCAGGGCACCACCTTGTTTGTTCTTTTATTCTCTGTCCTCATGCACTGTAAGCACCTTTGTTTTACAAGAACAAGTACAGAGAGCAGCCAGGCACTGAGAACAAGATTTTCTCCTATCTTGTTCTTTGGTTTGAAATCTCTGGTCACTGCAGTCACTTGTGAAAGCTGTTTCCTACATTCCATGATGGGAGCTTCCTCTTAGCTGATGTTCAGCTGTCCTTCAAGAACACACCCCATGTGAGGATCCATCACAGTGTAGATCTGTTGCTACTTACACCTTAACAATGTATTGTTTTGTTCTATATCAAAGCAAGGCACCATTTATTACCCTTCACCTACATGCAAAACTCCTGTTGAGGTCACCAAAAAATGTGCCCATACTCAGCTGCGTTACATTGCAAATAAGCTCTTAGAGCACCAGTGCTTTGCTTATTGGTTAATAGTTCTGGGCTGGCACTTACAGAACTGTCTTAATGAAGAAGGTCCCTGGGTTTCCTAGTTAATTGTCAAGTCAAGTGGGAAGCTGAGGACATCTGTAGTCTATCCCTGACTCTGACAAAGATTTCTGACTTGAATATTGAACAAGTGCTATGTTAACCCTGCCCAAACTGCAAGAACAAGGTAAATAATGCTGATCTGCCCGAGTTAGGAATCGGAAGAATCCAGTCATCATGGCTGGCACATGGGTTTCAGCCTTCACGTGAAGGTTAGTGCAGGTATGTGAAGGTGCCACTGTACATCCCTGTCAGGACAACCAGGGAGTCCCACAGCAACCGCAGAGGCCATTTCCCCCAGGAGAGTGAAAGTTTCCCAGCAGCTATGGCACACTGAAAGCCCGTTTCCGGTGGATATTGCTGGGCACGAACAAGGGCTTCCCGCAACTTCTGCTTCAGAAAAAACAGCCCCATCACTCTTTCTAGTAGTATGTCCAAGGAAAACAGCCACAGTGCTGAGGGATGGCAACACCCCTGCAGTGCAGTGCAGTGCATTGCGGTGCAGTGCATGGCACTAGGCTGAAGGCAGACCTCTGCAAACGAACTGCCTCCACTGGCACCACAGGACATCCTTTTCAAGGTCACACAGCTTCTTCTGATGGGATTTGTTTATCATGGAAAGACTTTTCTGCAAAAGTAAATGAGGTGCGTACATAGTGCTGGAAGGGAGCCTGCCAGCATCACAAAAGACCAGACGGAGGGGTTATTTTTTGGATCCATAAATAAAGACCAAGACAGACGTGGAAAGAGCAGAAACTGTTCGTACCTTTGAAAGTACTGCAGTGCTGTTCTGAATTAATCATATATACATTTATACAGCACAGACATCCTGAAAGGTTTGAAAATTCATGCACAGCATTGTATATTGCATATCAAGAAAGCTGAGAGGCTGAAGTCAAAGTGCATGCAACAGATGAGCTAGATTCAGAGAAGAGGAAATTTATTCTGAATCCTTCCAAGTAAACCCCTATTTTCGTAAGAAACACCATGAACTGCATGTATCAGCCACTTTTGCATAGCACACTGCTCATTTATCAGATGTTTCAGAGCAGTGGAAGGCAGTATCGGTTTTGCCTAGATTTACATCGACAGCCCAGAGTACAGAGATAAAACAAACTTGTGTTCAGATCACTAGGGCAATACTCTTACTCTCTTATTAGGGTTATTGGATCTTTCACCACTTAGGCATTGCAAGAAAGAGGTAAACTGACACTAGTTCGGAAACTACTAAAATGCACATTAGTAAGCAGTGAGCATCGTTGCTGAAGCTATACTTGTGGATTGCTTGTTCACACTAAAGGAGCTATGTGATGCTTTAAGGCTTGCCAGGTGATGTGAGTTGCTTCCCAGCCACCTATGTTGGCAAGAGGAGTGAGTGTGCATTTGGCAGAGTGAAAACCTTTCTAAGCATTGGCATTTGGGAGCATTGTCCCCCAATAATTCCTAGCCTTGGGAATTGCCCCAAGTTACTCCCCTGAAGCACAGTTCCTATAAGAAGTGTCTTTGCATACCACCTCATTTGCATTTCTTGGCTCCTTGGAAACAGAGGATCCTATGGGTGGAACTCACCTGGCCTGCCTCTGGCTGCTGAATGCGCTTGGGCTGAGCATGGGCCCAACATGGATGTCCTGGGGCTTGAGAGAGCCCATAGCCCTTTGGCCTTGCCAGATCTCCAGCCAGTGCCTCCCTCAGCCAGGCCAAGCCACCATCCTGGTCCTGCAGGAACCAGCAAATGCTGCAAGCTGCTATGCCACTTGCACGTAACTCCAGCCAGGCTTGACAACTGGAGCAGTATCAGCTTTACAGCGATTCAGCAACAGGCTGCTTTAGGTGGACACGCTTATAAAAGAGGGTTCCCTTCCTTGTCCAAAATACAACTTACTCTCTGAGACCACAGGCAGAAATAAAGCAAATTCCTCATCTTCCCGCTCATCACTAAGTGATTCTGTGGTTACCTAAGAAAGGTTTCAATTTCCCAGAGCCACTGAATCGCCCCAGTGTCTGCTCTGACTAACGGGAGCTGTAGGCACTCAGCACCTGAACCATATGGATTTAGGAGTCTAACCTTTATTCCCTGTGATCAATCATTTTAGCCTAGCCATGATGTTCAGAAACTCAGCCAGAGGGTCATGCAACAAGTAGGGATCAGACTACTGTGGGCTGTGACTCCCACAGTGTGGCATGTAAATGTCTCATCAGCAATGTAGGCTGTATAAAACTGATGCAGACATTTGGAGAAAGAGAGAGCAGTTTGAAATCAGCATCTTCTAATCGCCAGGCTGTGCCAGCCTTGTGCACAGCTCTCCACCGGTCCATTAGCCACAAGACGCACACGCCGCCTGCAGCAGCAACTGCTATTCGGAGAGATGGAAGGAGCCATTTCTTTGTCATTAACAAAAGGCAGAGTGTCTATTAAAAAATAAAAGGCATCACAAAACAAACAAAATGATTCATTGGGATTTTAGGACTCACCTCCAGACTCAGCAGGAGGGGAAGAGCTTGCCGTTTCCCATTCTGGCTGCAGAATGGGATCAGCCCAAGAAAAAGCATGTTCCCACAGTAGACAGTTTAAGCTTGTTTTGTCAGACACTGAGGTTCAAATGACCTTTCTTTTTTGGCACAAGGATTTTGGCAGCCTGGAGAGTGCTGGTGCTAAATAACAGTAACACCAGCTTTTCCCTAGTACCACATACAGTAAACAATACAAACAGTGTTTCAGGGACTTGGTGGGGCCAAGTTGCCAATTGGGATCCAGAGACAGTTCAAACTTTGGTTAGCAAATGAATAGCTCCTATTTACTTGCGATCTCCACCATGGTGGGGGACACAGTCATGCATGTGAGAGCAACTCCTGCTGCTAAAAGATTTTTCACCTTCACCTTCTCCGTGCTCTCCTTCAGATACCTTCTTGGATGTCATCTCTACAGCTAACGTGTCATGCAGAAAAGGTATCCACTTACAGGAACAGTACTGTGAAGCAAATGTAGAGTATTAATGGCTACAGGAAAAGCAAACAATCTTGCACTGCAGGTTTTCTACCTGAAGTTACCTTTTCATTCAGTTATTGTCTGTTTGTGTCTTTATGTTAACTTTTTGTTTAACAACTTTTGAATCCATAGGTCAATTTCAACTAATTTTGGCAGAGGGATAGAGATATTTTGTACATGACCTTCTCACAAGGTTTGTGAAAGGCTTTGTGAGGAAAAAGTCCCTCTTAAGGTCTGATACAGAAGAACCCTGTTGTCTGGAGTCTCCCAGTTATTACTAGACATCAAAGAACCCAAGCAGAGGTTCGGCCAGCTTCCTTCTCCAGACCTGTCTCATCTGCATCTTAGTGGACTGAGCTCAACTCCAAAAGAGCAAGCGTGCACGTATCTACAGCTCCCTTCAGCTTCCTACAAGGACCAGACCTCAGAAGGCCAATAGAAGGCAAGAACAGGCATTGCAGTTGGAAAAAAATCAATCCAAGAAGCTAAGTGGTATTATCTTTTCACCAGCTTAGTTTTAGATTCAGTCTAGGCAGCAGGGCAGAAAGTTTGCTAGAAACCCCTCAAAAACACAAGAAAGGTATTGCATGGCTAAGTACCATTTGGAAATGTTTGATTTATTTTCTGAAGACACTGTCCCTCTCAAATGTTCCAGTAGGTTTACTTTCCTTTGGCAGTTCTTCCCTCTCCAGAATGTCAGACTGCCCCTCTGCCCCACTTCTGACCTCACTGCTAAAATACACCTTTCTAATTAACCATTTTACACATTATTACAACATTTAAATGAATCCAGGTGGGAGCTTTCAAAGGAGTTGAAGGTGGAAAGTCAACACCTCATTTCCTTTTAGAACCTTTGAAGATCCCATCTAATGGGGCTTGAGGGTTTTAAAAGTTGCGAAAAAAAATTGTCAATAGTGCATCATACTCTCTCAGTTCTGCACTCAACAAGGCTAGAGCCTTGTTTTCAGTACTTGAGTCCCTCACTGAATTTAGGAGTGTCAGAGGACATGAAGATAGCTACAGTCTGTCTGCACATGGGTTTATATCGCATCACCTAAACTTTCCACCTGGTAGAAGGACCACCACCTTGTATTTTTGTTCTGCTTTTGCGATGGGGAAAGTCACAGTGGTGTGGTGGAAACGTGGCATCCTATGGAGCCAGTCCTGGAGATGTGAGCCTTAAGGAGACCATTCTGACCTCTTCTGGAGGGGGACCCCATCATCCCCTCCACTTCCATCACCCATCTTCATACCCGGTGCCAAGTTAGCTTGGCACCAGTGGTTGGAGGGCAGGTCTACCCTTCCAGCAAAGTAGTCGTGGCCCTCACTAGCGTTGATCAGTTCTGGATCAGTGCCAGGGACTTAACCTGGGCCACACTGCCAGGCAGAGGGATCCCTCATGCCTTCTCCTGGGATGCCGCTGCCTGCAGACGTACCTGCACATTTGGGTCTTCTGTCAGGCTTGGCAGCAGGAGATGTTTGCATGTTTGCTGAGTGGTTTGTGTCTGGGAAGTTGGCTTTGTTATGCATTTTGTGCTGGAAATATGTAAAAGAAATGTTTTCTAGTATGTGGTACTTGGACCTCTCCCACTCTCAATTAAAAACAGCAGAGCAGAGCCCAGCGCCAGACCTCATCTGTCTGGCATACCTCTTGGCAAAGGAGAAAGCAGGAGTGAGGAACATATCAGTGCCTTCCGCTTTCCACAGAGAAATCTAATGTAAAAGTTCCTCTTTGAAAGTGAAATTTCTTTTCATATTGACCTGAAATATAGTGAGGCACATCAGAGATATTTGTCTTCCTCTGGAAACTGGTGGTACTAGTTTTTTCACAGAAAGCACATATGTGTGTTACTACTTTTGATCTGTTCAAGTATTACAAATACTGCCTTAACCTCACGACAGCAAAAAAGTCAAGAATGAGTAAAGAAAAACTTGCAGAGGATCAAATCCTGCTATGTGCTGTGTAACTTCTACCCTTAAGGAAGGTGCTTATCTTGCAATATCAAACCTTCGCTCTTTTTCACAACACAAAATTATTTTTCTGATGATAGTAGCTGCCAGGCATTTGTTATAATTTGGCTGTAGGTTATCCCACTATGTATCTTTCTGTATGTCTGTCTACTGATCTGTGTGGTACTATCATATAAAACTAGACATGTCTCACTACAGAGACTCCTGTAATACCTCATAAATAACTTCAAACTCCTCAGAAAGGTGAGAGCAGCATGTGCCCTTCCTTGCTGAGGAACAAGAGTTTCTCTCTGTGGATACAGCTATCACGAGGTGGAGCACTGAACAGAAGCGTCCAGGAGTCCCACTGTCAGTGGGAATCAGAAGAGAGCTAAATTAAACAGAATAATTATGTATTTTCCTATTTGTCCAAAAGAATGCAGAAAAAGGAAAGGCCAGAGGCCATCTACGGGACCAGGTAGACCATGGATCAACTCAGCTAACAACAGGCATTTGGTCACCTTAAGTAGAAATAACTCATTTATCCTTAGAAATGTAAGCAAAAGCATCGTCTTTTCAGAAAACAGTTCCCTTTAACTGCGGCGCAGGCACAGTGTATCCACATAGATGTCAGTGGCACAGATCCTGTTTGCTTGGGTCTGATCAGATGAATCAGGAGTACAAGCAGCAGATTTTCAAGACCAAAGGGATACTGGAGGTGGCTTGGTCAGGTACCCTGATATGGGTATTAAGCCACAACCCATTCAAATGCTAAGAGAACTGTTAAACATTTCTTCCAATAAACTCAACCAATGCTGCCTCTGCTTTCTCCCTGGGCAGGTGATCATTCCACTCAAACCCAGCCTGACCCCTCCCGCACCCCTTTGACCCAGCACTGTCCCCAGCTCCCCAGCCTTTCCACACCCCCAAAATGAGAGCCCTGGCTCTCTGCTTCAGGCTCTGCCCTTGGGACACTGCCCACCTACTGTGAGTGATGCTCCGAGACTGGAGCAGACGGTGACCAAAGCTCCTTTCTGCTCTGTGATCATGGGGTGAAATGCCAGATTTTCAAATCCAGACAACGATGTTATGAAGTTCAGCACCCTGACCCTGCAGCACATACCTCAAGTGTCCTTTAGATCAGCAAAACAGGTATTTAGGGACCATTTGAATGTTCAGACACAGTAATTTGGCACCTAAGGTGGGTCCTGGTTTGGAAACTGGGTCAACTGTCAGTTTCTCCTCTGTCTGCCCCTCCACACTGGTGGCAGTCAGGAAAAACAGTTTTTCAAATCTGAGACGATCTCCACAGATTAATATGGCAGAACACTGTCAGAGAATTAGCGTTTAGGGGCTGTAGAAGTATGTGGTGACTTACTGAAAAGGCAAGATTTCAACAGCCTTTGCAGGACTACATTCTGAGAGGTAGGACAGTTCTTCCAACAAACTGATGTGTCTGATGTGAGAGAGCCCTAATGTGTCTTCAGTCCTTGAAAACTTTTCATACCCAGTGGCTGGGTGATGCTGTGAGCATGGTCAACAGGCATAATTCTCAGCTTGCCCTGAACAGATGCTCAGGTAAAAGACTATATGAAGGGTGGCTGGAAAGACTGAACAAGGGAATGTTTGTTCATATGCTATAGGAAAAAACTCACATGCTATAGGCTGAGTGGATACTGAGTTTATATGTTTCACTTCTAGTTACCTATGTGCAGTGATATTAATGAGGGCTTGCTGTTGATGATTTCTCCATTTTATTTTTAATTGTGTCAATCCTGTACACAGAGATGCCCACAACCTGAAAGCTTGGGGTTTTATCTATTTCGATTTAGTAACTACCAAACTGAGAACTGTTGACCTCAAGCTCTGTATTCGCTAGAACAAAACCAAAAGTCTGCAAAACCACATTAACTCACTTGCATTGGCTACCCAGAAAAAACATGCTCAGACTAGGCTTAGTGTTTTACTAGGCTGCACCAATACCAAACCCCAATCCCTTCTGTGGAGCCTGTAAGAAGGGATGACTGAGGCAAGAAAGGAAATCAGAGTCAGAGGCTTCCCACCCTGGACCTCTTCGATGAGAGATCACAGTGCCTAACTCCCAGCCCAGCTTGTCTCACCTGAAGGCAACAAAGTCCTGGGTGAACACACAAGCACCATTAACAAGCCCAAGTAGGTTCTTCAGCATAGAGACCACCTGGGAATTCAAGAGGCAGCATGGTACCCAGTGACGTATTTTAGCCTGATTCATAAATAATAGTTTCCTATACACCATAATCGGTGGGAGTGATATAATTGTATACAACCGCTCTAGTTGTTCTCTGTAACCTCTCATTCCCTCTGTTTCATCTTGTGCAAACTCCTGACAGTTAACCTTCATCCCAGCCCAAACCTTCTGTAAACACTAGATTATCCTTTCCACCACACCAGCAACGCCAACTGTGGTGAACACATCCCACCAGGTTTGAGCCCCATGCTGCAGACACCACCCTCAGCGTCTCCTGGCTCACCCACAGGGATGGGACCGCTTGAAGCCCCTGGGACCTCCCACAGGAAAGAGGTGGAAGTGACCAGGGGGTTACCTTGATTGTGGTGTTACCATGAGCTGTTTGCAGTGCCCTTACCTCTGTTATTTTCAGCACGCTGGACATACTTTAATTTGGATTATCATTTATACTTGGTGTCTCTGTATCACCCTGTAAAATTCAAGTTCCTGTCCTGAGCAGCACGCCGCATGTTTATGGTGGTAAGTCACAAGATGCTCGTTGACAGATGCTTGTTGCTCAGGCTAGCAAATGATGTCTGAGATCATATACTGTGTTTTGGCTATGGTTTTTTTTAAAATCTCAATTCAAGAAAATTTTCTGCCAGTTTGAAAGCACAACTGAGCTGCCAGAGGGACTCATGATTAGCTTGGATGTATTTACTGTCAAGTGTATCACTATAGTTCCTCGTTTTTCTAAATTCTCTGACCTTGTGTATTTCCCTTGATTAAGGAGCATGCCCAGCTATTTTTCTGTTTTGAAAGAGATGTTCAGCGGTAACAGGAGTTCCTCAATGCTCTAGAGAGACCTAGCTGTCTCTGAGCCCTGTTTAAAGAAAGTTATCCTGAAGACTTTTCTGGTATAAGTGGAGGCTGGCTCCTGCAGTGCGTCACCCCTGCCATCCCCTCCCAGTGTCAAGACCAAAGCGGGGAGCAGTGAGGGCCACCTGTGTGGCCAAGGACTTCCAGCTAGTCACATCAGGATTCCTCCAGCCCCACATATTTTTAGTCAGCACTGGAGAAGCAGCAAAATACTGCGTCAGCACAGGGAATGTTTAAGTCTTCCAGAAAGTTTGTTTAATTTTACAATTCTGCAAATAAAACCTGGGGAGTTGACCTATTTCACATTGTTTCTTCCTTTCCTTACTGCCGCTTCTACATTTTCCTATCAGTTGTCCTTCCCCTAAACGCTGTTGCTGAAGTGGTGAAGTTTCTCCATTAAAAAGAAAAGTCATTATCATTTCTGCAGCCTGACGAGGCTCCTCTCCCTTTGTTACTACGTGCCCCACTAGGAACTGGGAGGATGAGCTCCACGGCAGGACCCCACTCTAAAAACACCGGGGTGCGTGTGTGCATGAGCGTGTGTGCAGAAAGGGAATGCAAGAGGGAGAGAACGTGTGTGTCCTCAGTTTAATTAGAAAATTTAATTGGATGGAGTTTGGGTCATTTTTTTTCCCCCCTTTAGAGCTGGCTGCAATAAACAGACTTTTCTCTTTCCCTTTCATCCTTCAGTGGTTTGTAGTTCTGCATCTGCTCTGCTGGCATTGTCTCCACTAACGGCCATACCGATCAGGAAGCCAGAGCCAGGAGGCAAATGAAGGGACTGCATTGATACCGCTGATCACTGAGCCCCACATAACTGGCAACTGTTTCTGTCTTTTACCTCTGGAGATGAGTTGAACAGATTGTGTAAGATTTGGTGGCTTCCAAAAAAGAAAGAGGGGTGGGGGAAGAGAGGGACGTCTTACTGCCTCGGCCCTCTCTCTACCTGGTAGCCAGGGGTCTGTTGGAACAACATCCTCAGCACAGGAAGCAAAAGTGAAAAATTCGTGGAAGTGAGCAAATCCGCTGATTTCAGGGAATGTTTGTACAAAAGAGTGAGAGACTAAACACACTGCGCCCTTTTCTCTGTGGGCGGATGCTACAGGCTTAAATCCTACTGTGGAGCCCTCCACCTCCCGGCTTTGGCTCTGCTGTGGCAAGAGAGCAGGCAAAGCCTTCACCATATGCTCGGGAAAGTGCTCAGCTCGGACACAGAGGAACTGGTGCCAGGAACAGTGACTAACATTCGAGAGAGGCTGAGGATGTGGGACACTCTCGCAGATGCCATTCTCCCTTGCTCAGCAGCATCTCATCGCACAGGATATGGGCCACAGTCATAAGGTGAGATGGGTATTTGTCATCTCTACCCAGAAAAAATGGCCTGTGGAAGATGACTGATGGTTTTCTGCTCCCCTCAGCCCATCTTCCAAGCAAGACAGTAAAGAACTTCTGCCTCACCACATTCTGCCACCTTTCTGCGCACATTAGCAGCTCTCCTGAAGTTTGCCGTGTGTTTGGGTATGCAGGTGAATTACATGTAAGTGGATGTTTGCCCATCCTTGCCTGGCTTTGAGGAAGATTATGACAAAATAAACCTCTAATAGAGGACAAATTTTGATGCAAACAGTTCCTTTCTCTGAATTTTAAGATGAAAGGGACAAGGTGGGCCCCCACCACATCATCCTGCTGGTTCCTCAAGTGGATCAGGTTCAGACACAGGCATTATATGGTCCACACACCCTATAATCTCTCTCTCTTTCTCTTTCTTCTTGCTCTCCCTGCCCCCCCACACCACATTACACAGTCAGGCTGGGATCAAATTCAGCTTACTTGAATGTATATCATTTCCAAGTTGAAGTCTAATCTGCAGCCTTGTCCCCAGTGAGATACTCAATTTACCACTCCTGTAACTAAAGCTCATTGTTACGGCTATAATAATCAAATGTATCATTTTCCTAAAGGATACTTCTGGTCAACGTTTTGCATTTTTTAGAAAGTTTTCTATAAAACTCTTCACTTTGTTATGTCACATGCAGGCTTCCTGCTCCATTCAACCTTTCTTTTTATTTCTGTGTCCCATTCATTACCCCAGCATGGAAGGAAAAAAATTTATATTTCCCCTTAGAAGAATCAAAATTGTTCATGTCAATGAAAGAATAATAGCATGACCAGGGGACTACGGATCAATGTTATCCAGATCAGCACTTAAATGGAAATCACTCTGCATGAAAAATTCACGATGCCCTCTATCCTTTACATGGATAATGGGGACATCCGGTTACAGCAGACAGAATCATTTTACGTATGTATATATGTGACATACAGACTTGTGTGCTTTCGGTGTAATTCAGACAATGACTGACATTGCCAGAATTAGTTATTTTTGTAACTATTTTGAGGAGTCTAACACACCTTCCTCTAATGAATCCAAGGCCCTAATAGCAGCAGCATCAGAGATGGCATACTGGCTAGATAAGATCACTGCTGAGACCCCGTGATGCCTGAGGATTACCTGCTGCTATTTTCTAAGTGATGTTTTTAATATTGATAAAAGGGTCAATGGCCAGTCCTCCTGCCCATTCATTTCTTCTTCTTTGATGTCAGCTCCAGTGAGGTCTCTGCTGCATCACACACACAAAGAAGGAGGGAGCACAGAGACTCTCCACGCTCCAGGCACTTTGCACACTTTTTGGCCACTGATGTCAAAAGTAGATTATGTCATGGCAGCCTTATAAAGCAGCTAGTGGAAACCTGGGAAAATGCAAGTGTATCTTAAACCTCTGACTGCGCTACTGAGAACTGTACAAACCACATGCATAAGCAACCCTCACTCCCCTTCTGAAGGCTAATGCCTTGGTGCTTTACGTCCAAAGACTGAACAGGACCCTCTTACCCTTGAAACACAACTGGAGGACGAGAGTCAGCAGCACCGCTGGCCTTCTGATGTGGTGTACACAGGCCGGGACACCCCCGCTAAAAAGTGGGAAACCCAGCTTCATCTCTTCCCATGTCCCACAGGACTTGATCCTGTGCCCCTGCCAGTCTGAGGAGGGAGTGCCTTGGGAAAGAGACTCGGAACAGCTGAACAGCGAGGCAATGCCTCCATCGCTCCTCCCAGAGGTGACCACCACCCTGCGAGGGATGAAGTCTTCAAGGGCTAGAAGGAGAGGCAACGCCAAAGGGAGCCCCGTGCTGCAGCCTCTGCCTTTAGAGGCATACACAAGTCTCAATTTCTCAGCCCTACCCTGCTGTGGATTTATACTTAACATGATCCGGCCTTTGGACAGAAGTTGCTAGTTTTGATTTGTAATGGGGATATCTCTGTCTTTAGTTAGGCTTTTGAAAATAACATTCGTCCTATACTATATTTCTTCTCACAAAACACTCACAGCTACTTCATTTTTGTCTGAAAGCACATCAGAAGTCTAAGGAAATCAGTGAGCTTCCCTCCTCTTTCTCGGGAAAGTCAGTGGTCAGCGTGCAGTGTTGCGCGTTACCCCAGAGTCTGGGGAGTATCTCTTGCCCATGCTCACCAGCAGCCAAGACCAGAGGTCCGGAGGGTAATTCTGGGGTCTGGGAAGGGAAACAGCAGCACCTTTGTCAGCCTACAGCAACCTGGAGAAAGGAAAGGTGGGCAGCTATGCTTTTTTTAATTGTCAGGCATGAAATGTGAAGATAGAAGCCAGCATGGAGAGAAGAACCATCCAAGTGTTTTCAGGATACACACATGCAAAGGTGCACATATGTTAGCATTAGAGATTAAGACACAACCTATCCTATAGCTGGAGAAAATACACGAACAAAAGAAACACCACCTCAGCAATCCAGAGATAGAAGTGATAACATATGAATCAAGATTATCTCCCACTGTAGAGGAAAATTAAGTTGTATATTAGCTATTTTAGTTAATGATATATCAGCATATGCTTTTATTAACTATCTATTTATCTGTCTTGGATAATATAACCAGATTAGATCAACAGAAGAAGATCCCATACTACGTACTTATGTCCTAATAAATATGCATGAGAACTACTTCACACACTGCTCAGGCCAGAAGCTGCTCTTTCCATTGCCATTAATATTGATTGGTGTTTAAGTGGAACTCACTGTCAATCCATTGCACTAACTCTAACATGACAGCCACGGTTAGTGCAATTTCTGTTTCTAACACAGACCTTAACCTTTCTGCACTTACTGATTCCCTCAGTACCCCCGTCTGCTCAGGAGTGCTGCCTCAATCAAACGAAGGCCCATGACACAGTTTACATAAAGGAGATGAGAATTTTTTATGTGAAGAGCATAAAATTTTTCCCCATCACTCACACAATTTTAAACATTCAAATGAGGAAATTAACTGTTGAGTGGTACAGACTAGTTCTAATCTCATTAATCCAACAATAATTGAAGTACAGAACTTCCCCTGAGGCCATGGATTAATGACCAGCTAGGTGGAGCTGCTGACATGAAGCACAGCCAAGTGCTATTAACCCCAGCCAGGCATTATTTAATCCCAGAGGAAATGTCCTGTGCAAAATTCGTTGCCGCTGGGGTGAGAGGAAGAGGGAGGAGAGGGTGCACGTGAGCTGGGTGCATGGAGGGCGCCCTTCCGGCTGCCGCACGCGGGGCATCCCCGCACGCACCCCTCACCTCCCGGAATCCCATTCATCTCGCCGCGTCCCCTCAACCCACGCTGACCAGTGGACACATAATTAAAATGAATTAACGATCTGAAGCAGAAACTGTGTTTAATGAAGCCCCACTCAGACTTGCGCGGTAATGCCAACTCTGTTTGCCGACAAATATTTACTAACTCGCTGTGCATAAAGGGTCGGGCCACCTGTTCTTCCCTCTCATTATGTCTCCCTGAGTCTAAAGGTAGCACTGTCTGGTTAGACCTGCAACGTCCAAGCCGCTTGAGAGGCTCATAAATGTCTCCGACAAAGCTGAGCCAGATCTGCCAAGCTCTATTTGTTTCAGTCTCCTTCTTTTTTAACTCCAGCCATTGTTCACTTCCTAGATGTAAACTCAACTAAATGCTGTTGCCTCTTTTAGCATAAGAGGTAATTTCCTGGCTAAAGGTTCCCACCAAAATAATTTCTGTCTCTTCAGCCAGAAATTGGAAATCCTTTAAGCTGCACATGTCGCTCCCAGCCTTTATGAAGTGCTCCAAAGAAAAAAGAAATAGGTAATAAATCGTATTATTAGTTGTAATAGCAATACTAGCAATACTAGTTATAGTAATAGTTGTAGTAGACATAGTAGTCATAGCAGTAGTACCAGCATCATCATAATATAATTAATAATAGTAATGCTTTAAGAGCCTACTCTTTGTTTTTATTGAACTTGATGGGAGTTGTGGGATTTACTTCAATGGGAACAAGGTCAGATCCTAAAGAAGCAAGGGTTAGCCTACCGAAGAAAAAGGAAGCAGTATAGGATTAAGTCTCCCTCCCCTTTCCACTCCAAGTAAAAGAAAACCAGGAAAGATTAAGAAAGCTGTAAGGGAGTCAGACAAGCAAGAGACAAGCAGAGGTTAAAAAGCAAAGCAAGCTTCACGCACAGCCCTGGGTGGTGCCTCCATTCACACTAGCAAGGGAATGTCCACCTGAGCAATCCCAGCAGGACTGGGCTGGCAAGCTGTCCCTTACCAACAGGAGTGAGGGACTCCACACACAGTTCCTCTGAAAGAATAAAAATGTGCCTCACATTTCACCTCTCTGCTCAGTGGCTTATGCTTTGATGCTGCACTGAGGTGTTAGGTGGTCCTATACACTCAAGCTGCCCATCCATCCCAACACGTGAGCGCAGGAAGCTCTAGGATCCACAAGAGGAGAAGATGTTCCCACACAGGCAGGTAACTCTTCTCCCTTGCCACAGAGGCCGGAGCTTGCTGCACGCAGACAAGCAGGCACGCCAGGGTGAGCAACTGCAGCTTGGACATTCAAGTGACACCAAACACATCTTTCTCTGCAGCAGGCCAGGTCTGAGCTTACAACAGCCAAAGCTGAACTGCATTTTTCCTTGCTGGAGGCCAGGAAGAAGAGCCCTACAGGCAGCCCTTGCTCACGTTACACCATGCTCAGCACAGTTTTGGGGAAGCTAGACCTAGGGGGTAGCTCTGGCAATGGAGGTAGGCTGAATAATGCACTCCTGGTGAGAGAAGGAAGAGCGGCGGTGAGCGCAAGATGCACTCGACAGCTTTTTTCCACCTCTGCCTTCTCTGATCCTGCCATCAGCCACAAAACGTTCTGTTTCACATCCGTATTTTTCTGGGAATGGCATGACACAAAGCAAAGCCCCACGGTATTACAAGGTCATGAAAAAAAAAGGCAAAAAAAAAAAAAAAGGCACTGCCTGCTTGTTCCTCCATCTAACCATAGCCAAACATTAACAACCGATTGTTCCTTTGTAGATAGTTGGCTGCTTCCAGTCCTGACATGTGCAATTGCTTTCTAGTCTCCCACCCGACAAAGCACAGTGTGAAAGGATGTACACATGAAAGCTAGGGTAAATTCAAAAACATCAGTCCCAAGCTGCAAGGGAGCTGAATTCAATATCAGCAAAACATACAGGAAAGGACAATGTATAATGGAAGCCGAGGGGGACAGAGGGGGGAGTGTGCAGGGGGAGGGGATAACGTAAACATTCACGCATGAAAATATTACATGATTCTTGTTGCACAGTGACTTGAATTCAAAGTATTTATGTGGTCATTTCCATTTCTTTTCCCAAGAGGGTGCTGGGACTGGCATGGCTGTCAGAGGAGTGTGAGAAGATGCCAGCACAGGCAAGCAGTTTCCAAGGCAGAACTACAGCAATGCCTGATATTGTATTAATGTGAGTGCTGGCCATCTGGCCATTAGGGACAAGCTGCTGCCAGGGTGTCTCTCTTTTTCCATCTCATTTCAGAAGCTCTGGAGCCTGGGACTGAGACCCCTAGGGAGATTCTGGCTAAAGATCATTCCAGCATCCACTCAGATGTTGTAGAGAAAGGGCCAGAGAGCTGATAAGGCAGGAGAATGTGCTCACACCCACACAGAAAAAAACAACGGAGAATAACACTGAATGGGGGGGTTACAGGCAGAAAGAAAATGAGAGCAGATGAACAAGGGAATGGTTTAAACAAATAAGAGGGAGGAAGCAGGCAAAGGAAAAGAAAAACAAGAGGCACAGCACTCACTCAAAGGAGCCTTAAAAGGAGGAGAGAGGAACAGAGAAGAAAAGGAGTAGAAAGGGTTCAATAAGGAGAAATGGCTATCATTAAAGAAGCAGGGGTTATGAAAGGACTTCTAGCACAATGCACCTTTTCGGATTTTAACTATTCAGGGCTAAAGTAAGTTCACCCTCTTGAATAGTACCTTGTCTCAGAGCCTGCTGAAGTCAGTGCTCAGTGTAAGGGATTAGGGAGCGTGGGTAGGAGTGCCAAAACTTTGCCTTGTCAAAATAAATGCTCTTCCTTATGCTTGTTTATCTACTTCTTAATGGTCACTGGAGATGCTTATACTAATCCCTTGGGATTTTTTTCAGTGTATAGAAAGCTAAATACAAAGTTGATAGTCACCATTTTATATCAATATGGAAGACCACATTTCTGGAAAAGTCAGCAGCTTTACTAGATTGCTGCTAAATCAGAAAACTGAAAGGAAGAAATGAGGACACCCAATTCTTCTGTAAAAGACAGCAAAGCATCTACCTACAAAATAAATCTCAGCTAATGGGTGAGGAAGTGGCATGGAAGAGCGAGAGTACTAAAATGACGGGCTGTGAAGCCTCACTTCCTGCAAAGCTGCTCAAGAACCAGCATTACAGTGTGATTTCCTGAGTACATTACTGAAAAGTAGGCATCATACCCGGCTGTTATTTCTGTTGCTGTTATTATTATACCACTGTTGTTTGGATCCATATCCTCCAAGAGGATCTGCAGGCGGATCTGGAAGTCTGAAAACAGGATCTCTTGTAAGATTTCCCATGCTTCCTCATTTTACCGAACGTCTGTCTGATGACATCTACGGGATGCTTTTCAAGAAGATGCTTCTGGCATAAAAGCTGGGGCATTAAGTCCACACTGAGGGGTCTAAGTCCATCTCCGGATCAGGTCAAACCAGGGTGGGCAATCTAAACTGTGCTGCAGCACAAAGTAAGTTCAGGTCTGGGTGGCGAGTCTGGTGTGGGTCCCACGGCTAGGGCTTATCAGTGGCTTCAGAGGACACAAGTTACAAGTCTTTCCACAATGGGATCTGCAGGGCCTCACCTCTCACATCAGCAATGGATAAACTCTTGCCACATGGAATAGGATCAAGCCTCACTAAAATGAGTGCACAGAGGCAAGTAACTCGCTAAGAAATTATTTTAGAAAAAAATAATTATTGACAGCATTTGGGATGGGAGTGGCTGTGTTTATGTACATGACATTCACTTGAATTTAGAGCAGAACAAATGTTTGATGTCCATTGTTAATGAAAACCAAACCCAACTAAGTACTGGTATACTATTACCCTGGAGCTAAACCAATATAACTGGGACCAAACCCGAGGTGTGGTTCCTGCAAATCCTCCCATGTCACCCCTGCTCACCAGAGCGACCCATTTACAGTGACATGATTATTTGTATAACTTCCCCTAAGTGACACAGCAGAGGAGCATGTTCTTAATGGATGTTTTTCTGGCTTTTTGGCATTCGGGGTGATCTTTTTTTACAGTGGACTAGCCATTCCCACCACAAGTTCCCTCTAGCAGCAGTGCTGGGTGCAGGCAGCAGGTGCAGGGCTATGCAGGAGGATACTTCGGGGCTGTGGGGCTGCAGAGCTGGGGCCGGCAGCAGGACGGATTGCCTCTCAAAGGCATCCAAGAGCCCCTGTCCCAGGGGAGGCGTCTTTAGAGGAAGGCGGCCTGACAAAAAACCCCAAACAATGCTGAGGAGGGGAAATAGGATGGCCAGAAACCTGCTTGTGTCCATGGAGCACAGCTGTGTGCTATATCATACGGGGGGGGCTGGGGTTTCTCCAGTGAAAACAAGTCACATCGCACTTTTATTCTAACAATTCTTTCTGTGGTTATTTCTTTAAAAAAGATTTTCCAGCCGCCTACATAGATTTCAGTGAGAAAAAAGATCTACAGGAAATGTACTGGTCATTGCATTCATTCCCATTTAAAGGTTCATTTAAGTTTAGAGTTCCTTTGCAGGGATAGATCCCTCACTAAACTATTGAGGCGTTGCCACACAGGTGATCTTGGTAGGCAGTCTTCAGTAGACGTAGAAAATTAAAAATCTCAGAGAGACAGAAACTAATTGAAATGCACTGAAATAAAACCAACGTAAATGTCTTCACCTTCCTGGAGTATTTTTAATGCTGCAGGGTGCCTTAGCTCCCTTTGTGTTATATTTTATTAGCCTAAGTTAAATTGATAACACTCATAAAAATGATATTTTTTTTTAATGCCCATAATTACTTCCTTGAAAAAATGTCCTGGTCAGGACAAAGCATACTGTAGGAAGATACATGATAGGAAGAGGAAAAATCCTTTGTCTTCCACAAACGGAAGAACAAAATTACATAAAAGTTCTTTTCCACTTCGAGTTTCTAAGATTTAATCTATTTTCTTTACATTTCTCAAGCAGAACTGACCAAAGCTCAGGAAAATTATTTTACTAAATTGGAGTGAAAATCAAAACTTATTTTATGTTACAAAATTTTCAGTGGATACATTCTTTCCCAGTTTCCTAGGGTATTTTTCAGATATTCTTTTTCTCTACCAAAATTTTTAACAAAGTTTTAGGCTGAAGGTGTGGTTTTTTTAATTCCCCATAAAAATATTTCATTTGATGAAATGTTATTTTCCACTAAGAAAATCCGTTCTGCTTGATTTTAAAAAATTTGATTATTGTTCTAATAAAAAATAGTGGAGAAGAATCTTGCAAAGTCGGACTGATCTGACAATGATTTGGGGGTTTCACCATCTTTAAAAAGCTTTGAAAATAAAAACATCTAGCATAAGAAATGGAACAATTATTTTCTTAGGATAACTTTTTCGACTCCATCTTCATGCAAGAACATAACAGCTCCAATGTGGCCATGCATTCTTTCTATGCTCTTTGAAGCAACCACAGATTAGGAAACTGTGTGTTGTGAGGGAGGGGTCTGTGTTATTAACCAGGTGTCCGTGTCACTGTCTGTGTTCTCCCACTGCGTTAAATCACAAGCACCCAAGAAGCTGTTTCATCTGTTGGTGTCTAAGTGAGATGGGTCAGAAAAAACAAAACTACTTGGTGCAGAAGGCCAAGACAAAGACCTATGTGGCTAACGGAGTGCCACCTCTGCACGTGGGGATTAAGGATGAATGAAGTGGCACAGGGACCCCATGCGGTACCCTCTGCACAGGGCTGGATTTCACCTCTGGCAACAGAGGCAGCAGGGGAAAGGCCAGGCAAAGCGGTAGCAGTCAGGATGGGTGGTGAGCAGAAGGGGAGCTGGGAGGAGAGCTCTGTTCACTGACATGGGGTCTCTCACATCAAGAGACACGCACCAGGAGTGGTCAGAGGATACAAGCACTTTGTGGGGGCTCTTGGTTAATCTGGTTGGACAAAGCAAACCCAGAGTCTGAGTATCTGCTGCTCAGTGGTGTTAAGGATGTGTGATTAAGGTATTCCCTTCTCCCTGCAGATCACATGGAGAAGTACAATTTTCCCCCACCTCTGAGAAGCCCATGACTGTCACTTCTTCCCCAGGGAGGTGGCTTGGGGCACAGCCTGTGCTGGAGGAGAGGAATAACGGATCCCTGTATGGCTTGAAGAGGTGGCACTCAGCAGGCGGCTTCCTGGGGATCCCACCTGCACAGGTGCACACATGGTGCCTCTGTTCCTTCTGAGGCCACCAGACGGCCACCAGACCGCCACTACTGCTCTGTGGCAGCAGTCACTCAGCTGGACACAGATACAGCTATTTGCTTTGCCAGGAGGCCATGCTCTTGCAGCTGTGGAGGAGATGGCTCGCTCTCACGACATCCACTTGACACAGTGGAGAGAAACAGCAGAGGAAGGAGCAGAAGTGAGATGGAGACAAAACTGTGGGATAACGGGCCAGGACCCAGCCAGCACCTTCCAAAACAGGAGTTTGCAATGGGCATTTCACAGAGCGGCCCTACAAGCAGTCATGAGACTACATCAGTGTGGTCCTGCCATCTTGGCTGGACAGAGAAATGATGACACAGAAATCAATTACAAAGCTCCCCACAACATCAGTTGCATCATCAGGCTCACAGCGCTGGTGAAAGCTGAGGATCATTCTGCAAGAAAGCACCAGCCTCTATATCACAATTAGTATTGAGGCCAGCTTTACAATATTTACACCCTATGATTATGATATTCCCTGGTTAGGAGAACATCCAGCAAACAGATGGGTAGATAATGGATTACACGTGTTGTTTGGGATTTGATTTTACCCCATCCTGTGAAGGGAGAAAAACTATGCACTTTGAAGGCTTTATGGTTTGTAAATAATATAATTCACACTCAAGGAAAATCAATCCTAATGCAAACATTTACAAATAAATATGATCTTCTTCATAAAATGCACTTTGACTCAGAACCCAACCTTGGCAAGTCCTGAAAGGCTGCGTTCTTCAAAAACTAAAAGTTCTCATTACCTTTCAGGATCAGCCCCTAACCTCGTTCTCTCCTTAATGTTCATATGGAACTTTCTTCCCCTTTAGGCTTATTTTTGTTTTTAACCAAGAGCCAATTAGACAGATTTTGAATAAGGTTGGAGCTCTTTTTGTTCAAATGAGAAATTTTTAGTCCCTTGAAGTGTAATGGGTTTTCAATAGAAATCCTCTCCTGCTGTGCATTGATCAGCTATTGATTGGTGAGGGTTTAAACTAAATTATCACTGCCAAATAAAAGACCTTCAGGATGAAGGAACTGAGCTGAGCACAGTGTTATATGGAAAGTAAGCCAATCCTTTGTGGTGGAATCGAAAGGCCCTGGTCACTCTTGAAGAAAAAAAATGTTAATTGAAAAATTCCTTAAATAGGTAACAGCTCTGAAAGTCTGCTTTACATAAAAGATATGAAATCACAATCAGCCGACAGAGAGAAAAGGATCCTGCAGCTCAAGTGGTTTTTCTCTCTAAATGGTGCTGATTACTTTCCCATTCATGGATGACATGGAGTGATGGAAATTAGTCATTTCAGAAGAAGGGACTAATGACAGCTGAACTTGCAGGCACTGGGGGAATTTTGACGATTGGCTGCTCAAGACAGAAAGTTAAAACAAAAGAACTTCCGATTGGGTGGAAAGATTTATCCCAAACCTAGCAGGAAAACAAATACATGAGCTTGATTAGGCTTGGAAAGATCCATTTTTTAATTTTAGCTTTCACTAGCAATCACAGGGGTTTTGAACTTTGTCGAAAGAGCAATGAAAGAGAACTGTGTTGACCACACACAATTGGCTGTTAGTAAAAAATACCATCCCCAACAAGTCTTTTTCTTTACAATTTGGAAATTAAAAGAGTGGATCTTGCTGATGCTCAGAGGCAGGTGTGGGAGGTCAGGGCTCCATCCAGCTGCTGGAATTTCAATCAAAAGTCTGATCTGCAGAGGCACTAAAAAGCTTTTGATAGCCCCCACATACGTTAAAAGGGAGGTCATTATTCTTAAAGTAGGCCAGATCTTTGAGGACCTAACTCTAGATATCTATATCTCAACATGTGCAGGACTGCAGGATCAGGCAGGATTGTTCCCTGCCAGAGTCACAGAACGCTGCAGCCCAAATTGCTCCAAAGTCTCCAAATCTGCATTCCCATGCCTCTGCTGGAGCACGGACATGCCTTGCCTTGACCACATCGGTGCCTGCACTCAGATCTGCCTCCACGCTGCAAAGCTCACCGGCACCACCCTGGACATGGCTCTGTCTTCTCTGCTAAGAAATGTCTTCATTGCCAATCTTCAGAACATGTCTTTTTAAGGATCAGGCAACACGTACTTAATACATACCATCTTTCTTAGCGTGTCAAAGAGTAACATAGAATAGGATCATTTAGTCAACATATTTCAGTTTGTCATTTTATTACAATCAAAGGTATTTCAGGAGGACAAATCTATAACCCTGTTTGCAAGATTTCAGCACCTCAAAGTTCAGGATTGCTCGGTTTCAGGGGCAGTTTTTTTCCTGTATCTGAATAGTTGGCTCCATAACTAAACAGGGACTCCATAACATCATCATTCAAATTCATATTTACAAGGCTTTATAGTGTCTGGTTCAGGGGTCAGTTTGGTTTGTTATCGAGATCTCTGGAAGATAAATGTCTGGTTTGGACTCCACAAAAATTCACTTTCAGTCTGGCACTCTGTACAACAAAACCACGTGCATTTCAAGACTTCAAAGAAGTCATAGCAATATGGTTGCTTGATTTCTTTCAAAGGAACCATAACTATCTGGTAAAAGCACTCTCTTTGATTATGCTACTTTGTAGGCATTTAGCTGCTAATAGTTGTAAATTGATTGCTTGCCCAGATTTTGATACAAACATTTCATCCAACTAGATCCAGTAGAGGTCTGCCATACCCTCTCAGTCAAGCAGGATATCACAGCAGTAACAGAATAAATATTTCTCTGTCATAACTTTGCCAGTATCATAAATACAGTGTCCAATGTCAGAGCCTTCAAAAGAATAATAAAATGCCTCATAAAGCCCTCAGTTTTGTAACAGTAGATACCTTGAATGTTAAAGTCCCAGAAGAGCCTTATCTTTCATAATCAAAGACCGGATAGCATTCACGTGAGTAACATTTTTATCCATACAGATGTCTACTGTTTTTTCTTTATTTTACTTGTTAATATCCCAAAGCTGTGAGTTTCATCAGATAATCACATGTGCAAGCACAAGCTATGCTTTAGGCAAGCATGCATTCAGCCAGGCTTGAAAGAGAGGTAACTGGGAAAAATGTAATCATTTCTGATAAACAGGAGGTCAAACTAAATTATCTAGTTGTCCCATCTGGCTCAGAGCTCTATGAAACAACTTAGCACAAAGAATCATGCCCTTCTATTCATTTTACCCCCATGCCTTTTAACTGAGAGAATTCCTTTTTCATGTACTGCTGTGTGAAAAAAAAAAGTAGGCAGTAGCATCTATCTCCAGTGTGATCTCCTGTTGAACACACAGATTTTCCCCATTTCTGTAAAATAATTACAACAGAAGAGTATACTGCATAATGAAAGCCCAGTCTTCTTACCATTTCTGTAGTAATGAGTCACCTGGCTTTAGTAGGAGAAAAATCAGGCCATAGACCCTGAGGCAAATGAATCTGGTGATGCTGAAGATAGAAATCTGGGAGAAGGAAAACTTATGCAGAGGAGGCTGGAAATATTTTCTTCCCCTGCTGCCCACAGAATATCTTCTTTATTCTTGCTCATCCCAGCATATTTATGCAACAGACAGATTAATAAATTAAATAGTGCCTCCCTAATCTCCAGTTTATCCCCAGCATATGGATACAATATGCTCCAAATCCTAACTCACTGATAATTAGGATGGATTTTAGAGTAAGAACTAAAAGAAAAACCTCTAATGAGGATGTAGAAGTTTACCATCCACCTAGCAAATATCTACAAAATCATGTAAAGTAAAATCTAGTGGTTTGATTGAAGGACCTGATTTGACCCACAACAGGTTGCCACATTCCATGTTATGTCTCTAGACAATCAGTACTTTGGGTGGCCAGAAAGGTTCGCTGGCCTGGAAAGTCAGGGTGCTGGGGCAATGCTGGGTGTCTTCCCAGAACACTCCATGAAGGCCTAGGACCAGACTTTCAAAAAAGAAATTCAATAAAGGGAAGTCAGTTCTCACCTCTCCTGTACCTTGAATTTCAGAACCTACATTTTATGTGTCAAAGTTTCAGATTACAACCACCAAACTGTCAGGCTTTGGCATCTGACACAACATGCCTACTGGGCATGTTTTTCAGACTCCACAAACTCACTGGGCAAATGAAGAATTATTTGTTTAAGCACCCACACTATTGCTTTGATGTAGGTATAATAAAAATCTCTATTTCACAACAGAGAAAACTGAAGAATGGAAAAAAATATCACCTACCTAAGGTGAGGAAACCAGCATCACAGACAATGCTAGAACGCAGATCGTCTAATTACTGGACTGTGTTCTCCTAACTGCCAAATAAACCCACAACTCCAGCAGAAGAATGATTGCTCCTTCATCACCATCCTGTTTACTCAACAATCTGGTAATAGAGCAATGACTGGGAGAAAATACATTTTGTTTTTGAAAAATTATCTCAGAGATTTGACAAGTCCTTACACAGAGACCTGTAACGAGTTCAAACCACTCTTAAAATAAAACTAAAATCTGAAACAAGCTTCTGAAAAGGAATCTGTGTCACTTTCAGAAACGAACAGTTCATTTACATTCCTTTAATGATCTGACTGTATTGAACCCAACGCACTGAGTAACACATGCAAGAAAGCTCATTTACACTTCCAACTTTGTTTTTCCAAGGGAGCTGTACTATTTACCTCCTCATTTCCTTTAGCGCATTTACGACGGGATCTATAAGCTAAATGTCTTGAGCAATAGATGGAAGATGAAAGGTGACCAAATATATTCAAGCCTATAATAAACAGCATTTGTAGGTGAAAACAACCAGCTTGGCACAAGAGAGAGAGAGATAATGCAGTGGGTTTAATAGGAGGCTTTTAACATTTCCTGTTCAGGATTGGCTGGCTTATTAATGATTTAAGCACAAATTGAATTAACCAAATATTGAACATATGTTCTTTTAAACTCTCTTAAATCTACCAGAGCCTTGCACAGGAGAGCTATGTGGCCGTGCTGTTGAAGTGGGGGGAGGATGACAAGGGGGTATTGAGGGTGACTGGGTAAGTAAAACATAACCTGAAGGTGGTCAATTTAATGCTGTGTTAGTGGCCTGAACTTTCAGTTCCCAAAGGGAAAGGATGATTAATGCCACTACCAAATGTATACCCATACCTGACCCTGATCTCATCAAATCCTGCTGCCACCATCTGCTGTTTTTAATTCCTCTGCAATATTTGTATTTGCTACCTCCCTCCTACAAAGAGAGGGAGAAAAAAAAATGTTCCCTGCTTATGAATGGTGTGATCTGGTTGTACTGGCTGAACGCTGGCCAGGAGGCATCTGTTGCTTATAGTCCTGACAGCATCTGCTACTATTTCTCACTTTTCCCAGCATGCTGTGAGATATGGTTTCTCCCAAAGGTGGCCTTTGTATGCACCATTGTCAATTCCATCATTGTCTGCCACAGCCTGTTCCCACGATGCAGTGGTAGTTATTACCACGCTGCAAAACCTTTTCTTGCAGGCTATCTGTAATCTAAGATATTGTGTGATTGAGTTATGCAGTTAACCCTTTTCCTATGCATCAAACCATTAAAATAAAAAGAAACAGACTGGACCATTTTTGGAAGGAAAACCTTCAAGGCTTACAATGGATGGGAAAGCGAAACAGATTTTTTTTGTTGGGGTGTTTTTTGCTTTTAAAATAATGACAGTTTGGCACTAAGTAAACTAGAGGTTCAAAAACAAACTAACAAAGAGACAAAAAGCAAAAAATGTCCAAACTAGCAGTTTTAATTCTGTTAAAAATACTATAAAGGATGCATTGTTTTTTCTCCTGATTCCTGATACGGCTATTAAGCATTGTAACCAAATGTGTGTGAATGCTATTATTTATGTGTCTGATCTTTAAATACCCTCTGCTAGTGGGATACAGACTGAGACTTCTGATGGACATAGGCGTCCCAAGCTGTCATCTTGCCTTGTCCTTCTGTCAAACAGTTAGTGTGTCAAGCGCTTCTCCTGGGAACTTTTAGAGTAAGAGACTGTAAGCGCAGAACGGTCCAGTCTCCAGAGAGCCACTTTTAACTCACAACAATATCCTTGGTGTCAGCTCAGAATAGCCCACTATGGGGCAAGGAGAAAGAAAGCGCAACAGATGTTACTAGTGAAACCATGTTTACAATTCTGTAAAGTTATTGCCCTTATGTACCTTCTGACCAAAACCCACTTAAAAGATGGCCAGGTTCCTAGCGGTTGGATTTTTAAGTCAATTCTGCTCACATAAATCTTTCTGCAGAGAATCGATGCGATTAAAATAGACATCGCATCTCCCACGTGTCTGTGCCACTCCCATTACCCCCCAGATCATTTGCAACACCGTGCACTTTGAAATAAAGTAGTTACCACTTTACAGCTGTATTTATGGTAATTTCTACATCTGTATAAGAATTGCAAATATCTCTCCCTAAAATACATAGGACATGAGTGATGTTTTATCTCCCCAAATGCACTCATACATCTTTTATCCTTTTTTTCCCCTTCTTTTTAACTTTTCATTAATTTAGGGTTACTTATCACATATGGAATCATGCCTAAAACCCCTCAGAGGTACTTTCACAATTTTGTGATAGTTAAAGTAAGCAAGGTGACAGACTCTGGAAGCAATAATGCTAATGAGCTGATTTTTAAAATCCACCTTAGAGCAGACCAAAATACTGGAGAGACAGGGGGGAAGAACCAAACATGGAACTTGTGAAGAAGGCTTTTAAAACTAAGCCCCCTGCAGATCCTCATCTCTCCTTGTGCCCAGTCCTGAGGAGCTGTCAGGTGGTGTAACACAGCAAATATCAGAGAAGCATTTACAAGACTGCATTTGGCTACTCTTAACCTCACTTGTACTATATTTTGCATCACCTATATTACATTTGCTGGGGGACAATGCTTCTGAGGATTTTATATCTCTGCCATTCCTATTTTAAGTGGGGACTTATGTTCTTTCGACTGTGTTGCTACTCTGTCTGTTCTAATAATACCAACCGTGGTATCAGCATGGAGGAAACATAAAGAACAAGTACCATACAAACATACTACTCTTTTTGGTACCAGTTCATCTTGCCTTCAAAATTTTGCTAGTTATTGAAAGTCCATTTTCAGTGTTATCATAAATTTACGTGAAGAAGGCTGATTTAAAACTGCTTTACATTCTCTCTGTGCATGTAAAGGGCTAGGGAGAGTAAGACACTTTACAGGGTAATCCAGGTATGATGTTAGATAACAGATCTGCCAAGCTGCTGTTTTAAGACCATTAAAAATACATTGCTGAATCCAAGGTCGAGTTCATCTCTGCACTCCGAAATCCTTCTTCCAGAGGCAAAGGATAACAGAAGGAAAACCACGGCTGGGTGACTCACAGCTTTTCTATTGCGGAGACAGGATGAGCTTGGGGAAGCAAATAAAGTACCTAGAGCTGGACCTCTGTACTCACAGCATCTGGTCTCCACAATGGCTGCAAAATCTGCACAGGCAGATTTGTGTAGAGAAATTCATTATTACTTTTAAAAAAAGAATGAAGAGAGTGTGTGTGCATGTGAAGGAATCCATAAGTACAAACTGTGGGTGGCCAGCTTTCATGAAACATTTAATATCCATAGATGGAAAGCAATAAAATTATCCTAGCAGCCAGATAACATGGCTTGTGACAGAATCATTGAGCAGGATCACAACATACAAATGCTTTGAATGACAGATTTTAAGCTACAGATTCCTCCCAGGTGGGCTGTGGAAGCTGAACCTCTGCAAACCTACCACCATTTCTGAGTCTGTAGTTCCCTGAGGCACCACTGCATCCTTTGTTATTTCCATTAGGATACAGGATCCTTTACTGACAGCTTTTTTGCAGGAGGAGCTGTGTGTTTATTATTTCCTGTGACAAGGTGAACCAAGGTAAGACCTACTATGAACAGCACTACGACCTTCCTGAGATCTTCAGCAAAATACAGCAAACCCCAGGTGTGAGGTAAGGAGGCACAAAAGCACTCGCTTTCAACAGAAAGAGATTTGTACACTAATGGCATTGCTTCAACAAGCCTCACTGGGCATTTTTCCCTATTTCAGGCTGATCACGGGGACTCTGTTGCTCTTCGTTCTGGCTTCTCTTTGCCCAGGGTCTGGCTGAAGTCAGCCAAGGGCTCCTTCGAGAGGTGGTGGGTGCACCCTGCCCTTCCAGTGCCCACAAGGGGACCAAGACCACCAGTGTGATAAACCAGAACGAACGTCAGGCCTGCCAGCAGCTTCCCTGAATGAAAAGCAGCACTGGCACGTTCACAGACAAGCATGTGTATAAATGTTTTCCCAAACCAGGAAATATTGCAAGGAGGCAGCAATATTTTTTCCCTGTTTGTTTCAGCAGCAGCAGGAACAAGTATGGACAAAATTCCTTTATTATGGGTAAGCAGGGTATTTAGGCTAGGATCTGCTCTCTCTTCTCCTCCCTGCAGCGTTATTGTCAGTAGATCTGTTTGCAAGCTAGAAAAAAAATCCTGCCGTGTGCAGGTAGGTTTTGATAGCAAGCGAGAGCTGGAGGCTGCTCTCACTCAACCACTCTTTGTTTGTTTTTCATTTAGCCAAGCAGCTACAGCTCCCACCATGTGCAACGGAGTTTAAAATAAAGCGAAGCAGAGGCAGGAGAGGCCTGTGCTTAGATTGGGACAGGGTTGCTGGAGGAGGAGATGGCGCACTGGGGCAGATCGGCCACCCGGCCTCAGCAGCAGCTTGCCACCCAGGCACTTGCCCCAGGCCTCACGGCCATGAGCGACCTCCTCCTCAGCGCCTGCGAGGCGCCAGCCGGTGGCTCCCGCCCAGCCACCCTGTGCCAGCGCCCGTGGCTGGGCCGGCTGGGTGGCGGGGTTGGCTGGGATCCGATCCCCCGGCCTTCCCTGGCCTTCCTGGCCTCCTCCAGCCTCCTCTGGCCTTTCCTGGCCTTCCCTGGCCCCTTCCCGGCCTTCCTCCCCCGGCAACAGCAGGGCAGCAGCCAATGGGGCCAGGCCGGGTCAGGGCGGCACAGTGGCGGCAGCGGCGGCAGCGGCGGCGTGGGCCTTTGTGCAGGGTGGCAGGTGACCACGGCGGGGGAACAAAGCGGGGTCAGGGCAGGAGCCAGGTCCCTTTTCTCAGGCCCATGTTCTCCACTCCTCACAATCTGTCTGAATTTAACTTGCCATTGAGGGCCCTGGCTGTAGAAAACAGCTTTATGTCGACTAATCCAGGCAGAAGTAAGGGTAGACACAGAGACAGGTTTGAAGGCGGGGACATGGCTATTCTGCTGCCTCTTTTTTTTTCCCTCCCCCTCCCTTCCCCTCTGCCTCCAGTGAAAAGTTTTCTGAACAACAACAAAAAAAAAAAAAAAAAAAAAAGTGGTGACAAGATTAATCAGCCCGTGGAGCTGAAACACATGCTTGACTTAAACAACCTCTTTGCTGTTATTAACAACTGCTCCAGCATTTCTCTTGTTATGCTAATGGTACAGATTAGAGTAAAATCTATTCCTTCTTTGCTGAACAGGCCAATTGATAGAGGCTGATCTATTTTTCTCCCCCATTTTAATTCTTTTTTTCTCCAGGCACAAGTGTTTGCGGCAGCAAGAACAACAGAACATGAAAAAAAAACCAAAACTGCGCACAAAAGTGACTAGCCCCCACATACACTAAAATCATTAATAAATACAAATCCATATCAGTCTCCGCTACAGCCTGGAAATAATGTCTGGGTGTTGTAAGATAGGCTGGCCACAAAAGACAGGAAATTCAGCATAGTGCCCAATGCCCTACCTTTATCTCATTCATTTTTTTTTGTGCACAGAGACGGAGTGCCTGGTAAAGCAGACAGCTTTGATTATTTTTAATACGTTCCTGGGAAAAATAAAGGCGACGGGAGCATTGCTGCCAAGTGCTGGAGAGGGCAACTTGACTCAACACCACACCACGTGTTGGAGCATCATTCAGATGGAAGGAGACAGAGTCCTGTTGCCATCAAGGCAGTAGGGCCGTTTGCTCTGTGGCAGCAAAGGGAAGCAGGATAGGTGCCTGCATGTCAGTCTGGGCTTGGTGGTTTGTGCCTCATGTTTGTTTGGGTTGGACCCTAAATGTTCTTCAGTTTTTCTATTTTTTTCCCCACAGCTCTTTAGGAGTCAAAGACTGGGACCTGTTTCACAGGTAACAGCAAAAGTGACATTGCAACCTGTAAGTTTGTGATATGCTAAATATTTAAAAGCCTAATATGCCTGGCATCTCAAAGAGGAACTTTCAGCAGGTAATAACCACTGAGTGAGAATGAATGCACCATCAACTTCCACGTGCAACATGCACATAGTATTTATACTAAACCCTGTATTGTTTCCTCTGCATTTGAGTTGTTCCTATATAAATAAGTGGAAACATCATGATCCTGGTTCTGTGTCATCCTAAGCCAACTCAAGACAGTGAGACTTTACACACTGATTTTGCTGATTTCTAGATTTGGCCCTAGCACATTCTCTGTATACAGCCACTGCCAAGCAGCGAATGTACTGCTGCCTACCACCTTCTTCAGCCTCCCCTGACCCATTCATAGTTGATCAATTCTGTAAACTGGTCCAAGTTCAACATCCCTTGACTTCAATGAGTTCAATGAATTTCCAAGATCCACTTATGAAGCCCACAGTAACAGCAGGCTGATCTGCCTGGGTCTGAAGACATTAAAGACTCTCCTGGACCAAGTCTGGATTTGGAGGTCAGGACTTTGCTAGCACTAAATTTGATCGGACAGATTTCATAATTTCACAGAGTCAAAGACCACAGGGATTGTTAGATCATCTGCTCTGACTTTATGTATACCATATGCCATCATATTTTGCCCAGTTATTCCCATATTGAGCCTAATTACCTGTACTTGATTAAAACAGATCACCCATTCTGTCCTAATGAGATGGAATAAAAAAAATGGGAAACTACTACCTCCTGTAGTAGATTGTGCCAGTATTCTAATGACCTTCACTCTTCAAAAACCTGTGCCTATTTTCTCATTTGAGTAGGCCTGTCTTTAATGTTCTTTTTTGCCTGGTTTATCTCTACTGGAGTAAAAGAGTCTTCCTGAACCTGGTATTTTCATCTTGTCAAAATATGTAGATTTCTTTGCAATCTTTATGTCTTTTTTTGACAATACAAAGTGGTTGAACTCCTTAGGGTTTTCACTGGAAGCCACTTTCTTGATCTTTCATTGCTGTTAGGTAGGAATTTTCTACTCTCACTTGCTAACCCTGTGCAGGCACCAAAGGACTGCTTTGACCCCTTTGCCATAGCCATGCTCAGGCAGCTTGTCCACTGTGAGTGCCAACCCCCTCCAAAATTGCTGTATTCCAGAAGGCAACCCTACTTTCTCAAGAAGTAGCCCACCTTCATTGCTCCTAAGTGTGCACCATTTTGCAGTTTTAAAGGCATTGTGTTTGTCTGACATATGATCATATTGCTCCATATTTACTGCTGTGTCCTCAACCATTCTGCTAATCTTTCTATGTGAATGTATATTTAGAAGGACATTTTTTGTACTCCAAGATGAGCAGGATGAGACTTGCATCTGGCTGCTGTCAAGCACACTAGGAACAATCTCATTGAAAGATAATTACCCAGGGACAACTTCTCTTCAATACAGGCTAGTATCTAGTTTATCACATGATCTACTGATAATTTAGAGAACTTTAGTCTTAATTAGTGTCCCATAGCATGAATGCTGTATGAAATGTATCTGTAGTTATCTTTAAAAGTTGAGCTTTGAATCGCATTGAATGAGTTGGCACTTACTTGACAAGATCAGCTTTCTGTGGTGTCACTAATCCAAAGATATTTCCATTTTCTAATTCTTTATTGATTAAAATCTATATCAGTCTAAGCATTATTTCCCCTCAGATAAATGGTAGGCTAATTGGGCCACTATTACTTGGGTCATCCTACTTGCCCTCTGTATCAGCAGGCCATTTGTATTCTGTACAGCCAGAATATCCTTAGTAGTCTGAGATGAATTGAAAATTAATGTCAACAAGCTGAAGATTTCCTCAGTCAATGGTTTCTGAACTTCTGAGTATAAGGTACAGAGCCCTGATGGTTTATAAGAGATTGTCACTAAAAGATGTTGCCTTGCTTTCCTTCTAGTAACCCAGTGTCTGAAAGGAGCTTCTATGATCATAAAATAAAAGTACATCAAGAAAAGAAAAAAACATAGCTGTGAAATACCTATTTTTCCACATCCAAGGAATCCTTTTTTGTAATCTCCATCTGCTAATATTTATATCCCATCATTAGGCTCTCTTTTGTTCCTACTGTAGTTAAAAAAATCCTGTTCTTTGTCTTTAGCATCTACAGATAGGGTTTTACATAACTCTGGTGTTCCTTTATGAGTTTTCTGCATTCCATCCCTTATTATAGTCTTTGTTATTGATTTTATCTCTTTCATTACACTTTCGTATTTCTGACTGCTGCTTTCAATGCTTTGTCAATGCTCTTGTTGTTTCTTCTTCTAAGTGCACAGTTACAGTGAAATATCGCTTCTATCCAGAGAAAATATAAAAATGTACTGCATATCAACACTGTGATAGACTAAGAAATCTAAGAATCTAAGAAATCACAAATTCTGTGCAAAGCAGTCCTCTTTCCAAGAGGAAAGGAGATACATACCAACATATCGATAACTTCTGATGCAGCCACAGTCCAAAGCTTCAGGCTGTACCACTGCATCCTCATGACTGTGTCACATTGGCAAGATCATGCAGAGGAGGCATCAAGACTAGTTCAAGAAATCCCAGGCTGAAATATGGATGTGTGTGACACGTGGTAGGTGTGCAGTCACCAGCAAGACTGTTCGGGTACTCTGTAGTCACACTACTCGTGAGCAGTGGCCCAACACCTGGCCAGAGGCACTGTTCTGCTTGGGCTGATGGACATTGGGAACCCCGTGAATGCAAAAAGGTGTGAGAGAGGCAGGACCTAGGGCTGGTTTAGGGTACTGCCACTCCTTCTTCTCACCCTCAAGTAAATCTGCAGGTAGGTTTGGCTTCCCCAGATAATTCTGTGTGAAACAAGCATCAGAGTGCACATGGTGTTACCTGGTTCTTAAACACAAAGGGAAATCCAGGCAGTTTGAGCCACGCACTAGTTAAAAGAAGTTCTTACTCTGCACTGAAGAAAGTGTTCCTGAAAGAAATATCCTCCCCTACACTCAAGTAAGAACTCAACAACAAAAAGGTAACAGAAAAAACATTTCGGTTTTTTACCCATATACCTTAAAGTCATGAGTTCAACATCTACTTGCAAGTCAAATATTTTCCTCAGTGAGACTCCATCTCTACACAGCACAAGGCCTGTCAGTTCTACCATAGGCCACTTTTTCCCCCTCACTTGGAACATGTAGGATGTCATTATTTCTTTTTCCAGTTTAGCTGGTGGCGAGCAATGAGAGAAAAGTGAGAGGAGAAACATATTGGGCTCTGGTGCCAAATCCCTGAGTCTGAGCTTCACGGAACCAATGCCAAAATACAGATTAGGCGATATAGGAGCCAAGATGCTGTACAGAACTCATTGGCAAATTTTAAATAAAACTACTGCCCTTAGAAAGGAAACTATTAGATTTTAAGAAGAATCACCACATTGTCCAGCACTAATGCCTCTTATAGCCAATAACTACAACTAAACATAGCATTATACAAAGGGTCGAAGCCAACTATTCTTGCAAATCGATGAGAAAAAAGCAAAAGTGGTATAATTGCTGCAATATTCCTATTATTATTATTGTTGTTATTATTTCTGTTGTTGCTGTTATTATTATTATTGCATAATTTTCTACTCCTAATACTGCAACCAGAGACAGTGAACTTCCTTTCGCAGCAGATAGTCAAGAAAGCTGAACAAAACTCTGCAATTTCCATTTACCAGCATTCACAAAATTTGCTTTTGTCCACATACCATGCAATCCCTGGTTTACCCAAAAATATCTTGTAGACAGAAGCTGTGCCCAAAAATAATCCAGCAAAGGAACTAAACACAGTAATAGACTTTGTTGATATGTGTAACATTTTCAGAGAATTGCACAACATCTAGCAATAAACACTTTTCCAAGCTTTAGCTACTCCATCATTAGTTGTGTTGTGCACTGCCTCTTCTGTTGTTCATATTTCTGTAGCATTGCAGAGTGCTATTTGTGGACCCATTCTATTTAGGCATCAGTACTCTGTTGAACAGTACCAGATTTTGTGGTCTTGCAAACCAGCTACTGGTTGGAGCAGAAGTGATACAGAGTCTGGGGATTTTCTCAGTGTGGGGGGTATCAGGCTTTCTGGATCAGAGACTTTTGACAGCCATTCACATTTCTGTCAGTCTTGAGGTATCTTAAACAGTCACCTTTTAGCTGTATGCATTCTAAAGGGAAGATTGTTCCATAAACCAGCTCCTTGGACAGCCGACGGTGCACTGTACTCAGGCTGGGAAACAACTGGTTAGACAGTATTTCAAAAAAGCTCCAGGGGCCAGAGTTTTTGAAATGAATCAGAACATATTAAAGAAATACCTAGACTCTGCATCACTGTCTTAGGGTTTGGCTGCAAAAAGCTTTGTAGGCTGACACAAACTCACTCTGCCCACACTCCAGGCAAGCACAAACTCTTTCCACCCTAGTGAAAACCAGGGAAACTTTGTTCTAGAAGCCATGCAGCTGTATTAATGTTGCCTGTATCCAAGGTGGTTTCTCTTGCACCTCTCAGCAGGACTCCTTAGTAAAGGCTCAGCACCCCTCTAGCCACAGCTTCCAGTTTGGAGCTGTCATGTGTCCAGCTGCCGCACTGAATGAGCAGAGTATCACACAGCCATCACACCATACAATAATGTATTCTGTATACTCTGTGTACATGAGACATGGGCAAAAAACACTCAAAAGACCATTGCCTGAGACCTCTCAGCAAAAAATATTGTTGTACAATTCATCAGAAACAATCCCATTTCTAGAATTCATTCCAGTTAGACAAAAACAGGGGTCAAAATCTCCTAATGCTGGAAGTGGATTCTCCAGGGAAAGAGGCAACATGATTTAGCCCAGCAGTTTTTCAAGGACAGAATAATGTTCTTCCTAAGAGAAACAACTGGTGAAGCCACAGGTGCCAGCCCCATGCCGAGACTGTGCCAGACTGCAGGTATTATATGCTGTTAATGAATGATGCCACTGCTATATTAATTTGGCTTGTATAAACAGAAGAATATATTCTATCTATTTTCATAAATACATGTAATAGTATACCTTATCTGTTATAAACATATATTGACTTTACAGCAGGTATTGTCAGTGTATGACAGTCCTGTACTTAGGTCACCATTTGTGCTCTGTGCAAATTTCAGTATCACTGTTGAAGCAAGATGTGCAGAAATGGGAAGAAGCCCAAAGAAGATGAGAGAAGGCTGAACAACTTAGGATGTCCACATTCAGAAAAGTCTGAGGGACACCAGGACGGGATTCTTCAAATATGTGAAAGGCTGCCAATAAAGAACATAATAACCTTATTCTCTTCTTTATGCTTCTCCTTATCCACAAGTCAGGAGCTCATTCAGACATTAGGAAAACTTCTGACAGTTGAGACACTGAAACACCCAACTGGATCACTGGAAATGATGGCAGGATCTGTGTCACTGAAGGTCTTAAAGAAGCAATTAGAAAATGGGAGATCTATCACATAAGCAGAGCTGCTCCTGCCTTGGTGCAGTGCTATGGACTTGATGACATCCAAAGATGCCTTCCAGGACTATTTTTCTGGGATTCATGTTTTCAGTATTACCACCTGAATGAAAGGGGCTTGCTCTCAAAAAGAGCAAGAATTCCCCCTCTAAAAACCCAAAGACCAGTGCTAGCCAGCTCCAGCTTGTCAGTGGTAAAAGCTTCAGAATAAGGGCTGATGCCTGCCGACTTCTGTGGGTTAAATATAAGTGTCTGGAGGAATTAACTACTGCCCGTTCCTGGTCTTCAACCATCACCCATGTGCTAGAAATGCAACAGCAGACATGACAAAGAAGCAATTATCCCAACAAAATCAGTTATTACCAGTGATTCATATGGTAATGATGGTCATGAGGATGATGATGATACTGCTCAACTGTAGCGAGGATGGTAATAACCAGTGTTTTAGGGGATGGATTACAGGTTTAATCAAAATGAATAGTTTATCACAGATAATGAATTTTACAGGGGAGTATGGTCCTAGGAAAATGCCTTGTTCTGAATGCCTGAAAATTACATTGATTTAAGTAGTGGGCTACCATATTTGCACTATTCATTTAGAAGAAGAGAGAATTTTTACGTAGATATTCTTTGCCATCCTTTAAAAATGGGTGTTAATGTCATGATCATGGTAAGGAGAGCCATTACAGAGTCCCACATGTTTATTGGTAACATTTTTATACGCTCTAAAATTTTAGTCGGTTCCCATTTATATCATCTTTGTGTTGTCCCTGACATAGAAAGAAAAAACTAACCATGTGCTAAAAAGAAACAGATTTGTGAGCATCTTGTGAAATTCATAAGGAAAAAAGATTCTAATTCAGGAGAATGTTGAGACTCCTGTTATTACAGTGGGACTTAAACACAAGCATAGATGAGAGGGAAGCTTGCTCAAACAAAGTATAAATGGAGAAGGTCTGGAACAATGTATTAGTACTAAAAAAATTGTTAAGCATATTCATTTCCCAGTACGTATACATTTTTCTAACCAAAAAAAAGGTTAGAAGCTTCCTTTATATGCTGTAGGGAGAGGCTAGGGAACAAAAAATGAGAGAGAAAGGTGTGATAAGATAGAATTAAAATTACCCATGTTTTAAAAATTGATAGAGACATTTCAGACCCAAGAGAATATTACTTTATTCCCCAAAAGAAGCAGATCTGGGCTGACAGTGTATATCCTTTCCATTCATTTAACTTTTCCTTATGCAGCTTGCATGTTGAATTCTCTGTTTTGCTATTTTGCTATCATTGTTGATTTCAAACCAGGCTCTGCTTTACTTCACAAAGTGCCCTCCAAACTCAAACAAGCTGCAGAAATGCTGAAATCAATACATGCCTCTTGAAGGATAGATCTTTTGTAACACAAAGGAGAGAATGACTAATAGATTACTGAAGCCTTAACAAAACCTCAACAGATCCCCATATGGTGCATTGCAATTAAAAGAGTAGAGGATGGATTTATAATTTTTAGGGTGGAGAAAAGAAAAAGAAAAGAAAGAGTTTCGGACAAGAAAATGAGTGAGGTGGAGACAGAAGTGATGTGTGACCATACACAAGATAGAAACCCTTCTTTCTGAGCCTTTCATCTCCGGGTCACTGGTTCCAATCGAGCCCAGGTCGATAGCGAACAAAAATCATTTTAATCTGATGGCTGTTTGCTGACCTATGTGAAATGAACTGGTTGTGTCAGTCCACTTCCCAGCTGACAGCTCTCGCCATCATCAAGGCCATTGGTACAAGTGGCAGTAATTGGTACTTTTTTGAGGCCAGCTCAGCTAAAAGGCTGAAGAATGGAAAAAGCAATAGGGCTGAACCACCTCCTCCTCTCGTTCAGCTGCTCCCTCCAGGTGAGTGCTGGGGGACGCTGGGGGAAGCTGGCACTGCTGTTGCCTGCACCACATCTGCTCTTTGAACCAACAAAAGACTTTGGGGCAAAGGGGAGTCCTCTGAAGTGGTAAAGACCTCTTGTGAACACAGATTTCTTGGGGAAGATATGGGGTAGTAAAGCCCCAGGCCTGCAGTGCATTGCGGGTGGATACCATTGTTTGTTGGTGGCCCCATGGGGAGGTGTCTTTGCAAGCATGAGACTCTGAAAAGACCCATCAGGCTGCTGACCCCCGTCCCCAGGGCCTGAGGATCTATAGTTACAATTCCACCTGCAAAACAGGAGTAAGTCCAGTTTCCACTGATGTCAGTGGAAGGGCATCTGGGCTCACCCACATGCGGGTACGTCCAAAGGACTTTAATATAATTTTCAGAGAATTTCAGTTTTTAATGAAACAAGTTCATGTGAGGGGGAATCTGAGCTGTATCTAAGATATTAAAAGAATAAAGGAAGAAATAAAAGATGAATTTCAGGAGGTTAATAAAAACTAATGCCCTGGAGAGGACAGTTTTAATCGTCAATTTCAGCGTTTCTCTGAGCAGCTGATACCTCCCCTATTGTCAGGAGACAACCTATTATGAAGGGGACATTATGATGGGGACTTTCAACTACATTTTAAGCCATGGCCACCTTGTCTCCCTCAGGTGCCTCCTGGGAACAGTGGTTTTGCCATGGGCCATCAGAGATGCCAAGATGATCTGGCTAACCAGGGCACCAACAGGTGCTCCAAAGTCTGCCCAGATGGTGCTGACCAGTGCCATTTTCTGCAAGGTAAATCTGTGCCTGCCACTGCAGACAAGAGGGAAAGTGGTGAAGGGTGTCAGAACTGCTGGCAAAGCTGTGAAACAAAGCCTCACAAAGTGGAAAATCCACCTTGTGAGTATCTGTCTCCCCTTTCAGGGATACACACAGAAGTATAAGAGAGTGAGGTCGCATCAGGCACTCTCCAGGTGGAACAATCCATTCTGCAGGTGGGTTTCCTGACACCTGAATGAGCTGACCGTGACATGGCACTTCATGAGCAGGTTGTGTGATATTACAGCTAGAAGACATAGGTACACGGGATAGGGACAAGAAAAAAGAAGTCTGAAAAGATTAGGAAGAACCTGAGTTTTGCAAGTCATTCCTTGTGCATGTAACTAAGTCTTTGCCATACATGCTCCTCTTTCACATATACAAAAAAGTCCTTTTCAGCATCCCCATCAAGCACCACTGTTACTTGGCAGACTGGGCACTAGGGAAAGCAACACTTCAGTTCTCAAAGTAGGGGCAAGAAAAAGACATGATGTTCTCTCATGTGATGCCTTTCTGATCTTCCACCATTCCCTTTCCATCATCAGATAGACTGTGGCTATAGGCAATCTGTGTGGAAGGCTGGCAGCGGTCCTTACCAGCACAGGTACCCTCTACTCCATTTCTCTAGAGCTGGAGAGAAATAAGTGATGTGTCTGCACAGAAGAAATTCCTTTTCAGGTTTTATTGGTGATCTCCCATATTACTGTCAAGAAAAAAAAAAAAAACACTTGGACACTTTTAGCAACTTGAGTCTGGACACTAATGAATATTGACCACTAGCAACGTTGTCTGTGCACACTGTATTTCTTTCTGGCACAGTCTGAAGAGTGGGAATACTCAGGGTATCTCCAAAATCTAGAAGGGAGCTGTTGCCTTCCCACTAGCTGAGATGATTTGGAAGGCTGTAGGAAGAGGTAATGGTCTAACAGGTACAGGTCCCACCTCAGCCTGAGTCAGTCCTTAGGCAGGAGGATGAAGAGCAAGCACTCAGAGGACTTCAAGTGAGAGATGCATGTTATGACAACTGAGCTAGCTGGGCTTTGGCTGGAGTCTTGTGCTCCCTAGGATCCTTTCTGTGTTTAATCCAAGTTAAGTTCCCTTTGCTCAGAGCTTTGCCAGCAGGGTAGGTGCAAGGTGAATTTTGCTGCCATGATAAAGACCTGGGGTGAATGTCCTGCCACAGGCAAGGAAGAGAAAGGGCAGAGCTGGGATGGAGAATCTATGGGATGAGCCCATCTCCACAGTATGCTGTGGGATATAAGGTTTGTGATTCACAGAAGGGTGAGGAATTGTATTAAGAGGAATGTCATTCATATAGCATCAGCTGGTAAGCTAAAATGTACGTGTATGTTATAGACCAGTCCTCATCTCAGAATACAAACCAGAACAAAATGTTCCCAGGCAGGTAGAAACATCATCCAGAGGTGAATTGCACCTGTGAGGTCTCTGACCTTCCTCTGAATAATCTGGTCTTTTCAGAAATTAGATCAGTACTGTAATAAATAGGCTGCAAATGGAAGAACACCATTTCAGTTGGAAAGAGAAAAATTTCCACGGTGGCTTAGACCTCTGGCCCATTTAATTCAGTACCCCAATGGAGCCACCAGCACATGCTTGTTCAGAAGCTGTTACACCCCTGTAACAGACAGTTCTGTGAGGATATACCTGTTTTGAGCTGTTTCTGTCTAAATGCTGCAATACTGTCACCTCTTCAGAATTTGGGTGAGCCTCAGTGAATATTCATAATTTGCAGGCTATGGGGTTTAGGGGATTGGAGTTTTGCAGTAATTGGGAATTACACGAGACCACCTAGTTCATTAAAACAAAATGAAAGACAGAGTCAAAGCCAGGCCTGCAAAGGTAAACAGTGCATGAATTCACTGCCTCCATATTTAAAGCCTTCAAAGCCTTTCAGTTAAAATCCTTTTCCGCTCTGGATCTCAGCATGAGTCTGGCTGCAGGGAGGTTTTGTGTGGTGGCCTGTCAGCTTCCATCTCCAACACAGTGAAATTCAACTAATTGTAAGTGCACATTGCTCCAGGCGCACACTGCACACTGCCACTCGGGCCACGCACACGCGCCGTCACCCCATCCACTTACTGTAAAACACGGTACTCTCTCCCCACACACACACTTTTCTTTTTTGTTACTTGCAATCACCAAAAAGATGACAGGCCAGAGCAAGGACCAGAGATCCCCATTGTGTTTCTGCACAAGTCAGTGTAGAGGGATTTAGTCCCACAACTGCGTGTGTGCCGAGAATTGCAGCAATCGTTGGATTGTGCCTCCGTTAATGAAAAAGGGTTGGCCAGAGAGCACACTGTGGGGCTGCGTCTGCCTTCAGACTTCGATCTTACCTGCTGAAGCTGACCTCACCGCTATGTCAGGCTCTCTGCATCGCAGCTGAGGATCAGAAAGCACCAAGAGGAAAAAAGGAATAGAAAAATGGGAAATACCTCCCAGCTGAAGACCCTCCGTGACCCAAAATAGCTGCCTTTAGTGCTTGTGAGGTTCTGCAAGGTCAGGCCTAATTTGGTCCTTGTGCAAAACTGTTTCTTTCCTGAGCTTTCACGGCAATCGTACAGTCACAGATTACTGGCAAACCGTCTCCAGCAAGCTTTTTTTCAGCACATTCTCATTCTTCAGAATTTGCCATCTGAACGTGACAGAAGTCAACTGAGTTTGTGTTTGTTTCTGTTTCTGGTTTGGATAGGCCAGGCTTTACTTCCATCAAAGTAGGGTTTGTTTTCTCACTCCTTACACTAGAATCTTTTTCAACATAATTTTGACTAACAGCTTGACCATCACAAGTTATGAGTGATGTACTGCTTGCATGAATACCATAATTTTCAACTGGACTGTCTTTGGGGGGAACAAGGTAGGAGTATGTTTACCTTCCTC
>JAVJGI010000062.1:80027353-80038786 GCA_035590275.1 Ibycter americanus
AAAGAAAGAAAGAAAGAAAGAAAGAAAGAAAGAAAGAAAGAAAGAAAGAAAGAAAGAAAGAAAGAGAAAGAAAGAAAATTAAGACACAGGCTACAACAAGCACAACACATAGTTGTTCCACATTAATTTTTTGCTCTGAACAATCCCACTCACTTTGAGCAAGAGCACCGGGCATCTGACTTTTCCAAAGACATCCACAATCACGGCAGCAACAGCAGCAGCTGTGCCAAACCATCACCACTGCGGGGCAACGGAGAATTCCACGGGCCCTTTGATTCAAACCAAGGTAAAACCAGACAGAAGTGAGGGGCTTACATTTTTCAGACAGGTGGCCTTTGTAAACACCCATGTTTGCATATATGGAAAAGCTCGTAAAGGAAAATCTTTCAGTGCCTGGAAAAGGAAAGCACACAAGTAATAGCCACATTATCTTGGATGCGGAACTTGGATCCAAATATTGGAGGCCTGATCCTCCTCTGTACAATTTTTACTTTAAATGTAGATGAGGTATTTTAACTCTATGCCTGTTGAAAACGTTCTGAAGAGGTTTAATTTATTTATATTAATGGTAAAGTGCTAACCTTCTATGCTAGGATTTCGTATCTCATAATGCTTTCTGCCTCGTGTAATTAGTTGTTCTTGAGGATACCAGTTTTTTCTTGTGCAGGTTATCATTAAAAATATTTTATGACATATGGCCAAATCCTGCAGTTTGCTTGTGTTAAATACAACCTCAGGACACTAAGGTGCTACTTAGGGCCAGAAAATTGGATGAGAGGGAGAACTTATCTTTGTAGATGTTCACATTCTAAAGCAAAATCAAAAGTAAAATATACAACTTTTTAATGAGATAAAATTCCCGGATCAAGTCTATTTTTGGGGCGGGGAAAAAAAAGAAAAAGAAAAAGAGAGGAAGTTTTCAGCTAATTTGCTGTCTGTCAAGAAGCACTTACTTGTTGTTTTGCTATCTTGCTTCACAAAGAAAGTGAAACTCATAATGGCTTTTCAAGAGGGTATTTGAGTTTATCATAGCTGAAAAACATTTTCCCCACTGAAAATCTCCTTCATAAAAATACTTACTTTAAAGTGTTATGGAAAAACATATTTTTCTGCTAGATAAAAATTCTGATTAGAAATGATCATCAAGTGCCTCCAGCATGAACATCCTGGCAGCAGTTGGCACTGGGGGCAGAAATGGCTCTGCAACACATCTCCTCCCCACACCAAGGGCTGGACAGAGTTGTCTCTCTGCTCTGTTCTTTCCCACAGAAAGCGCTGTCCTCGCAAAGTTCCAGTTTCATGTTACGAAAGAGAACACAGGACACCCCCATCCTGATACTTTCTCCCGCTCAGCCTTCAGCACCCTGGGAGATTACCCCGTGGAGATACACGCACTAGCAGTCCTGAACCCGTGCAACTGGAAGTGCTCGAGCCTTGTCCAAACAGCCCTTTATTTTCTGAATTATACCTGTGTCTTTATAGCCACACAGCCACGCTCTGGAGAACACAGTGGTATAAAGTTGCTTTTACTAGCACAGTTTAGCTAAATAAACAGGGGAAGGGAAGATACCTCCACTGATGTATGTGACCTTTCTTCCAATGTAACTGCATCCACACTGGCCATTCAGCTGGTATAGTTTTATACCATAAAAAAATCACCCTGTTCATATATAACCCATACATAGAGCAGGCTTTAAAGCAAGCACCATCAGTTTATATAGTTGCCCCTAGAAGGTGACATGAGTCTGCACTGACCCTCACAGTTACCCCCACAGCTGACACACAGTGTTCCTCATCCATGCCAAGGAGTAAGGCATTCCTGAACACAGCACTAAGATGCTCTGGATACAGCTGTGCTGGGAAATTAAGCAGCTCCTGGTTTCTGAAGCACAATCATCTGTATCATTGCATTGCTACAGTTGTCCCTGCCATGCTTTTGCCCCCACAGTTAGCAGTGTCCCAGGCTGTTCCTAGGCACAAAGCAGGAGGCATCCCCCACAGGCAGTGTGGATGTAAGCAGTTGGATTGGGAGAGTAAGGCAGTTTAATGCTACGGATGCAGACTGATCCATACCAACGGGCTGCAGGGCCAGAGAGCAGCCCCAGCAGTGCTGAGTTTATTGGTGCAGGAGATGAAGCCATAGCAGCAGAAGAAAAGACCAGAGATGTTTCTTCCTAAGAAAAAAAGTCAACCTGCCATGAAGACAGTGTGTTCCCCAGCCCCATCTCCCCACCTCCCTGCCCCGCTGACCAGGCAGCGGCCCCCACACAACAGTAGCTCTGTTGTCCACCTCTGCCTCACTGCGAGCAGCAGGATCAGTTGTCACGTCTCCACAACAGTAAGCTCCATGTTACATCTGAAATGATGTCAGGCATCATGAGAGATTGCCACTCAGTTTGGAATTTGGCCTGGAAGTAGTTCTCAGGTCGTTTTCTTCGAAATATATGAGTTTGAATGTTAGGCCATAACAACAGGGATGTTTCCCAAGGTCTGCTGGTGAAGAATTCCCACCTGTATCATTTCTGCACCTTTCTTCTTTGCCCCTCATAGCTCCAAACAAAGTTTAATCTCTATCTCTACCTGCCAAACAGTTATGCTGGAAGAAAACCTGCTACAGCAGAGAGCAGGCTACAGACCTTGACTGCAGGTGCTGCTCCGTGAGAGGAGGCTGATGGCACTGTGGTCCCCCGCGTTAACGCTACTGTGTGCAGCATCCTTTCTAGGCGGTGGGCACACAGCTGCGGCGCATCCCCCCGCACACCCTGAGAACACACCACAGCTGCCTCCCTCCCCCCGCCAGTTCGTCTCCTTGCTGCCAGCGCAGGGTTTGCGTATCCTCTCTGAGATGATGGATGTTTCAATTGTGACAGGGGTCTTTATTCCATGCAAGCATCTGAAAGTGCTTTGCAAAAATAGCTCGCCACCTCGCAGACAAGCAATCTGACGTGCAGAGATAGGAAATAGCCTTCTTCACCTTGGAGGGTATTTAAACATTCCCCACCACCATGGTATCCTCTCACAAGCACAAATGACCTTCTCCCTGTTAGCACAACCAGGAGGCCCCCATTTTCCTAAGGTCCTGGAAAGATTAAGTGACACAGGTCCAAGGTTGCACAGGAAGTCTGGAGGGAGCACTGGAAATAGAAGGGGGCCCTCCTGAGTCCCTCTGCACCGCCTTGACCACAAGACCATCCTTCCTCTCCCAAGGTTACACATCAGGTCTGTGGTGGAGCCAGGAATAGTAGCCAAGCTTCCTGACACCCAAGCTGTCCTCCTGCACTGTGTACAAAGTAAGCACAAATATCAATTTAAAACAATTTATAAACCCATGTCTTGCAATTAAACCTAAGACATGCTGTCTGAACCCAAAGCTTCCTACATTTCAAAAGCCTTGCTTAAAAGGTCCCCTTCCACAAACAGCTAACACCTCCCTGCAGCTAACCTCTCCCGCTGGTTCAGTGCCTCTAAGATTCGGACATGTCCTGTCCATGCCAGCCCTGCAAACACTGCTGGCCACAGAGAAACGGGTTTGCAGGCAGAGGTGTGGGCTGAGGGGTGCCCTCTCAGGCCACCCTGTTGAGACCTGGCCCAAAGGAGGCCAAGCTCTCCCTGGCCACTGCAGGGTGGAGGGGAGGACGTGTTGCAGGTCAGGGTGGGGGCATGAAGGGACGATGCCGCAGTGATGGTCTGGGGATGGACCCCAGGCCCCCCAGGTCCTGGCACAGCATGTGGGCTGGCACCGGTGGCGTGAGCTGCCCGGGGGGCAAACCTGGCTAAATGGGCCGTGGGCTTTTGTGTCCCCCACCCGCGGGGACACACACCACATCGGTACGTGCAGCTTCCCCGGGGAGGGATGGAGATGTGCTGTGTCAGGAGGGGCATGGTGCCATGCATCCCTGCAGCTCTTTGGAGCCTTTCCATTAGTTTTAATGGGCTTTGGATCAGGCCCTGAATTTTCAGCTGTCCCAGCTAAGCAGGCTCTCTAGTCAGGCTCTCCTCTCATTTTAGAACGAGGAGGCTTTTTGGAGACCCTGCTGACAGGGAGGTTCCTGCCGCTTCTTGGCAGGGCCAGAGCTGCTGGCAGGGCTGAGGCAGGCAGCGCTGCTGTCCCTTGCCCACAGTGCGTGCCACCTGCACTCACAGCTCCGCACCTGCGTGTGCCGACCTCTCTCTCTCAAGCAAACACACGTACGATTTCCACTCCCTGCCCAGATCATCCATTTTTTCCCCCCAGAAAGGCCCAGGTGCTACAGGAGAGGAGCATGGATCCAGTGCTCCACACTGCATGCCTCAACCTGCTCTGGTCACCAAGACTCCCTGTATACATGCACACTCAGGTTTGGGGGACTTAGTAATCCTGTACGAGAAATAAATCCTGCATGCAGCAGTAGCCCCAACCCTCTCGAGACAGAAAAGGAAGAAGCCATTGGGCTCATCTGTGTAGCTACCATTTCAGAAGGTGCTTCAGAAGGACATGAGTGTGCCCTTCTCTTTGCCTACAGTACATTTTCTTTTGCTCACCAAGCTCAGCACTCCTGCTAATTAGCACACTTGGACAAACCGAGCTTTCTGAAGCTGTTTTATTTTTAAGTGAAGTTAGGTAGATGCCAATGCCCTGTCTCTTTACAAGAGCAAGGAGCTGTGTGCTTTTCCAGACCTTTGCCTGACACCATACTATAACAGTATATATACATAAATACTATAGTAGCATTTGCTGTAGCACTGAAGACCTGACTTTATAGAGGCATTCAGCCATCAATGACCTTCTGTTTGTTGCTGTTATTTCTACAGAAGCAGCATTAAAAGGGCCCAGGTGAGATCATGGCACTGACTGTGCAGGGTGCAGTACATCACAAGAGACAAGCCTGCTCCAAAAAGCTTGGGAAGAAGAGGAAACAGAAAGTAATAAAGTTATTTGCCCAAGGTTGAAGAGCAGATCAGCAACAGAGATGGCAACAAAACCTACCAAGGTTCACTTTTTTGTCTAATCTGTGAGATTATGTCACTCTGGACACCTGCTGCCATACACACCGTCATGCCTCATTTAATATATGATGCATTGGCTGGTTATTGACAGGTTGTTATGCTACTGCTCAGCTTGAAAATGCTGTTCAGACCATCACACCATCACCTCACATCACTCCTTATGAAAACTTTCCCTGGAAAGACGTTTTGGGATAAATGAAGAAGATGACCCTGTCGGGTCACCACATGAGTAGGTAGATGCTGTCTAAGGTTTGGCTTAGCCATAAAGCCTTATAGACAGACAGCCCCTGCAGTCAGCGTGAGATTTCCATCGACCTCACAGTAGAGTTCCAGTGGTTCATGTATTTATGTACACTAAAACAAGGGGAGGACGTATATACTTTACCATTATAGATCACCAGCTGTGATAATTGCTTGATTATACCTGCTATCCCACTCTTTGTGTTTAGGATAGCTTTTCCCTGAAGTGAATGGGAACAGAGGATTTTCATCAGCTCCCCGAAGCTGCGGAAGGTGGCCCACAATGATAGGGGTTCAGCTTTAATGGAGCAAAAAGGAAATTATTTCCTAGGTTTTCCTGGTTTTCCTGAAGTGGAAGAACACTTGCCTGTTTCTGAAGGACCCCTGCTAATTAACATGCAGCACAACCTGAAGGAGAGCTAGTTAGGGCAGACTAAATTGGGGATATTGCCTTGAGCATTTGGGGCCAAGCCAGGGAACAGGATCACACCCTGCCCAATATGAAGACAGCAGGCACCAGGGGCAGAGTGGAAACCAAAGATGCAACTAATACTTCAGACAGGTATAGCCAGGAGAGTTGTGGCCACCAGTCAATTCAGTGTCACCCTTTCCTGGAGAGGAAAGTGCCACCCCCTGGCAGGTGTGACTGGGGGAGTTCACATCCCATGGGTACACATCAAGGACCTAAGCTGGGGTCCTCACCAGCATGCCCTGTGTCTCACAAACTCCCCTGGGATTCCAGGCAAGTGTTTGAGGTTGCAAGAAATTAAAAGCTGAGTCATGATGAGCCCGACATCTGGATTACGACAGAGCACACTCGCATTGCTCTTCCTCGGGAAGTGATGCCGTATGTGTTTATATATACACAGCCCAACATGACGGAGCAAACATTACTCAGGGTTGTGACAGCCATTCACCTTTGGGGTAAGAGTGAGCACAACCTCAGGGTCAACAGTTCAGAAGGTTAGGAGGGGAAAGAGGGGGGTCTACACAGAAAAAGTTGTTCCTCAGTCTTTGTGGTAGGTCTTGGTCCTACTCCATTCACCCAAAAGTTCACAGAAGCCTGTCAGATGCCTGGTTGCAGGGTTCAGTCAGTTCATCATGGGTTATGGAATAAACATAGCACTCTGGTTATCATTAATAATATTTATTTTGGAAAAATATTTTAAAAATGAATTTCTTCATTAACAAAACGGTAAAAAAAACTCAAATAACATTTGCACAATATTCCATAAATACATTTATATACAAAAAAATATAGTCACATAGACCCGAAGTGCCTTTGTACATATTTACCAAAAAATTTAAATTATAAAAAAATGAACATCACAAAATACTCAAGCTTTACAATTATCATGAAAATATTTTTACAGATTCAAAAAAATAACACACTTTTTCTCACCTAGCAAAAACACATTTTAGTATCAAAAAAGACAATAAAGGCAGTGTTTGTGTCTCTAATTCAAGAAAAGACTGGCTCATAAGAATCCAAAATATACACTTCAGGCAGTGCATGCTTCTTATGTAGTAATTAAGTCCATTCATTTAAATATATATAGAAAAGCAACTGACCATAGTGCAATGATAAAATTCATAAAAGGCAGTGCAACAGTAATCCTTGAACACAGACCCTTGCCTGGTGTCCATCTTGTTTCTTTATTTTGCAGTCACTTTGCTAACTTCAGTAGAGAACCAGCTCAAGCCTGAATTTAGTTTCTCAGCAGCAGTCAGTGAAGGAATCTATCTCCCATTCCTCTTTCAGCAGCATTCATCGGGGCACGTCTCCTCTGAAATTGTTCTGAACAACCACCTTGCCGTATCACCTCTGGTTTACACCTGGTGAGAGAAAACATGAGCAGAGATCAGGAGAGGTTAATGGAAAGTAAGAAGAGGGCTGTAAGGCTGCAGAAGGCCAGGACTCTTGTCTTTACACTGGGGAAGAATGGATTCTGCATGAAGGTTACCAAGCGGTAGGTCAGCAGACCACAACCACCACAACTACCATCGTACCCTTGTCTGCAAAAGTTGTCGTACACAGCAGTAAGTCACTGAGCTTGTCTTTACAACATCCAAAGCACAACAAACTCGAGCTGGCTGGATGTCAACAGGTACAAATCACTGCGGCAACATGGAAAAGAGTTTAGCTGCCCTGACATGTGTTAGATGAGGGTTGTGCACCGAGACTTCTCCCTGCTGTTCCAACTGCCAGGCAGTATACTAACCTCAGTTGCTATGATGCACTCATCTTTCTCTTCTGATATGACATACACCGACTGGTACTTTGTGTCCTTTGAAGTGGAATATACTGAATCTGGTCGTTTTCTTTCAGAAGTATCACTATCGAAGACAAAAAGAGACAACACAAGTCAGATGGATGTTGCTTAACGCTACCTAGGAGACACACACACACCCTTCAGAGTCAAGCTGCCCCCCCATACTCAGATGTGGTAGATACCTCTTTAGTTGTACTGCACTTTTCTCCTCTGCCTCTGAATCATACGTTTCACACTTGGCTTCACATTTGCTGTGCTCCTCTTTAACAGAGTCCTCGTTCTTGAGTTCATGCACCAAATTGTAATCCACTGATGGGTATCTAACTTTGTAGCCATTTTTATCAGAGTTATCGCTGTGAAAGTCTACTTTCTTATTTGTGTTTTTAATCTGAGTGGCACCAATGACACTTATGGAAATGTCCTTTTCACGCTGGCAGTTCGCCAGGTTGTTCATGGTCTCCGTCTCGCTCCTGCAGGCATCAGGCTGGTGGTGCCTCTTCTGCACTCTGAGCCTGACGCAGACGACCACAGCAGCGCACCCCAGCAGCAGCATGAGGACCAGAATAATCCCAGCGCAGACGGCGATCCAGGGGAACTGGGTGTTCTGGCCTTCCGTGTACTTCTCGGTGAAGTCAACAATGACCGGTCCCTGAGGCGGCTCAGGGAGCAAAAACTGGCAGTTGAGCCCGCCGTACCCCCGGGCGCACTCACAGACGTAGCGGTTGTTTCTTTCGTGGCAGGTGGCCCCGTTGTGGCAGGGGTTGTGTTCACATCTGCTCACCGGGGTGCTGCAGTTCTTCCCGTTGTATCCTGGGGGGCACGTGCAGGAATAGTCATTGATGCCATCCTGGCAGGTCCCTCCATTGACGCAGGGAAAGGAGGCACAGTCGTCCACGTTATCATCACAGTGTCTCCCAGTAAAGCCAGCCTGGCACTGGCATATGTAGGAGTTCCCCAGATCAACACATTGGGCTCCTGCAAGACACCAAGGGGAATGAGCGTGAAGTGGTGGGCAGTCAAACCCGACAGCCTCCCACCTGCTGCTCTTAGGGCGACTGTCACAACCAGAGGCTAAGGAAAGCTTTCCTTTTTGAGAGGTTAGCTCAACCTTTGCCCAGTCTGATCCGCCATAAGAAGTATGGGGTAGGTTTTTTTAAGGAAAATATTTGTTAATCAGATGTATTTTTCATTCTCCATCCTATTCCGTGTTTAACATTTCACTCAGCATGGACAACAAAGCTAGTCCAGATCAGGTTAACACCACAGTCTCACGTTACAGAGTTTGAGTGATAATGAATGAGGAGGACTGCAGTAAAGAAAGTCTTTGCTAGTCTAATCAAACAGGAAGATTACTGTTACCAGATTACAAGTAATAATATTTAGCACTTGTATGGCATTTTGCATCCACAGACCCCAAGAGAGTCTTTGCAAAACATTTGCAAGTATAGTCTTCCACATTTTCATGCATGAAGCTTCAGGCCAAGTTACCTGGCTACAGTCACCCCTTGAGAAAATGTGATCTGCAGCACTGGCCCAAATCACACCATTACTTTTTAAGTACAGTTCCTCCACCAAGTCAACTATTGACATGACATGGATCACGATTGACCTAGTGGGCCTTGTTATGAACTTCAGACCAGAAGCCAAAGCAACTGAATGGTCTCCTTTTAGAACGTCACTGTAGCAGGTTTGGCCTTACCATTAGCACAAGGGCTGGAACTGCAGTAATCGATTTTCTTTTCACAGTTGAACCCAGAATAACCCAGTGGGCAGCGGCAGCTGTATCCCCCATCAGGGTTGTCGGTGCATCGCCCACCATTGAAGCATGGTCCGTCAGCACAAGTCATCGCGCTCAGCTCACAGTTTTTACCATAGAAGCCCGGGGGGCAGGTACAGGAATAGCTGTTCTCGAGATCCTGGGAGGAAGAAATGAGAAACGGTCAAAAAAAAGCAACCTGAAGTTGCTTTGAAATCCAAAAAGGGATTTTGAAAATCAGTAAAACTGACATTAACTCCTCCCTTGGGGTTTCAGATGGCACAAGCAACTCAAACTTACAGTGCAGCTTCCACCATTCTTGCAAGGGTTGGCGTCACATTCGTTGATCTCAATCTCACAGTTGGAGCCTGTGTACCCAGGTCGGCAAGAACAAGTGTAGCTCCCCTGACCAGTGTTGGTGCATGTGGCACCGTTCTTGCAGGGCTTGTGGTGGGTGCAGTAGTTCAGGTCTGTAAAAGATTTTTTATTTTTTTTTTTAAAGAGGGTAGTCAAGATACTTGCTCCTTTGCAAGGCTAGCACAGGGTGGGTGAGCTGGAAACAGTCACTTGCTTTTTGCATTTTAAAACAGATGGTCAGGCAAGGACTGAGAACTCACCCTGGTTGCAGAAAAGGCCACCCCAGCCTTCCTGGCAGTTGCACTGCCATGGCTGCTGACAGGTACCATGAAGGCAGCCTGGGTATCGGATACACTCATCACAGTATCGCCCCTGCCAACCCACTCTGCATCTGGGAAAAAAAAACCAGCAACAAAGTCTTGTCAGATTTAGACTTTTCACAGTTGGAAACCCTATCACAAACTCTACAAACACACTGATGCCAGGGATCAAGTTTCCTAAAAGCCCTCAGTGATCTTTCATGTAAGAAAGTCACCGAGTCCAACCGTAGCATCACCTTTCATCGGTCTCGGCTATTTCTTCCACTTCCTTAGACAGAGCCATGGTTCCAGGTAGTTAATTTGTTTACTCTAGTAACAAACAGCTAAACCTTACACACAGCACTGTAAACTCATTAGGTTAATATTAATAGCACTGATGTTTGACTTGTAGATTAATACTTTGATCTGGCATCACCTGGATTTCTCAAATTACCATCTAACATGAAGCAAGGCATTTAAACCGACCCTCCAAATGACCAATGGCTTCCTTAGCACCAGCGCATCAATGTTAAAGACAAAGAAGGGAGCAGGAGGGGAGTGGAAAACTTACTTGCATTCCCCAGGTTTGTCGCAAAAGCCGTGTTGCTCATCGCATCCAGGCAAGCAAATTGCTGTAAACAAACCAAGCAGGGATAAACATCAGCACTGGGGGCGAATGCCTCCCTTTTACAAGTCCCATCCTGAGAGCACCTTGCGGGTGGGGAGTAAGCCCCTTTTACTAGGTCGGGGCAGTTAAGCACAGCTGAGTTAATCTCTGGAGTCTGCAGGAGTATTGATCTCGCCCCATAACTGGGCACTTTACTTATCGCCGGGGATGAGCATTCTTCTTAATACAGTTGCACACAGACAAAAGAAGACTCACAATTGCTCCCTTCCCCACAGCCCCTCACCCCCCCCCTCCCTTCCCTTCCCAGTGAGGGTCAGAAGTCCTTTTTTCCAATTCTATGCACACAGCTCCACCTCTTAATATCCCCCGAAAGTGTGTGTGCAGATAAGAGTGGACAGCTGGTGTGCAGGGTGCCAGTGCAAGACAGCTGCTCTATTGTCTATTCTCTCCCAGCAGCTGCCCCACTGCAACAATACCCCGGCCCCGGAGCCAATGGGGCCGGCGGCCGGCGGCCGGGCAGCCTATCCCTGCCCACAGCTAATCTATGGCACGCGCGTGATTTCGCTGCAAAAAAACTTTTTTTTTTTTTTTTTTCTTATTCAAATAAATAAGTCTAAAGTTCTTCCTCCTTCCCCCCGCTTCTCCCCTCCGCCCCGCTCCAAAAAGGGGCGGGTGGGTGGCTGCAGCCCTGGTAAAAGAGGTAAGCGGGCCAGCGGGAGGGAGGATGAGGGAAGGGAAAAAAGGGACTTCTGCTCATTACTTCGCCTGGTTATGGAACTCATTAAGCAGGCACTGCAAAGTTTTAATTCAACAAAGCCAGTCGGAGACAATGGCATGCGAGGGGAAGCTGGGGGGGGTGGGGGGGGGGGTGGAGTGGGGGGGTTGAGGGGGGAG
>JAVJGI010000062.1:80049951-80098609 GCA_035590275.1 Ibycter americanus
GGCCCTTCGCCTGCCCGCGGCCTCCCGCTGTCGTGCCCCTGGGGCAGGCGCCGGCCCTCGGAGTCAGCGGGGGGCTGCGGGCCTGGCTGCGCACTGCTGCGGGTCCGAAGCGGAGGACTTTGCTCCTTGTGCTGTGGGCCTCAAACTGGAGGCTTCTTGTGAGGGCTGGAGCAGTTATTGTGAACGTTTCTATGGACAACCCTTTGCAATGCGCTGTGTTACTATGGGTGTAATAAAATTTGTGTTGTGGTAGTTCCTTGCTAACAAAATGAAGTTCAGTGGTATCATCAGCTCTTGTAGGGGTCGTTTCTCTGAATTTTTGTGTCTGTATAAAACCAGAGGGGGAAATTATTTTGATTATTTCAGTTTGTGGATAATTCTGCTTCCCCCCCATCCCCCGCCGCCCCCGGGCATATTCGTGCACTTGATAGTAGTACAGTTGAGATCCTATGGTAACCTGAGATTTCTGTCTCACACAAGTAAGATTAGAAATAAGTGTCCATCCTTAAACCGTTCATCTGTTGCACAGAATGTGTTTTCCTCTTGGGAAACTTAGCATAACAACATCAAACATTTTAGTCCTGATTCTGCCAACTTTATTGAGGTGCCTCTGATGAAAGTACTTTTCAAGTCAGTAAATTTTACTTGTTCTCTTTTCTGCTGTGATGGATTAGAGAGTGATTTTCTTAACATGACTGCTACTGTTCAGTAGTGAAATGAGATGGTTGACAATATATACTCTTAATTTTTATTATGCTTTTGGTGAATGTGTTGGATAGCAATATTAAAATGCTAGTAGTGGCCAAGGTGCTTGCTTATGTGTTTGGGTGCAAACTTGCCATTGATTAAGCTGGACTAGTACTGGTAATGGAAATTTTTCTGATAATCTCTGTATGATAGGCTTACTTAAATTGTTAGGCAAGAGGAGTGCTTCAGATACAGGTGTGAGGAGGTGGGAAAATGTTTCTTTCCATTTAGTACAGTATAGCTAATAAGCTGTTTACCACACTTCTTGCTCTAGGTGTGTAGCCACTATGGACAGAATCTGGACTGAATCGTAACCCAAATTTGCTTGGATGCAATGCATTTTTGCAGATAACCTGCCATAGTCTACTGTGTCTGTGTGGTGGCCTCAGATCATTTAGTCTGACCGCATGTGTTAGTGATTGGAAAATGAAGACGTTCACACCCATTGCTAGATTTCCATGGAAACTAATAAAAAAGGATAGTCTAATAATGCTCAAACTGTTTCGAATCAGAGGTGCAGCTTTCCTGGAAAAGCAAGTGTCTGGAGTCTGAAGGGCAGCCAGGTAACACTGGAAGTAGCACTGTAGAGAGAGCAGTGCCCTACCTTATATCCATGTGCAGCAATGAAGCAGATCTAGTGATCAATGAAACTGATCTAGTTTGCAGTGGGCTTGAACTAGATGACCTTTAAAGGTCCCTCCTGACCCCAACTATTCTATGATTGAAGAGGATGGTATTCAAAAACTCTATCTGGAGGGTATTGGGTATTTAAAATCTGAGGACTCAGAAATACCTTTAAAAGTTGTTAATCCACAATACTTCTGTGAATTCAACTTCCCCCCTTTTTTTTTTTGTATGCTATAGGCACATATATTGTAATGTAACACCCCTGAGACAGTCTGTAATCGAAATGTCAGAAATGGGTGATGTGAAAACCAGGGAAAGTTGTACCTGTTAATTAAAACAGTGAATTCCTTCACTGTTTAACTGCGAAGGGATTTGACTTTCAAGTAAAATCAAAAACCAAAACATGTCCTGAGAATAAAGAGGAAATCAAAGCTTGATGGAGCCATTTTTCACTGGAACATCCTTTAAAATAAAATGGTGCTGTGGGAGAGGAAACAGATGCTGTAGTAGAGGAGAGACACATCCTATCGTAGAGGCTGTGCCAAACTTCGTTGTGTGGAGGTGTCTAGAAACAAAAATGGAGGTCATCAACAGTTCTAATTTTACCTCACAACTCTCATTCTACGGAACATGTAAATTGGTTCATTTGGCACGCTATTACATTCTGCCACAGAATTCAGAGACTCTTTTCTTCAGTCTTTTGGTATTTCCTAAACTGAAAATAGGCTTATTCAATTTTTAATTATTTTTAATTTTATTTTAATTTGATTTTAATTTTATTTTAATTATTATTATATCTGGCTAATACTTGCATGTGTGTTTTTTAAAATAGATTGGTTCAAAATTTCTGTGCATGTTAGAAATCCCATTTAATATATTAACTTCACTATTAATGATAGTCAGATTTGTAGATTCACAGAGTATAGGTAAACCTCTAATTCTTTAAACAGGTCTTGAAAATCATGTCTTCAAATGACAAGATGGTAAAATGGACTGAATTTCTGATTCAAAGAAGAGCCAATACTATGAAAACAGTTGCAGAAGTAGAGGTACTGCAGCTGGTGCCTTATCAATGGACTACTGTCTGTAAACTCAGATGTTAACTGAGCCATTTGCACAATCAAGGTACAAGATGAGTTCCAAAGTTATTCAGTATTTTTTTCCACTGACTTCAATTAAAGATGTTCGTATACCTTTAGTGTGAAAATCAAGCCATTAATTCCCATGTTGTACAATTGGCATCCAAGACGTTATAAAGCTTTTAATTGCTAGAAAAACAAGTATAGATGTAATGTGTACTTTTCTATATTTTACGCTATTAATCTGAAATTTTTGAAGTCATATTTATGAAAACCTTTTGATATTTACAGTTTTCACTGATAGGAAAAGCAGAAGTGGAAAGCAAAGTGAATGGGGCACTTATGTGCGGTTTGTTGGTGGGAAGAAAACTGGTTCAAGCTGTTTAAAGGCCAGGACAACACAACAAGCTATCAGCAAAAGCAGAAAAATAACAGTTGAGTTTCCAAGCTGCTTTTTTTTTGATTGTAGAATTTCATTACATTTCTCAGTATTGCATTTCAGAATGTTGTTTTTGTTTTTCTTCTTTCAGACTGCTGTGAGTTTCGGAGATCAGCCATGGGCATTAAAGGTTTGCAGGGATTCGTGGCAAGAGTTTGCCCTGATGCATGCAGAACAGTAGATCTGAGAGAAATGGCAGAAAAACATCGCATCGATCATCCTGATTTCCCACCTGTTATTGTAGTAGATGCCATGAGTTGTGTTAGATACTGGTACACACCAGACTCCTGGGTGTGCGGTGGCCAGTGGCGGGAGTATCTTGCCATTTTAGAGGATTTTGTTAAAGCTTTTATGGCAGCTGGTATCAAGTTGGTGTTTTACTTTGATGGAGTGGTAGAAAAGAAAAAGAGAGATGAGTGGATCAAACGGAGGTTGCAGAATAACAAGGAAATAGCCAGAATATTTCAGTTTATCAAGACTCATAGGAAACAACCAGGGAGAGAAATGTTCACCGTTCCTTCAGCTTTGCCTACTTTTACACGTTTTGCCCTGAAGTCACTTGGTCAAGAAACGGTATGCACATTGCAGGAGGCAGACTTTGAGGTGGCTGCATATGGTTTGCAACATAACTGCATGGGAATTCTTGGGCAAGATAGTGACTACCTCATCTATAATACATGCCCCTACTTTTCCATTGAGAAGCTGCGTTTGGACAGACTAGTCACTGTTATGTACTCTCGAGAAGATCTTTGCCATGCATTGGGTCTTAGTTTGACACACCTCCCTCTCTTTGCTTGCTTGCTTGGTAATGACGTTGTTCCAGAAAGCTTGTTGGAAGGCTTTTGGCATAAATGTTTAGTCAACAGTCCCCACAAGAATAACAGCTACAACAGAAGATCAAACATACTTCTAGCTGTGGCAAATTACATCTCACAAGTTCCATGCTCCTACAGCAGCCTGAAACACTTGGAAGAGGTGCTGCCTTTGGGATCAGACAAGACAATACTTTACAGAGGAGTGGAGTCCTATCTTTTGCCCGGCCAGCAGTCTCCCTGGATTCCTCCCAACATAACAAATTGCCAAGCATTCTCCCTTCAACAACAAACAGACCTGTGTCAAGATAAAGAAATCTTTCAGGTACCTTGTCTTTTAAAGCTTAATGGTCACTTTATTGCCATGACTACTTAGTGAAAGTTGATAATGAGTACACTGAACCTATTGATTTAAATTTGCTTGAGCAAAATCTTTTGTCTGTTAAGTACAGCCGTGGTTAGGACTATTACATGCATCATGATGAGGGCAGATCCAGCACATTTAATTAAAAGTGATTCCTCTCTTTTTTGAATGTCAAGCAGGTCAAATAATGGGGAACAGTTCCTATATAGGTCTATAGCTGGGACTAGAAATGTACTTCCCATGTATTGCATGATGTAATGACTTGCTTTTTGGTTTGAGAATCCACAGGACAGCTACAGCTCGTTAGTGGTCTGCTTGGCTGTGCCTGGCACATGCAGTCAAGGTGCCAAAGGGAGCTGTACTAAGAATGCAGAAGTTGAAATTGCTGTTATGGAGGAGATGAGGAAACTTCCTATAAATCTGTATTTCATGATTTTTGGATCAGGTTAATTATCCTTCAGATTCATTGTCTCTGAAGGAACCAAAAGCACTTTGTGGATTGTTAAAAGCACAAGTGGCTTGTTAATCCTTAAGGGGCAGGGCTGCACTAGCAAGTGTCACTTACGGCTTCCCACATGGGTAGAGATGTGCTGGTGTTGGGGTGGGAAATGGTACATCAGGTTGGGTCACTGAGAGATTGGATATATGAGCTAGGGTAGCCTACCTGACTGATAGAAACTGAGCTACTTTGCATCAGAGTTTATGCAATAGTAGTAAGTCTAGAGTAGAATTCTGTAAATTCATGGCAATTAAGATAACATATTGAGATTTAATTAAAAAAAATCCATATGAGGCGGTGTATTTTAGATGCTATATTAGCCATCTGTTTCTCCCCGTTTTGTTAGTTCCCTGTAGACTTCAAATAACCTTTTCTTCTGTCTCTTACTTATCTTGAGCATTTTCTTTAAAACTATTCTTTTGTTTCCTCATATTACTCTAAAGTAATCCTATAATTTACATTTTCCTTTTCTAAAAAGACTCTAGGACATTTAAAGCTACATTGTACCCTATACAATGCTCATTTCAGCTAAACTGCAGATATATTTGAGGTTTTCTATTAACCACACACAGATACAATACATGTCACTTTTGACTGTAGTAGTTAAGTAGAAGACATTATTTAAAAAAAACAATAACCCTGCATCCTAATAAAGTGTTGAAAAATACTGTTTATGCTTGAAGCACAAGGAAAAATTAGCCAGAATGTAATTATATAGGTTGGATTACGGCCAGGACAATAGTGGTAATATCCTTACTCCTTAAGAGGATGTACCATGTGGTCTTTATGACAAGCAGTCATTATTTCTTGGCTTGATCTTTCATTTGAAGGGTTGCAGTTCTCTAGCATCATGCTGAGCTTCTGCTGTAATAAAATAATAATAATGTTTAGAAACTCTGTTGAAGAATGCCTCACTGCATAAATCCTATGTCAAGCCAGTCCCTGGGCCAAGACATTGCACTCAAAGTCATAGACATGTTAGTTTGTCTTTTGTTTTTGTTACAGGTGTTTGAATATTTGTATATGCAATATGTAATGCTTTGCTTCATATTTTGAAACTGGTGTGTAGTTCTGCTTACCTTGCACATAGTCTGAACTGCATGTGAATGACACACATACACAGCTCAGTTCCAACCTTAAGAACATAGCCTCATGTTGCTGCTTCTTTCAGAAAAGAGCATAACTTTCTAGCTGACTGTAGGTGTAATTCAGAAATATTTTTCAAGATACAGCATTGAATACAGCAATACTTTTGAAGTCAGCTTGTATTTTTCTCAGTACATAAGGTTGTATATACTTTATTGGCAAATTGCAAGAAACTAGTATTTTCAAATGGTCTCGTGTGACAGTGGTTTGTATGAAATAGTTCAATGCTGCATTCAAATCATGCTTAGAAATATTCAACTATTTTTGTTTTATACAAAAGTAGTTTTGGGGGATTACATTGATGTTAATCATTACATATCTTACATATGTTAAGAATACTGAAGTATTTATTTCAGGGCAACCATTAATTTATTGCTGTAAGTAAATGCTCTGTTGATTGGCATTGTAGACAGAAGCCTGTCATTGATTTTGTGCTCATGTGAGAATTTCTTCTGGAAGTATGACATTTCGGTAGAATTAGTTTTAGTCAGTAATGACCCAGTGACTGACTGCAGCTTTGACCTGCTGAATTCCCAGGGTTGCAGATATAGGAATTCTGCAGGAATGGTGAATTTGGCTCTTGCCAATGGTCTGGAAGTTACCAGTGAAAGAAGCTGAGATAGCTGCATGGATGGCACAACCCAAATAATGCAGATTGTGTGACACATGCAGGGAGTGCAGAGCAGAGAAACTTCAGTGCCTGCTCACCACACGGCATGGGTCCTGGAGAATTTGTTAGTGGCACCCCATGGAAATAATTCGTTCTGCTCAGCCATTTGAACACCCTGGTAGTTTTGGTCTAAGGCTGTGAAGTAGAAAGTCTCTGCACTTGGCCAGTCCAGGTTACAAGTGTTACTGGCTGAAATTCTGCACTGCCTGAGAGCAGCTTTGCTGGTTCTGCATCTAAGCTGCTCCAGACCAGCGGTCCCTGTGGTACTGAGGCTGCTTGTAGCCAGCTGCTATAGGCAGATGTATCTGCATCCAGTGCATGGTTAGTATGCAGCCTGGGTGATGCTGTGATTCTGCTTTCCAACAACAGCCTGAAGACTTGTTTTTCCTCATTGGAGTAGGTTGTATTTCTTTTGTGGAAGAGCTGTTGCAAAGTAAAAGTGTGGTGAAGTAAAGTATTCTCATTTCAACACAATGTAAACTACACAAAGTGAGCACAAGAAAGAAATGGAGCTGTCTTATTAGTTCATCTTGCAATAAAATTAAGTTTGGATTTTGTCATGCCTTCACTCAGTATTTAAAAACGGAAGATACATTTTCAGGTGACTGAAGGAAGGCAGCCTATTTTTCTATGTCTGAATTCAGAATTAATTTTAAGAATAATTACTCTCTAAAAACCTGTCATTTAAAATACCCAAGTTTTAAGAATTCCAGGAGGGGCAAAGAAAGGCAGTGATGGGTTTCCTGGGGATTCCTGTCAAGAAAAAGATAGGCACCTGAAGACACACTATATTGGTGTTATTTGAAAAAGCCCTTGTTACTTCCCTGGCCGTTCCCTCCATTTCCACTGATAGAGAAAGTACTATTTCCTCGAACAGCAAATACATTTTGTCACCTTTTGATCCTTCTTAATTTTGGAGATAATGTCTTCTTTCTTTGAACAAACAGTTAGCTAAAGAACAGCATATCCAATCTGAGAATTATACAATCTTCAACATCCTGAGTAATGGAGAGATTGAGTGCAGCAACTCTTTGGAAGATGAATGTGATACGGAGATTCCTGGACAGGCACTTATCTACCGTCCTGCTCGTCAGCATATTTATTCTGTCTTGTTGGGATCTGGAAAAGGTAAGGATTAAACTACTTACACCATTATACAAGTATACTTTCAATTTTGAAATAGGAAATCTTGAAATAATTGTTTCAGTGGCTTCATCAGTGTGGCATTTAGGAGAGAAACTGGGCAGCTGAAGTGTACTTCTTAAGAATCAGAAAATGTGACCATGAAATTGCAGTTTTTCTATGTGCTGTTCAATTTCAGTGCTTTTAAAGAGGTTTTTAAAAATAAGGGTTTTCTTGTTAAATGGGAATTTGTGAAAGTTGTTAATGATCAAAAGATTGAGCAAAACAATGACATTTAGAAGATTTTAAATGTTTGAGAGGATATGAAACCTTATGTTACTTCGATAAGCATAGCTCCTGATGGATTAGTGAGTTGTAATATACTTCTGCAAAACAGTAATGCAGTGTTACAGTTTTACCTTCTATTGATTTTAAGTCTGCAATTTTAAGAACAGTGGATAGTTACTGTAGTAATACAAATGCAAGTAGTTGTGCCACTGATTATTAGTTCTTTCATCAAAGTGCAAGAAAATATTATTTCTTTATCCAGTGGTATAAACAGATTCTATAGCAAGTATATATATATCTGTTTCTATTCTTCTGTTTTAAGACAGGGAATTCTTTATTCACATCCTTGGACAAATTTTGTGTTCTTAAGACTTCCATTAGTTAAATGTTATCTTTAGAGTGTCTTCTAGACAGTTATTTGAAAATTTAAAATGTACTGAACTTCTCTTCAATATGTTGATTTCACCTTGGTAATCACTTTACATTTTACTGATGAAAGTGCACCACCATCAAATCTAATCTTCAAAGTATGTGCTTAGAAAGGCAGAGAAAAGTAATTAGGTACCTGACTTCCTTCAGTAACTAGAGGTTGAAGTTGTGCCATAATAGGAAAAAAAATAGGAAAAACTGAATCAGAGTTTACATAGTCACTTGGAGAGAGTAACAAAAATCTCAGCAGTAGTCATGCACATCTGTCATTTTTCATTTTTCAGCCTACTGCCTCTAAATTCTGTGGACAATTATAACTTGGTTGGGTTTTGTTTATTCTTCTAACCAGCAGGATACTCGTTGTTTTCAGAAACACCTAGACCAAAACTTCTAATTAACGATTGTTGCTGTGAGATGGCAGGGTAGTAGGCAGATTTGCATTTGTGTTACAGTGTTTGTAGTACTCCGATGAAGATTAGAATTGAAATACTGAAACATTAATTTAGAGTATTAATGAAAATGAAATTTGAACATGAAAGAGGTCGTCTCCTAAGAAAGTGATTTTAGAAAAAAACCACAGATAACATTTATTATTTCTTCTCAGTTCATACTTCAAATTACAGAGATAATTTTCTAAAGTAAATCATAGTGTACCCTCAATCCTTAACCCTTCCAGAAAGGTAGGAAGAGTGTGTATGTGTGGGCACCCCTATTAAATCTGCATTTTTAGTGCATGTATCTACCTCTAAAACTCCTTTAACCATGTCACTTTCTAGTAGTTCATGGGTTGGATTTTTATTCCAGTGGATAGTTGCTTCTAAGGCAAAAGTGTAGCTCAGTAATCAGAGTTTGTATGGGAATTCATAAGTCAATGTAAGCATTATTTTTTAAGAATTTGCTGCTAGACCTACAAGGAAGTTTTGTTTATTGCAAAGTAACTAGAATCCTATGCTGGTTTTCCTCACATGAGGTCAAGTTGACTGTTTTTTGTGATTTGATGAGGGGTAGGATGGGAAGAAGTAACCTACACTGTATGTAGGTTATAGTATTATGTAGAATTATTTTGGATTGGCATTAAAAATGAGTTTATTGGAAGGAGTTAACCAATTATATTAGTACATGTGGAGTCTGTTGCCATTATGATACAGTTGTTGTAGCTCATTTGAAGCTAACTTGGCTAACTCTACACAATGTTCCACTTTGCAGCGGAGATGTATGTGTTAGTGATCCTCTTTTTTTTATTCCTTAAGATCCCTCAATTACAAGACCCCTGTGTTGGAAACTGACCTTTTTGCAGTTTGCACATCTGCTTATTTATTGTTAAATAGGGATAGCAAAGCAGGCAACATTTAGTAAAAGCAGTGGTTACAGTTTTGGTAAGAACAGGTTAAAAATAATGTGAACTGTTTCCTTTACCCTGAAAGAAGGAACTGTTGGTTTTGTATGTCTAGGTTGAGATTTTCAAGGCTCCTTAAGAGACCCAAGAATGCATAGGAGCTGGATGTTGTCATATCCTTTGAAATCATCCACCTAGACCATGCCACTTTGCCTGAAGCCACAGTATGATACACGTTTCTTTTGCTGTCAGTGCCAGTTTAAGTAGTTCTCTTGCACAGCCGCTCATTTCAGTCCCTGCACAACCTCTCAGTTGTGCTGGTGCAGCTGTTCGTGCAGCTGTGTGGTGGCCTAGTTTGATAAACTGAAAATAGTCCCTCTCTCCCTTCCCTCACTTTCTTGCAGTCAGGTAACTAATCTGGTTCTGTTTCCCCATCTGACTCTTTGTGTAGCCACAAACAGCTGTGGTGAAACAGCCCGAGGGAATGGCAGGAAGTGGGAATGAGCAAATAGGTGGTAGCCTGTAAAAGTTAGCATTGCTGCTGAAAGAACTGCTGATGTTGCTATGCCTTTGGCGTAGTTTGGTATATGGTAAGCATGCGCGCACCTTTACTCATAGAGATGTTGCTGGAATCACAGCCTTATTTTTGACCCTACAAAAAATAAATAGGGGGTTGATGGTGATCCTGATAACATGGCATTTGTTGCCAGTGTATTTTAAAAATATCTTTAAAATTAATTGAGCTTTTTCTGATCATTACATGGAATATTGCATACAGTGATACATAAATTGTCAGCTTTTAGCATCTTTCCTAGAAAAATAGTACTATTGGAAAAAGTCAAGAAGGATGGGAAAATAACAGTAAGTAATGCACCTTGGTAGGCCAGCCAAGCTCGCTCTTTTGTGTGCGAAGAGTTCAGAACAAAGCCGGCAGGTTTTGGCGCTAGTGCAGTCCATGGAAATACCTGCACCTGCATGACTGTTGCCAATTAGGAGGTTATGTAATGTAGCCCAAGCCTGTGGCCAGCTCCTGGAAGTCCTGGAATTACTCCCAGTTCTAACATCAGCAGGCCAGACTGATCCTTGCTTTGACACTGTCAAAAACAGTCTGTTAGAAGAATTTTTGCCAGTTATCACCAGTGACCACTCAGGAGGGGTGGCATCATTGCAAGTGTAGAGAAGCACGTATAACAATGTTTCCAGCTGTCTTGTGTTTTGCACATAGTTGAAATTTTCCTTAGGCTGCCTAAGCAGTGCCTTCCACAGGTCGTTCAGAATCTATTTAAACAAAGGAACTGCTGTTTTTTGAATTTCAGTGGTGATATTCTGTAAGTGCAGTATGGGGAAAAAAGTTTTAAAAATTACTGGTTTTTTCCAGAGATTTCCATGCAGGGAGGGTTGGCATTTAGTAATCATGTCTCCATTTTGTTCTTGCTATGTTAATGTGCTGTCAATTTGCAGGACCTTGCTTTCAGCTGTATTTATTTGGCTACTTATGTGAACAGTAATATACTTTTGTTACTCATGGACTATAACAGTGAAAAGCACACAGCAGATGTGGTGCTGTGTCCTGAGGTTTCCTATTGACTTCTCTTTTTACTGTGCTTGAGGTCAATGGGTGATGTAAAAATAGTATTTTACTGGCATTTGGAATTGAGAGACATTTTGATAAGTTGTTCTGTGAGTTGTGGAACTCATAAAGAGCGACTCTCCCCACCAGCTTCCCCTCAGCAAAGCTTTTATATTTCCATGCTTCTTCCTAGACTTCTCTTAACCTCTCCCCGTGTCCTTCACAACTCCTTCTTGCAATATATGGGTTGCTAAGTTTGTTCCCTATTGCCTTTTGCTCTCCCCAAATCCCGTCTACCTTCTTACTCACCTCTAGCTCTTTTATAGCTACTTGTGTATTGATTTGCCATCCAGTGTGTTCACATACAACAGGTAACTTGACTTTCCTGCTTTTGTTTCAATTGGTGCTCTAAAAGGATCCCTCTGTCAGCTGAGTCACCAGTTTCACAAAATGTTTAGGATTTTAATACATTTGAAATCTTTTCTCCTCTGTCATATTTAGTTGAAACAGAGCAGTGCATCCATGAATTAATTGCGAGACAGATGTCCTAATTGTATTAGGCTTGCTTCGTTAAGAAGCCAGGCTAAAATCTGGGAGGCTGGGTAAGCTGAACAGATTGAATAAAGCAGAATAATTTACATAATAAATCTTAAAACAGAATGCTAAAACGTCAGAATGTTCTGAAAGTGACTTTGGGATATTAAATTGGAGGGGTTTGTTCATGAGATAGTGTTATCATAGGCAATGATTTATAATCAAGATGTGAGACTGTTCAGGACTATTCAGACGACTGGTGTGTGCAATTTAAGGCTTTGTTTTTCCCCAGTGTAGGCATTTTTTCATTTTATTCTTAGTGTCATCAGTTTTTGATCAGTGAAGCATGGCAAGCCAGGTGTAATGCTGTCCCTTGTAGTTCAGATGTTGGTCCTTCAGTCCCCCACCTTTATTGGGAGTTTGTGTTGCAGGTCCGTGGGTAAGGGAGGAAGGAGAAGCAGGGCTGTAAAGCAGGTTTTGTTGTGTTCTTTTCCCCCTTTCTTATCCCTGGCACTGGAACTCCATCTGAGGAATTTCTGCCCTTGCACCATAGCACGCTATTTGTTCATTCATGCTAACAGTCATTTGCAGTGTTGAGCTATGAACGAGATCAGGAGATTAATGTGAACAAACTTTTTGGGGTGGTGGAGGGGAGTGTTGGAGAGATTTGTTTGGTTTGTTTTAAGCTAGGTGAAGTTTTTGATTAGGGTTCTTAATGTGGTGTCAGAAATACTTGTGCAGTAAAGTGCAGGGTGATTGGAATTGATGATAAAAGGCAGGAATTTTTAAAAACAGTGGCTTCAGCACTGGGTGAGAGCTGGAAGGAATTAAAGATGCAGTTCTGTGAATCTGGAAAGGGACAAGGGAAATGGGGGAAAAAAAAAAGCTTTGAGATTTGCATGGAAAAGATTTGAAAATGCTATTCCAGGTGCCCAGGACTAGCTAAATCTGTTTAATTTGTGCTGTTTACTAGACTACAGAGAGTGAAAATGTAGGGCACTGACATGGTTACCATAAGCAAAATCTGGACAGAATTCAGAAGCACCATTTATAACAAAGGTAATGATTGTAGTTTTTTTTATGAAGACTTGCATTGGAATGATTGGATATTGGATAGACTGCATTTCAAAAATTCTTAAATGCTTGAGTTTTTTCTGATTTTTTTTTTTTTTTTTTTAAGCTTCAAGTAGATGCACAACGCCAATAGTGAAATTTTTGATTTAAGAGGCACCCTACTCTTTACTGAGCGGCAGGGCAGAGTTGAGGTTAGGGGGTGGGAAGCCACTTGAGCTATTATGTATAAACAATCCCTTTATACTAGATAAAAGGTCTGGAACAATGGGCTGTAAAAGGTCTGCATCTGACAGTGGGATGACTCCATTGCTGTCAGCTTTCAAATAGCCATCAAGGCCTCCTTATAGAGATTTTGTCTCAAACCCTGGCACAGGAAATGTCAGGGCAAGTTGGGAGGAGAATCATATTAAGGACTGCCTGCATATGTGGCAGTGTGACAGCCCTGGGAGACTGAGGTGTCTCATGTAGGTCCCTAAGCTATACCAGATACCTCCACAGCTTCCTGAACTGCCTTGGAATGGGAAGGTCTAAAACTGGCTGAAAGCCCTTTTAGAATGCTTTCCACAGACTCTTGTACTGACCTTTTTGGCTGCAGTTCCCAACTCCAAACTTGTGTTTATAGTACGTAATTCAAACTCTCTTCATTTGTTCTGATGATTTGTCATAAAGATACTAACACTAATTTTCCTTGGATTGTTTTTGAAGAAGCTGATCAAACTAGTCATTGTGAAGTGCCTTCTATTACTTTACAATCCTGATCACTGCTGCTTCCAGCTTTTACACGAACGTCAATACTTGCATTTGACTTAATGATCCAATTCTTTGTTTTTTAGATGGAGCCTATCCTTTGGTAAAAGAGTGGTTTGTCTATTTTGGAAATCCTCTCCAGCAGCCAGAGCTGATACAACCTGTACAACCTTCTATTCCAGGTAGAATATAAACGTGTTTAAATCTGAACGGAAATAATGACATCACTAAAATCAGGTTAGAAAATCCATCATTGCATGATTGATATGGAATCCAAAATGACTGTGGAGAACAAAGAGCTAAAGTAGAAATGCTGCATGCCTGTAATTGCTTTTAATTACCCTGTGTAATTGTAATAGGATTCAGCTTTGACCTACATGTTATTAATTCATAGAATCATGAAATCATTGAGGTTGGAACAGGCCTTTGAGCTCATCAGGTCCAACCATTAACCCAGGACTGCCAAGTGCATCAATAAACCGTGTTGCTAAGTGCTGCATCTACGTATTTTTTAAATACCTGCAAGGATGGTGATTCCACCACCTCCCTGGGCAGCCTGTTCCAATCCTTGACCACCCTTTCAGTGAAGAAATTTTCCTAATATCCAGTCTAACCCTGCCCTGGTACAACCTGAGGCTGTTTCCTCTTGTCCTATCGCTTGTTATCTGGGAAGAGAGATCTACCCCCACCTGTCTACAGCCTCCTTTCAGGCAGCTGTAGAGGGCAATAATGTCACCCCTGAGCCTCCTCCTCTCCAGGCTAAACACCCCCAGTTCCCCCAGCTGCTCCTCAGAAGACTTGTGCTCCAGACCCTTCACCAGCTCCGTTGCCCATCTCTGGACACGCTCCAGCACCTCTGTGTCCCTCCTGAAGTGAAGGGCTCAAGACTGAACACAGTATTCAATGTGCAGTCTCACCAGTGCTGAGTACAGGCGGAGAGTGTGTCTATGTGCTAATTCAAACATCACTTCTAAAACGCAAACAATTTCTTAAAGGTTCTAAATGTGGCTCTGAGGCCAGGATAAGTGGTGTGTAGGGCCTCATTAATATTCTTCTGTTAAGCTGTTTGAGAGAGTGTGTTAACAAGACTGGCAGAGAATATAAAAAAGAGTAATTTTTAGATCACCTGTGGCAACCCAAAAAGAGAATCCAGCTTTCAATTAAAAAATAATTAGGCACTCTGTTTCTGTGAAGCTCTTTCTATAGTCTTAAGTATCAAGTGTTTTGTGTGTTTTTATCTTCTTTCCTTTGGTAAAGGACACATTCATAAACACTTAGTGAAATTAGTGTTATGAGGAAGTATCATACACATGAGTGAAAAGATTGGTCACTGAATATGTCACTAAATTGTGTCATGCAATAAAAGTTTAGGATAGGAAGTAAAAGTACTGTATCAATTTTGTTATTTCAGAGGGAAAATGATTCTGATAGTTCATTTTTCCATGCTATTGTGGTCATAACCCCCCTATCTTTACTCTCAGAACTCACTCTCTCTGTCTAGTCATTTGCTATGATGTGGACCTGGAGCTCAGAGGGGTTTTTTTGTCTTTTATATTGAATTAATTAGTTCCATTGGTATACAATACCATTGACATCCTTTTAAGAAAAATTATCTACTCGACTTTTTGAGAGTAATTACCAGCGCTTCTTCTCTCAGTACCCAGACGTTTCTGTAGTAGTCCTTGCTCTGATCTGGTCTAAATCCAGATTCAGAAGCAGTTGAAATGCATGCACTTTTTTTTTTTTTTGTCAGTTAGGTATTGCTTTAGAACCTGCTTGGTTTTACTCTTCTAGGGTTATAGTAAATTTTCTTTTAAGATATCCTAAGATTGTACATTTATCTTCATATTTGAAACTCATATGTTTGATGAGAGTCTTCTTATTCAAGGATGAAGGTAAAACAGTTGCTCTTTAGATGTCAGCCTTTTCAAAATCCTTTTGAAAGGAACTGTTTGGAAAGAGATGAATTATACAGAAAAAGTACAAACAAGGTTTCATTTGATATACAGTGGTTTCGCTGTCCAGTACCCTGATATGATATTAAGAGAGTGATTATCTAATTGACTTGATGATAGCATAAAATTGCTGCAAAATTTTCCAAATGGATATGAATATGCAGGATAAAAATTGATTGGTCTATCCTGTACAACTGTTTTATTTCAGCATAAAATGGTCTGGGTACATGCATTTGTAAAACAAGCAAATAAAACTCAACCAAGTATAGACCATACTTATGTAGTTACATTTCCGTTTGTATGACAAATATACTGTATTTATTCTTATGATGTTTTCCTTCCCAGATAGTACAGTACCTTCCTCCCTTTCCGGAGAGGAGTCCACTTAATCTTATGTACGCTGGTTGTACTGCGCTGCAAACATGCTACACATAGAACCCACCTTCATGCTGATAGTAAACAAGACTTAAAATCACTGTGTTTGCTTGTTTATAGTAACCACATAAGAGGAGTTTATAAAAACAGGGTCTTCTCAACCATAATCTTTACTAACCCAGTAATGAAAGGCTGCTCAAGCAGACTATTAAAAAAGGGGAGGAGGACTTAGAGTGTTTATTTTTAGTGCTCTGTTGTCATTCCTTCAGCGAACAAATATTTTTCTAAAATTTTTGCAGTCCATATTTGTATGCCTTACATTCGCTCATGCATCTTTTATTTTCCACAGCATGACTTTCTAATTCACCAAATAAGGTTCTCAACAGCACATCACATTTTTCAGACAGGGATCATATTTAGAGCTAAATTTAAAGAAGTTGTTATAGGAAGTTAGAGTTCAAAGCTGTCAATCAAGATCAGGTTACTCAAAACCAGAAAAAACCTTACCAGAAATTATCTGAAAAATCACAGGTGCAATTAATCTGGGAAGGTTCTTTGGTTTATGTTTTTTGGAAAACAGTTACTTGAGAAGTATACTCACAATATATGGGAAATCGTGACTCTAAATTTGATTGAGATTAAAAAGTCTGTAGAAAGAATATTTGATATAAACTTTGAACTGTAATTTGCATAACCATAAACATTTTAAATTTCGCATTGATCTTAAAAAAAAAGTAGAATTCCCACTGATTTTGTGCATGTGCATAAAACAGCAGAACTGTCTTGCATCTGAAAACCTTGCAGGTGATAGATTGAATGTCAGCTCTTTTTTTAAAATGAAATATTAAATCCTAAAGGCTAGAAGATGGTAACTTAAAATGTGTTTAAAATATAGTGTGTACTATGTATATGTATTTTTCTTGAGAGACAGTCTTCTGAATAAGCATCTGCATTTGCTCGTATTCTCTGTCTCTCTTTCTCCCTTCTGGAATGTTTATTTTCAGTTGAATAAATGTGATCATGATGTTTCCCACACATTGACAGAGCAGCACTTAAATTGATAAAAAATGTCTCTGAGAAATTAATTTTGTTAGAAGATCTGTGATCCAAGAAAATACTTTTTAACATCCATATCTTGCGAACATAGTGGATCTGTTTGATGTATGTGCAGTTTATATGGAACAGAGGAAGTTTTAAAGTCTTTACTGGAAATTTATCGATTCTGCTTTTCATTTTATTTCTTCTGAAAATGCATAGGATATTGTAGCTTCATACCACAGGAGTTTGGATGTGCTTTCAGTATTCTAATCATTGCATCTTACAGGAATATGTCACGAATACACTTATGTTCAAAATGCTGTCTCTGGAATGCTTCTTTAACGGTCAGACTTAACTGGCATTTGGATTTATGGCATCTTTAAAATTGTCCACAGTTGTTGACAAGTTAATGTTGAGTGTTCCTAGCAAATACGTTTTTATAAACTTATTTTTATTGCTCAGTATTTACATGGGCATGTAAAGCGATTAAATGTTAAAGTTCTGTTATTGGTGTTATAAAATGAAATTTCAATAGGCATTACTTCAAATGTGCATTAACAGTTAATTATATACATTTATGTCTATGTACACAGTGATGACATGTTTTAAGTTGGTATGAACATGAGGATCACCTTTGTATAAGCCTTGGGTTCAATGATATAGCATTAATGCGTTCCACAACTTTTGCATGCATTACGTATTCATAAATCAGTTATTGAAGCTCAAACAAATGAAATATTTATGCATTCCCTTGAAGTGCTCTTAATTATCATGATGCTTGATATATGACAGTGTCTTTGAATGTGTGAGTGTAAAGGAAAAAGGAAAAAAAAAATTGATCAATGCTTTTTCTCTTAACTTGTTGGTTTTCCATTTTGTGTTTAGGCAAGTAGTATCTCTTGACCTCTGTGGAGGTCTTTGTGACTCTCTTCTCCTTGGAGTTCCCAAGGACTACAGTTTACATAGTACTGAATACGATTTTCACACAGTTTTGTGCATGTTGAGAATAGCCATAAGCATATGCAGTGTTTGAGTATCTCTCTTTAATTCATACAAACTTATGGCTTCTACAACCCCACTAGGACAGATAATTTTCTCATGACTAATCTTTACAGTAAAGATGTATCAGTAATATATACCTAAGTATGTTTTGTTCTGTTTCCCTTTTGTTACTCACTTTTGGGGGTTTTTTAGGTTAATTTAGTAAATATTTAGATGTGTTCAGAAAGGAACATATTTCTCCTCCCTCCCTATGCAAGTGAATTCCCTCTTTCAGGAACGTTTTCTAATTGCTGTGAAGTATGTAGTGAGAATGTAACTAGAGCAGAGAACAGTTTTGGGGGTCTATTGTATATGAATCTTAGGTCTGTTGTTGGCTGTACACATGATGGGAGAGTCATTAAACTTCAGTGTATTTGTTTCTTTGTTTTACTTGTCTTTTGTTTAAGGGTTAATGTAATGGATTGCTGTTCGGTATTACATGAAATTTAATTACTTGTAGAAGAGATCCTTTCAGGAAAATAATGCTTTTGGTTGGTATGTTCCAAAAAGAAATAGCGTCAAGTTTTCCTTCCCAGAGTAAATAACTCATAATTCATCAGTACCTCTTTTTCCCAGACACAAGTAGATGTTGATTCTCAAAGTGTAAGAAACTGTTTATGGAAGAGATGTCTTGAATTTTTTGTTGAGCTCTCTCAATATAGATATGTAATCTTGATTATTGATGTAGTTCATGGTTTTACTCTGGAGAAGGAAGGATTTCTATTATTAGGTAGCCCTGGATGCAATTCATTTTAAAAAAAAATTGCACAGATGGAAAGAGTACTTTTAACTGATTCTTGGTGTATCTCTTCATATGCAGCTGACTGGGAACCTTCTGGAAAACAGAAACAATCAGAACTATTTTTTACCCATGCAAAAATTGTCTCACACATTAAAGTTTCTTAGGCTTGGTAGAAAAGTTATCTTTGTTTTGTTTTTATGCATGTTATATTTGCTTTTCTTCCTGGAACTTAGTCTCTGCTGTTCTTTTTTTTTTTTCGTTAAGGCAGCAATTGCCAGTATCAAAACCAACAATCTGAGTCTTAATGTGCTGTCTGTACTGGCCCGCTCACTGCCAGTATTTGTGTTATCGCTAACCTGCATTTCTAACACTGATCAAGCAACTGGTATTTTTTCTTAATATGTATATTTTCCTTACAATTATGATGGTAGTTCTTTACATGGTTAAAACTTTTTATGGAAGAGTTAGTCTTAAAAGTAGTAAAAAAAAAAAAAAAATATAAAAATCCATCAGGGAGATGAAGAAAGAAAATACTAACTTCTCTTCTAGTTTCCCTCTCGCCAAAGAATTAGTACCATTTGGTTAATGGGCTTTCTTGGCTAAATAAACATCCTCTGTGTAGATTTCAGCACCTTGTCACTTTAACCATTTATTATCACCCAAGTGTTCCTAACTGGACTACAGCTGCTGCATGTCACACAAAAAAGGAAAAGGTGTTACCAAATGTAGCTTAATTAGTCCACATTTAAAATTCACACCTCGTTTTAGTTAACTACAGAAGCAGCAGTACTTTTTGGGAGGATTCTGTCTTTAATTGGGATTCTTAGGCATAACCAGTTAGCTGTTCTGTTATTTCACGTGCATTAGTGTTTATTCTGATAACAGATGAAACGTAATTTAAATGGGGAGCAAATTTGACATTAGTTCACACGTGTCACAAGTTGGAAGATGGCAAAATGGGGTAAATATCAGGATTTAGAGGCCAGGGTGAATGATACTATAGAAAGTCTGGAAAGATACGTTATACACAACTGATGACAATTCTTTTGTGTGTGGTTGCAACAGTGTTTCATACAGTAGCCTAGGGAGTGCAAAATACCAGATAGATCTGGGTTTTGTTCCCAGACTTGGACCTACTGCAGAGGAGATATACCAGCACAGTGTTTTGTGGAGAACGTGTGTTTGACAGCAAATGGCATAGGTGACCCATTTGTTCATTAAAACAGGTGATTATAGGGGAGGCAATGCAAGAATCCTTCAAGGACCTCTGATACACCAGCTTTAGGAGAGAGAGAAGAAACAGATGTGGTTGTTTTCTGCTGAATCACTATTTTTTGATGAAGCTAACCTTATTTAATCCTGTGGATCCGCAAGGGAAAGGACACATTTGTAGGCAAACTTTGTTCTTGCAAAGGGTAAAAGCCTGCTGTCTATATTGTTGTAACAATCTAATTCAGTTCACTCTGCTTAAACATGCCTCAATACATGATTCAATACAATTTGTTTAAATTACAAGCCTTATTTTTTTTTGTTAATTTTTTTTTTCAAATGCCAAGTTTTGTCAAATACATTTTAATTTCAACTCTGTGGTCCTTGCAAGTGCCAAGAGCAGATCAGTTGTTTCCTTCCAGATTGTAATGAGGTAGGCATGTTTTATCTTGTTGCTGCCAAGATAAAATAATGGATTTCTTTTGTAGGTGGAACACCTAATTTGAAAACACTGTGGTTTGCCAAAGGACCTGACGTGGAAAAGCAACGGTATAGTACATTTCTGGCATGCTTTCACCTTCAGGACAGGATGGAAGATCTCCAAGCTCTAGAAGCACCTGTTGCAGCATTCTGCTGCTTGCTGACCTATCTTATGATGCAGGTAACTGGGACAGTTGCTTTTTCTTCAGCTGTCAGCCCTGATAGATGTGATTGACTAATAAACTGTTTCGTGCTAGCCTGTGCTGGATTTTTCTCTTAATCTTTACTGTAGGCATAGTTGATCAAATATAATAGTACTGCATTACAGTATTTTTAATTACTCCATTTAACATGCATCATCTTGTTCAAGAAACACTTGGGTTTTTTAGTAGTTAGTCATAAGTCTCATATGCCCATGACAAATCCCCTTGGACAGTTTAACTGAGAGAGTATAAACTGAGGGATTTCCTCTGCTTTTTGGGACCTGTTTGCAAATTAATGCTTCTCTTTTTGTGTTTCCTTTGTGTCATGAGAAGACGACACTCTCTCAGGTGGCTATGCATGTTGTGCAATCGGGCAATAAAAATATTTAGTCAGCTCTCACTACTTTGTTACACCATCTTGTCAGTCTACTCAGTTTTAAGCCCGAATTGAGGATATGGCTCTTCTCATTAAATTCTGAGTAATAGGGGATCATTAGCTAGCAGTTCTGTTATAATTTCAAACATTTGGCAGCAGCAGACTACCTTAATTGTATTAAAAAGGAGCACCAGATTAAATACAATATTGCTTCATTATTTACATTTCTCTTAGGTATTTAATATATTGTCTGTACTTGCCACCTTTCAAATGCTGATCTCACAAGCAGATTGTCCTCTCTGAGGATGAGAAAATTATAATGCCTTTATCTAATCTGATAAGCAGTAGTGCACTTTTACTTACACTGAACTGCATTTTGTCTTTTGTTTTGCTTTTTTCAAACTTCACTTTCCTCAATTACAGATTTATACTGGTGTGTGATACAGAAAAACAAGTTCTTCCTGACTTTTGCTTTCTTTTTCCTTCATGCATGTTTGCTCAAACTTAGATGATGCATTGAGAAAGTACATATGGGAATTATACAAATGATCCATATAGCTCTTTTTTTCTTTTATTTTTGTATAGCAGAATATAAATGGAAAGCTTTTTGAAGATGAAACTCATTAAACATCATTTCATGTCTTGTGGTTTCAATTCAGCAAGATACCTATGTACTTAGCTTTTAACATACCTGAAGTGTTTTTGATATTTGGATATGAAATTACGGTTTCTATTTATCTATTTTTACCCTTTCATTTAGTTATTGTGCTTTCCTTTCATAGCATGATTACTTAATTATTTGAGAAGGGTTTCTTTAGTGGGATTAAGAAGAGGAGTAATGGGACGGAACACCTACAGAAATGTGGATTTACTGAGCCTTGATCACAGCACATTAATAAAATTGAAAAAAAAATATGCTTGTTAGTGATATGGTTTTCAGAACTTATTATCCAAAGGCTAATGTTAAAAACAGACATGAAAACAGTTTTGCAGCTCATGTTTTCAACAAGAATAATAGCAGAGAGATCACACAAAGGGCTTAGTTTGATGGATGGTTTTTCATTGCAGTGCCAATTTTTCAACACCTGTCCCATTTTCCTGACTCTCTTCTGTCTTCTGAGTTGCATTGATACAATCTAACCTGTGAACCAGACTAGGGCATTGATTTGGATTAAAATGTTTTTCATTGCTGAGCTATTTTAAACTTTGGTTGGTTCTCTGATATTGTCCATTTGGTTTTTTGGGGGTGTTTGAGAGGAAAACATAAGAGCAAGAGTGTTAGCAGCCATGCTTTGAGCTGGCCTTACTGCTTCCATTGGTTTTATAGCTGAGAAAACAATGCTTGTCTAACTGTGGCCTAATTCTTGTCTTTACTTTACACTTCAGTCTTACATTTGTATTAGAAAGGAAAGATGGATTGTTACTCCAAAGGTGATTTAACTTAAGCAATTGTAGGTTGCCTTGAACCAGACTAACATAATTTCCTTCAGCTCATATGAGGGAGAAATGAACTTCTTAAAAATTTCATTGCTTATCATTTAATCTAGCCTAAAACGTAGGTTTTTGCAGGAACCAGCATACTGACCAGCCCACTGGGCTTCCTCAAAGTTTATGTGCAAGTATTTAATGAAAACTTCAGATGCTTTTTTTTTAAGTCATAAAAAAAATTCCAACAAGCAAATCTTAACTATGTAAAGAAAGTGTCAATTTGAAGAGTAATCTTTTTAGTGAGTGTACTTCTAAAATGTCCTCCAAATTAAGAAAAAATAGTGAAGAAATTACAAAATAATAGGTTTGTCTTTAAAGTTAGGGAAAGGAGTGAATGAGTTCAAATATCAAACTGTGGAGTCTCCAAAGAAATGGGACATTTATCTTTCAAGCTTTTACAGTTTTTAAAGAAATCTGACAATGGAAGCATGATAACTCACCAAGTTCGATTACTGAATAAAATATTTATCTGAAGTGTTTTAATATTCACAAACATTTTGGCTGATCCGCTCTGTTAGCGGCACTTTCTTGCTGTTGTACTTGCAAGCAATCTTTGACTTAACTCTTCCTAGGACAAAATTGTGTAAGTATTAAGAATTGTTTTGTAGATGAAAGTCACTTCTGTTACTGCAGCGTATAAAATGTGCAGGTTTAGTAAACCTCTCTTGTTGCAAGAGAAACAAAGGTGACACCTGACTTGAAATACAGGGTAAAGTAGGGCCATTATCAGATCTTAGCAGCCAGGTGGAGTTAATGAATACCAAGGAGCATTTTGAAAGCTTAAAACTTTTCTGATATCCCTCACATTCTTGTACTTTATGCAAGTCTTAACAGCATCAGAGAGGGGAAAGTATTTTACAGTGGGACAAGCAGCAAGGCCTGATTTATAAAAAAAAAAACCAATAAAAAAACTTCTCAGTAGAGGTTGAATAATTTTTATCTTGAGGAGGAAAGAATGGGCTTCCTAAGCAAGCGAATGAAGTAATTATAGACAACTTCTTAGTGTTTGGGTTTTTTTTTTTTTTAATTTTTCTGTTGATTTACATCAATGCCTTTTTGTTAGTTTTCCTCCCCTTAATTTTTTTCTGTCACTTTTTGATTTTTGATAGCCTTAATAGAAACTCTTAACAGATTCAAATGGAATGTACACAATATCCCCTGAAAATCAAACTCTTAAAAGAAAGGCAATGCAGAGTTTTAGGCAGACTTTTAACTGTACTGTAAGCCCACAATGCACATTTCCACACTTTGCTAGAGAAACCTTCCCTCAAGTTCCAGTTGACAAGAATTGTAATGCATATGGATCTCACTTAGAGCCCTCTTCATAGCCTCAGCATTTATAACAGGTATTTGGTCTTGGTGCACATATATAATCAATAATGTACTTACAAGAGGAAGCAAGTGATCAGAAATGGACTGGTTCTGTAAGGGAATCAGCCCAGCTGGTCTGGAGGTACTGTCTTTTTCCTGAGGTGACCATGCGTCTCTATAGAATCTCAGAATACTTTTTCACAACAGTAAATGCCCCCATTATCCCTTTTCTGATAGAAGTATTAGTGAACTGTTACATGAGTTTAGAATTTTTCTTTATCTTTTCCCACTTGAACATTTTAGGTTTAGTTTTCTTAGTTTTGAGTTTTTCCCCACTTCAATACGTAGCCTAAAAAGCTAAAAGAATCTAAATATGTTTTCTTAAATCCTGACATTTAGCTTAATATAGGTAGTTGAAATATTTTAGATTTTTAAAGTTTCCAACAGATAACCGTGTAAGCATTTGAAATAAATCCCAATGGTCATCACATCTGTGGCTTATTGAGGTGGTTTTTTATTGTGGTTGTTGATTATAAAGCAATTAATATTTTTCTAAAACTTTTTTTTTATTATGCTTACTGTTACGGAGATGAAGAAATTTCCTGTTACTAAGAAACTCTTAAGGGAAGAGGAGAAGGGAATACATGAAGGGTGGGCATTTTGTTTGGTGTGCGGAAATCCATGTATATACAGTATACACAGGTATTGGGGTATGCACTTCATTCAAGTTGTGAAACTGTTTTGTTCCCTTTAAGTGTTTTTTCCTAGATGATGCGTTCATGGTGATCATAGCTTCTTGAAGTCATTGATTTAAGTTTTATGTGCTTGAGCAGGAGGAGTCAATTTTCAGGAAGTTCCCCTTCAGAGCCTTCAGATAATGTGTGTTTTTTTATTTTAGGTCAGTAGCCTCTCTCTGGAGGACTTAAATGCATTTGTGGCACTCATTCTCTGCCTCAAAGGGAAGTCAGCTGCTCAACTGGCAGGTTTGCAGGTATGGACTGGAATAATTGAGTAATATAAAATGTTCATGGTAACTTTGGGATCCATATTTTTTGGAAAATTCTTCTACGTTTTTTTCAGATCCACAATTGAGGTCACGGTAAATATACAGGCTCTTAATGTGCTACAGTTCATGTGAATACTTGCATTTGTTAATCACATAAAAAATAAAATAGAAAGGATGTTTTCTAGTGGTTGCAGTCCTAGGACAAGCAAATTAGTCTCAGATCTCTTCCTGACTTGGCCTCCAGACTTCCAGCTGATGGAAAATTTGTAATGGTGAATCCTGTCTTGCAACATTGCTTCATTCTTTTTTCCTGAGGAGTATAGTATTTTGGGACATAAGTTGTATGAAAATCACTAAATAAAGTTTAGTATTACTACCTGTGGGAGGACATAAACATAACATAAACTTAACCAGAAAAAATGTCTTGTTATCTCATGTAGCCCACTTTAGTGAATACCTTTTGGATCACACTGTTCTGTAATTGTTCAGAAGTTCTTTTTAAAAAATTTTATATACTCTGCAAATCTGGGTTTTTTTCCCCTTTCCTATCTTTTGAATCCACATGTGGAAAAGCAGGTTCCTAGATGGTTATCCCGGTAGAACCATCTAAATAGTTCTTCTTGCATATCTAATTATGCAAGAGCATTTTCAATCTTATAACTCGAGATTGTATTCGACATATTATCAGTGTACAGCACAGACTGCACATGTCAGTGCCTGTTTGAGTTGTGGGTTTACTTAAAATTGAGGAGGAAAGGGATAGAAATTATTGGAACCTTAACGTATCTTCACTCTGAAAATCTTGCTTATGTTTCCAAGAAATTCTCTGTTGCTTTGAACAGTCCGTGCTAGAGATCTAAAAGTACTTTTTGCTGATAGCAAAAAGGTAAAACCACCACCCCTGTTACTATCCATTTATTTCTAGTGCACAGGGACCAAAATAACAAAACCAGTGTGATTCCAGTTCCATTACTTGATTCATCATAATAGATGAAGTCCAGCCTGTTACCGGTTTCTCCTGAATTCATCGTAAATTTGTTCTGCAGCTGATCAAGTGTTAGCTCTGTGTAACAAAAAGGAAGCAATGAAATGAAGGCAATATGGAAGTTTGTTGAAGACATTGCACATAGTGTTACATTTAATATTGAGGGTGTCATTACTTTATCAAGTCCATTGTGGCAGTCATTCAGTAGAAGTGTAAAGGAAGCCCAGCACAAGCAGGAAGTGTTGAAGCAATTTGTTTATAGGTGCACTTACAGGTACTATTATGTAAGTTTTTAAAGTGCTTGGAAGTTTATTCTGTTTGAATTAGATGTCTGTGTGATTCATTTGTGTTGTGGTTCTATGAAATTATAAATCTAAGTGTTGCATCCAAACATGTAATATTAATTAATGTATACTACTTAGCAATGGTCATTCCACTAATTCAAAGTTGTTCACAAAATTTTGTAACTTTCCCACAAAGCAAGTGGCAGATCAGATTTTGTCTGCTTTTCCATTGTTGACATAAAAGTACAAGAAACACGAAGGTAGTCTTACACTGTATCATATATCGCTCTATGAAGTGGACAGTATGTTGTTGGAATTTACTTATGTGTGCTATTGGTAGGTCCTTTCCAAAGTTACATCACTCTGCTGCATATGTAAGCACTTCATGCACTGACACATAATGGCTTCTGCTGTGCTAAGAATCAACAAAAAATTCATATAATGCAGTTGAAATGTTTGTATCAGACTATTTTGTAGAGCACTTCCATGTCTTATTCTACTGAAATTCACAGTCGTGCCTTTGGTAGTAGTTTGAGCCAGAATAAACCCCTCTGAAAAGAATAGTGAGGAATGATTTTGGTCTCTTTCCCTTCTGAGGTTGTGAGTAGGTGAATAACAGTTTAAAACTTACCCTTGTTGCCTTCAAATTAATCCCCTGTCCTGTGTTTTGATGACCTGGATCTCCCAGTGAAAAATAGTTGTTGTTTCTCAGTTTGTTGTGTATCTCTGACTGGTTAAGCTATATCAAGAGGCTATGTTTTATTAAGTGCCATAAAAATACTTTTTTTTTTCCTTCATATATAAGCTACCTGTAATTTTGTGGTAGCACCAGGATCAATTTGAAGATTCATATAAGGTTAATCTCATTTCACAGGAAGAGTAAAAAATTGTCTGTTTCTCTTTTGTGTGCTTCTGAAATGTGGGGTGCAGATGAACTTAATAATGTCCTGTGAATTTTTGCTTGGAAGGTCAGGAGACTAAATTAATAGAATGTCTTATAACTATTCTAAAAATAATGATCAATAAAGCAAGCTTTCTGAATACTGTAATTCAAGCATCTCATTTTCAAGATTCTATCTCCAAATACCTTAATCTGTTTTTACTCCTTACTATGTTTATTTAGTACTTTTACAAAATTGAGTTATGCTGTTATTTTAATAATTAGTAAACAGGGTATCAATAGGTGTTTAACAGCTTAATTTTCTAGGTATTTCTGTTTAAAACTGAAGGATACAAGTACAATGAATTTCAGTAGTACATAGCTAATTAATATGTTGGGTTTACAGTAGGAAAATAAAGGAATAGAGTTTAAATCTGTTTACCATACTTTATATTCTCCACTGGGAAGTTAAACATGATCCCTAGAAACAACTGAATAACAGAGCTTTCAAGGAAGTTATGTTAAACTTGGTCAGCATCTGCAAAAATTTATGGAAATATTTGCTCATTTGCAATTTTGGACTTAACACTACATTATTATTTCAAATGTAGAAACAACGTTTACTCTTTATAAACAGTTCAGTGAAGAACACTGATTTGATAAAAAAAATTTGCTTTGTTTCTGCAAAGGAGTCCATTAGCAACTATGTTTTAGCAGAAGAGAACTTTTAACTTCCACTGTTAAGTATGAGAGAAAATGTAAATAGAGCCTGGTCTTCTGATAGGATGAAGAGAACTTTTTAGCCTTCACTTTAAAATCTGCTTTCTGCTATACTATCCGTATTTCATAGTTAATGAGATCCATAAACCCACAGATTTCTGAAACAGAATTGTCCATGGTTTGAATAAAGTGGGTTAAAGTCATAAAAAGTATAGTTTATCTCATGCTGAAAGCAAGCGGGCTGTGGACGTATAACTAAAATGCACATTAAATATTACTTTCTGAGAATAACATGATGTTTATACATGAAGATTTGATTATATTTTAAGATCGATGGTTTCAAAATGTGCACACGATAGAGAAGACTTTTTATACATTCTTTTTCTCATAAGTTTGGGGGTTTTTTTCCTAGTTTGTTGTGCCCCCCTTATATGGTAGATTAACATTCTACTTTGCCCAAGCCTCCCATAGAGCTTATACATAAGGTCAGAATTAAATTTTGGACCCCAGGTTGCCTGTTTCCCTTCTTTCTATTTTAATCTGGTGTGTGATGTTGGCAAAAAGCCCAGAGAGCCATCAGTCTAACTTAGAGGCCATTGTAGAGAAAAAGAGGCACCAGCAGGCATGCTTGCAGTCTTGTTTCTTATATTGTGCTGGCCCTGGTTGTTTACAAGTGCGATTACAGATCATCTTTCACCTGTAATGCATGTAAAATACTGCCCAAACAGGGGAGGCCATAATGACTTATAAACACAGATACATTTTAAATATGTGAATATATGAAAAGTTTGTATTGGAGGTGTAAAGTTGTGAATCACATATTTTCTGAAAGTTGTGGCCAAAGATGAGATAAGAAAATCTGGTTAAAAAGGAAATACACCTGGAAATTGGTAGATGAAATCTGTGTCGTGTTAAATACTTTTAAAAGTGAAATGTATGTCAGAAAATATGAACTCAAAGTTAGTAGCAGGTGCATGGGTGGACGTACAAATCACTGCTGGAATGTATGGCATTTGCAAGCTCCGTATAGCTTTGCCATAAAATACCCAGTTATGCTATAATATCTGCTTTGGAGTAATTACATCTTTTGTGCCACTTGTAGAAGGAACAGTTTGGCTGTGTATGAGGTATAAGAAAGTCAAGTGCTGAAGTGTATTCCTTCAATTCTTCAAGTGCTTTTGGTTATTTAAAAAGTATTACTGATACAAAATGAACACAGTCATTTTAGATCTTAAATTATAAGTTTCAGAGACTCTTTGCAATTTGATTGCAAATGCACTTTCATGAAATACTTAATAAGTATTACTTAATTAGCTTTTGGAATAATAATTTCAAGAAACCTCAAACGTTAGCAAACTAGTTAACTAGTTTGAGAGGCAGAAATAGTTTTAGCAAGAACTGGAGTTGTATGGAATCTTCAAATATTTTCTGTTGTACAGTGTCATGGAAGCAAAATTAGCTTGGTAATAGAATTATAGCAATATTGCGCAAGATATTTTTCTCTGAATATTTTCCTGAGCGATACTTAGCCACACTCATGCAAAAAAGCAGTATGTTTTAGAGTAGTATGTAGGTATCTTGGTTAGGGTCCCTCAAATTTCAGAAGGACATTGCTAAATGTATTCTTTATTTTTAAACTCTGTATTCTTTCTCCCTTGCCATGCAGACAGAAAAGCATAAATAATACCCAGATTCTGAACATTCCAGAATTTCAGTCTTCTGACCTATTTGGCAAGCCAAGCTACATTTGTCAACACCATTAGATGTGATACTTCTCAGACAGACTTGGAACAGCTTTTGTGAGCTATCTATGTTTTTCAAAATACAGTTGTTTTTTCTAAAAAAATCTTTTCTCCCCCAGGCAGTGTATGTTTATTGTGCCTGTGTGACTGTTTCCTAATAAATGTTTGCCTGAAGTCTAATTGGATTGAGTAAAACATAAAATATATTGTCAAGATCTCACAGATAAACTTTTCTTACATACTTAGGACCTGCTTCTATGGTGTATGTTAGTATCAACTAAAGTGTAATTCAAGTGCATTCCCAAATGCTTTACTGAATCAGGGTTTATATTCCCACAAAATTTGCATCTGTCAAAAGTGTGTTTAAAAAGATAGGTGAGATTTTAACTGGCAGGAGGTGGGGAATGGTGTGAGGATTGCTGGTTTACTGATCTTGGCATTGCTGCTCAGCCCATTCTCTCATGTGCAGTCTTTAGGTTTTCTCAGTGTGCTGGGCTAATCTGGAACAAAAGTTCAGCAGTATGGGATGTGATTTCAAGCTGAGATTAGTTCAGTCCATCTGCAACCTCAGAAATGTAACTTTGTTCTCTTTTCCTTAAGATGGACTCATGTCTTAAATGGACCAGTCCAAAGAGAAACAGTTCAAGTCTTCAAGTAGTTAAACTATTTTTGTTTTTAAACAAAAAAATAAAATATAATTACACAATTAATCAAGAGAAAGTTGCATTAAATAGGCCTGCTTATAATTAATCCGTGTATTAAGGCTGAAAGTTTTCAGACATCTATACACTGCTTTTAATAACTGTGTTTTGGCCTCTTGGGCCTGCATGCCTAGTTTGGTGTGCTGCCTTCATACTGCAGAACCTATTTATTTTCTTTAATGATTAATGAAGTGGTGGGTATGGCTCCCTTGATCTGTCACTAAGAATGACGTATTGCACTTGCATGGGTCAAGCATTACTGCAAATACAATTGTATCTCAGGAGCTGAAGCTACTCACTGCTTACAGCATTCTTTGAAGGTCCCCTCTCTATCTGTTGCTATTTTCATAAGCCTCTTTTGAAGTTCTGAAGAAATTCAAGTTTTCTTGGTCCTATTGCATGGACAACTGGCTCTATCTTTGCTGCTGTTCATTCATAAACATACAAAAAATCTTTTCTTAGGCTAACATATTCAACTTCCAGACAAGATTGCTATTCTGCCTTGCTGTCTCCCATTTTCTTCTTTACCAAATTTGGTATATTTATTAGTATTATTACAGTTTATTTCCCTGAACGTTTTTTACATTTGACGTAAGCTCTAGTATCAGAATTCACATAACTGTGTGAATTCTGTTATGTGTCACTGGCACAAATACAAACCCCAGCATGACTAGATCAGCTCTTCTACCTTCTGAGAAAAATGCATTCATTTAGTTGCATTCACTGTGCTTATGGAGAAAATCTTGAGCAAAATTTCGAGAGAGGGCCTTAAAAGAGAGCATTTGTATTCCTTTGTGGAAGACGATCATGCGTTTTTTTCTCCATAACTGTGTAAGTTTGCTCTGCTTTTCTGTGAGTTTTCCCCTTTTCTGCACTGTAGCTCATCATTAGCAAGGTTTCAACAGCAAGGAAATAGCAGCAACGTTTCAGTTTTAAATTGCTTTTAGACTTCATATAGCGTAAAGAATTTTCCGGGATGTTTAAGGTAAAAGACACTCTGGAATTTCAGATATCAAAATTACTGTTAATTTTTAATCCATGCCTAATATTATTTCAGAAAGTGAAATGTGGTTATTGGTAGTGAGGGTAATAAAGCTCTCCCAAAATATTAAGCAAACTGACAGCTTTGAAAAAGTTGGAGATAACTTGTTACAGAGAGGGAAAATAATAATTTCTGGTATCAACTGAAATTTTCCTGCCAAGTTTGTGTTGGTCAAAGTGTATGTTTACTCATGAGATAAATAGTTTTCACTTCCTTGCATATTGTATATTGGAAGGAACAAGCAGTACATGAGGATTGGAGGTGGTGTTTGCATGACATAGGTGAGGTTGCTCTCCGCTGCCTGGAAGGGCTGACCTGTGTCCCCACAGGGCAGGTGACGTGCAGGGGCTGGAGCCGGGAGGGAAGGGAGCGTGTTGTCAGGAGGTGGTGGCACGTGTGCACCTGCCTGTCATCTGCTCAGGGCTGCCTGCACCTGCCTGCGTGCCCCTGTCACGCCTGAGCAGGAAAGCAAGCTGCACATCTGTCTGGGCTTTCCCTGGAGAAGCAGATGGTTGTGTGTAACTTCAGAAAAGCAAAAATGTTTTCTGAAATGACCTAATGAGCCATTTACAGGTGGATGGAGAAAGAAGATAAAAACAAGCCTTTAGGCGTATGGTTACAGTGCTTTGTAGGATGTACTGGAATTTTTCAAATTACTATAGCAGAAGTGTTCATCTTGAAGATACCAGAAACAGCCAGGCTAACCAAGAACTGATTTGTTCCCTTTCTTTTCAAGTGTATTCTTGATTGACATAATCATTATCCCAGGGGTTAAAAGTCAAGACAGTGTCCAGTTCCTATCTGTTGCTTCCTCTATGACTTTGGTCAAATTGTTCCATTCTTTCTGGTATTTTAGTTCTTTCTTGTAACAGCCGTGCACCAGTAGTCACAGCGGTAGAAGTTCTTTAGCCAAAAGTGCTGTATAAATGTGAATTTTTAATATATTCTTAACATTAATGATGTTGCCTGTATATTCTCCTCCTCTTCACCTTTATTTTGGGATTATTTCATTTGATGTTCACTGAACAATAGTTGAGATGTGGTTAAAGGAGCTTTTTAGAAAGAAATGGAGCTGTGTTAAGAAGAAAGTGATACATGTGTGTTGTAACATCCTTACATCTTAGCATCTCAAGACAGCATCACTCGTTAAGACAATTCTATCCCGGTGTTATAAGTGAGGAAAAAACACATAGGGACAATAAACACCAGATGTGTAAAGGTGGTTGGGTGTTACCTCCAAACAAAATTTGTGATTACGGGGAGATTTAGTTAATTGCTTAGGAATCTAATCAGCGTGTTTAGTGTCACACCAGCACTAGTAGGAAGCATATGCACATTAACTGAAAAGGTATATTACATTCAGCTAGGCTGCTATATATTCCCTTGATTGATTTAAAAGAAGAGACATTCAGTTCCTTGCCAAATAAGGATTTGGAAAACCAAATGTATTGGTTTTAGCAAGGCCAGTTAATGCATACCTAAGTATCATTTCCTATTTAGCAATAGTTTTCTATTTACTTTCTGTGTATAGGATACAGAAATATATCTTGGCAGAAAATATTTGTATGCTAAGACTGAAGTTGCGTAAGTTCCTACTAAAGGCAATGAGAGCTTTACTACTGAATTTAATAAAAGCAGAGCTATGCCAATACACTTTTGAAAAACTATCCCTCAATCTGCTCAGTGTTATTTACTTTTTAGCAAAATCATACGACTGTATGCTGTATTTGTGCACAGAGGCTTCAGTACAACAGAGGCATACTTCAGTCTGGCAACAATGGCAAGTAATATTTCTCAATTACAGGAGCCTGAAAGAGTAGTGGTTCTGCAGGAAGTTTATTTTGGCACAGCACTTTGTGCCAAAAAAAAAAAAAGGTACCTTTTGTTTTAAAATGGCTGTGGATCGGTGCCTGAGGCTGGAATGTCAGTGCATGCTTATTTCATCAGCAAGGTGCCTGCAGAGTCCAGTGCTGGCCAAAGTGCTGAGATCCCAAAGTTTGACTTATTACAGAGCATGCATTTTCTTTTAAACAGCATTCTTCTCCATGTTAAGTACTGCTTAAAAAATGGCCAAGTTACTCTCACATAAACTGTTTCCCTATTTGTATTCAATTTGATCTGACATAGTGCTGATACAGGAAAATGTAGAATATTACATGTGAGTAATGTTATTTTCTTTAAAACCTTTATTTGTAGTCAGTTCCTGAATAGCTCAGAAGACCATCTTTATGCAACAGATGTGTGCACCAAACAGGGATTCTCTAATTTTGCTGTATGTGTTCATCTAAACTGCAGCATGGGGTTGATGTTCTTGTGCCAAAAGGTAGCAACTTGCAAGCAGTGTATGACAGTTTTCCATTCCAAAAGAAATAGGTATTCTGGAAGTGGATACTCTATTGCAGCTTAATTACAAATCAGTTCCTAGTATCTTGAACTGATCACAAGTTGCGGGTTGGCAGTTCCTTTCATGAGTCATCTGAGATACTGCTGCCGTGATGCATGGTTCAATTTGCCTTGGACCTCGGAATTGTCATGAAGCAGAAGCAGACCAGTTCTTCTCTTCCTCAACCTGTGGACTTAACAGCTAGAAAATTCCTTAGCCAGAACTGTTTACCTTGGACTGTATCACTTTAAAAGGTGAACCGTAGTATCAACAATTGTATTGTGCAGCTGCCTTGCAATACAAAGAAACCCTAGGGGAAAAAAAACCCACAAACCAACTAAACCTATCTTGCATTGGGAAACAGTATTTGTTCTGGAGCTTTCTATACTAACCATCTTGTTTCAATGACAGTTTTATTTGAAGGGCTTATATTCCAGACGTGACATTAGTAACAGTTGTCATAATGTTTCTGGAACCTGCAGTGCTTCAGACATATTAAATCTTGCCTAATCTAATTCTGTTGAAGTTCACTGGTCTTTCTGTTGGTTTCAGTGGGAATTAGTTCAGGTCCTTAAAAGGTATATACTCAAAACAGCTTAAGAGAGGGAATGGTCATACATTAGGACAATTAAATAATTTTGAACATCTATTTGGACTCTGGGGAGAAGAAAAAACAAAACTAACTTTTAAGCTTGGCTGATTAAGCCTTGGACAGGTTTAGCAGTGAACTCCCCCCATCAAAATTTCTTTGTAGTCACAAGGATATATTAATCCACGGCAATGGTTTCACAGTACACTGTGAAAAATGTCCACAAGATAGGCCACCAGACAGCAGCACACCGAGCAGTTGCATGCCTAACCAGCTATCATTTGCCACTATAGTCTGCAGCTGTGAAAGGACACACTGCATTAGCAAAGGTAGCCAAGCACACTCTGCCGAGTAGTTGTGTTGGTGGCAGAATTATTACTCCTAAAACTTTGTTCCGTGGACCAGTCCTATGATTAAACAAAGGGAGAGGGCTCGGGTGAGGTGTGGCTAAGGACTTTAGACCAGGAGTATGGTCAAGATGCAGGCAGTGACAAATGAAGCCCCCTCATTTTAAAGACTTTGGTAAAGGAGCTGGTCAGTGGAGAGTAGAATACAGAAATATATAGTGAGTGTCAGAAAACAAGGGAATGGAAGAAGTTTGATCTTTGAAGGCTTGCAATGGAAAGTTACTGGAACTAAGAGAAGGAAGTGACCTTTTGATGATTTTTAAATTACTCTGTGTTCCCTAATAACTTTTGAGTATGTTGGCTAATTTCAGAGACAGAATTTGACAGAGGTGTAGGAGTCTCTGAGAGAAATAAGTTACTGCCGATTGTTTTAAGTAGACAACTGGGGAGAAGGGGAAGGCACTCTAAATTGCCCAACAGGATGAAGCTTTAACATGGCATCACATTATTAGGGCATCTGTGTCAGAGTGAGACGTTGCTACAGGCATGGGGAAAAAGTTCAAATAATTATGGAACTATTTCAGATGCCAGTGACATAGCACATACAGGAGCCCATCAGGTCCTCGTGCAGACATACCAGGAGTCTATTAGCAGTTTGTCCCCCATCGGGAACAAGCTTTATTAGTTGCAAGGCAGATGGAGCTACTAATACTTCCCTTTCTCATAATTCCACAACATGTAACATATTAAAAAAATTAAAAAGGAAAAAGTGATCATAAGAGTTTTCAGGGTCCTGAGCAAAATATATTTTGCTACCAAATAAATCCAGTATTATCAATATGAGGGAAAGGTGAGGAGGTTCAAGAGTAAGTACATTACCAAAACCACAAGCACGTCTTTAAGACAGTAGAAATTAAAGTCCTAATGAATCCATTCAGTTTTATAGAAAAAATGTGACCTCTGGCTGAGCTACACTCAGATGGTTAGCCTGATGACTATAACTCAAAATTTATGTGAATGTTCCGTAAATGTCACGTGTATTACGGACTGTCATTAGCCCAGTAATCATTTAGATCAGATTCAAGCAGTTGTGGCTAAAATAAGAAAAGTAATGTTATTTGAATCTTTTTTGCAGGTGCTAGTGTGCTGTCCATTACATAACTGTGTACAAGTAAAGTGAAAGGACTAAACTTTTTAACTGGTGACATTCATCATTACAGAAGTGTCATTTGTGCTGGGTTTTGTTGTAGATACGACTGAGAGCTCCATGAAAGGCCAGTATTTTTGAAAATTAAACAAGAAATGAGAAGCAATGTTTTTGGAACTGAAGGAGATTTTCATCTGGTGACAGACTGGTTAGCAGTAGTACTTTTTGTGTTATTCTTTTGTAGGGTGTTTAAAGGTAAAAGCAATTTTGACTTCATTGCAGTTTTTGGCTTAATGGAAATAACAGTGTTGTTCCACAGAGAGGTATCATTTTACATCAAACTCCTGATAAAACCCAGTAAATAAACTTTCCTCAACATATAAATACTAAACAATTGGGCTGTTTACTGCCAAATATTTACTGTGAAGCCCTAGAAGTGTTTAAAAACTGGTTTTTCTAGTTTCTGTTGCAGCAGACGCCCTTATAGGATCTCTTTTCAATCCCTTTTCCTTTGCACACACCTTGTTTAAGCAGGAAGAGCTTAATTTAAGCCCTAATCTTTTATCAGAATAAACCTTAGTCGTGTTTTCAAAATACCTGGTGCTTCTCTCCCCCCTCAATTTGACAAGTCAGGGAAGCAGGTGATGTACTACACTCCCAGCAGCCTATTCCTTAAATCTGACTGATGCCAGGTAAACATACTGTTTCACCAGTGCATCTCTGTAGGATAACTCTCCTTAAATTTACCACCATTGCACCAGTTTAGGTTATCTTTGCTCTAGAACAGAGCATATAGCACCAGTGCACAGGGGCTTTAGCATCTTTTGACAGCTCACACTGGGACTTTATACTAATAGCTGAAGGCAGGAAGACCTGGAATTCAAGAAAGGACTCTTGTCTTTTGGTTGAAAGAATTTTAGTGATACTTTGCCTTGCAGAGGATTTAACTTTAGTGAAGTTGTCATCAGTTGACACAGTTCATCTCTTTATATTTGGAACAGAATGTCCCTTACCTCTCCCAGACAGAGCTAACCCTTACTGTTTTAGTGACAAGTTCCTGAGATAGGATCTACCTGCTGCCTTTATTGCTCAACCATAAATTGCCTATGGCTAAATATCTGATCATTTAAGATACAGGTGGGTGTGGGGGGAAGGTAATGAAAGTAGTGTACTGATAATATACTGACTGAGTTCAAAGTGAATCTAAAATGAACCCGTTAAACTAGGAAGGTACTCAAGATTTTGATCACCATCACTTGAATTCCAGCAGTTTATTGCTTGGGTGAAATTTCATTGATTTTTTTAAATTATTGTTCTTCAGTTAATTAATTTGAACTTGAAATTAGCAAATACTAACCTGTCCCTGAGTGTTTTGTTTTCCTTTTTATAACAGAAACAGGTATGTTCTTTTGAGGGTGAGTAGGGTGGGAAAGGAGAGAGGGAAATGCCTTGTGCAGTTTTAAAGTTATTTCTATTTAAATTAATATTGCCATAGTCATATCTTCTGTATTCAGCTCGACCACAGGAAATAGGCAAGGGGTTAGGAAAAAAATGAAATGTGTAAGAACAGCTTTAACCTAAGTAACAACTCAACTATTAATACAAATTTTTTTTATTGAAAAAGTGTGTCCCCAGAATGTTGTTGAAAATCCTACTAAAGGAACCAGTTCTTAAATGAAATATCATATTTAATGCAGTGAGATACAGATTATGTCTAAAGTAGTGCAAGTAAAGAATTGTAAAATTATTATCATATTTTTACCTTTCTCCTTAGTTTCTGTAAATGGTGTGGGACAACTTTGCCCCTGGGTATGGTTCTGGCCTTCATTTGTGTCTGCTGACATCTGGCATGTTCAGATACTTGCCCTCACATTACAAGCACAGTAGAACGTATTCATCCTTCTAACAATTTGAACCTTCTAATCTCATTAGAGTGGTGGAGTTGTGGAGTTTTTTTAGTATGTTCCTGAAAATAGGTTGTGCAGCTTTCAAAGTGCATAGGGTAAAGTTTACACCTCTATCAAAAAAATCACTTGTGAACCCACAAAGGAGGCTCAGAGGACTAGTAGTATTTTCTTAAAATATAAAGGTATTTTTACATCCTGATTATTTTTAAATTATTATTTAATTAGATGTAATGTGAACTGGAAATTTACATTTCTTATCTGAGATCCGTGTGTTTTTCTTCTTGTAAGTAAAAACTGTTCTGCAGGATATACAGTCTCTGGGTCTAGATTTGCAAACTGCTTATGTGAGCAAACACTTTCCTTCTTGCAAAGCCTCTTTCTGTGGTCAATGAGGATGCACACATCACAGAGATCAGCCTGAACTTGTGGTCCACAGACTAAAACCTTGTGTTTCTAGAGCACAAAAAGGCGTATTATAAGTCTAGGATGACAGCTCTTCTAGTAAAGACATTTCTTGAATTGTTGGAAAAAACAGTGATACGTTAGCGATGTGGGTGCTGTTGCAATTTTCTTGCTCTTTTCAAGCAGGCTAACCCAGTTCGGCTCAAGCCTTCTAAGAGCAACACCAGTAACCTCTGCTGCAGTGATAGAAGACTGTGAACTTTGAGTTCTCAATCTTCTGGCAAATAGGAAAAGTAATCTTTTTCCCTAAATGCTGAGAGGGTGGGGAGCTGCTGTTGGTAGGAGCAGCAGGGGCACAGCGCAGGCAGCTGGTGCAGGAGGAGCGGTTCTCACGCACTCTGTCTCTCACACAAATGTCATCAGCTGGTGGTAGGAGTAGCAGCAGTGGGAGCACAGGGGCGTATCTCACATGATTCACTGGGGTCCTGAGTTTATAAAAATAGTAGAAAGAACAGGCACAGTTTCCAATAAGAAGTAATCTCTAGGGTGTAATGCCCTGGAAGGCAAGCCTTCTTTTCTTTTGGAATTTTCCACTTCTCGTCGTGACGTCTTTGCATTGCAGACACCAAGCAGTTGTGAGCATTCCCATGGCAAAGCAAGTCTGTGGTTTGCCATGTGCATGGGCTCATTGTTACAGACTCACTGTGCTTTCATTTTCTTTGTTTTTCATTGCCAGACTTGGAAAATAGAAACTACTCTTTAGTGAATATTTCCTGTCTTATTAAAATAAAGATAACTGTTGATAGTTCTCACCTTGGTCTTGCCAATATTGATTTCCATTAAAATCCAAGCCTTACCTGATATCCACCTCCCAATACTTTAGTGCTTTAGGAAAGTTCTGGATTGATATCCCTAGACAGTGAAGCCTCCTACCTGTAAAATCTGTCACCAGCAACTTTTTTTACCTTTTTAACCAGTGTGTCTCAAGTGTAGTTGAAAAGAGCACAGCTAGGGTTGTATTGGTGGCTCAGACTTCATGCTCACTTAGGCAGAAGTAACAGTTAGGATCAATGACAGTACTACACTGATCTCCAGCTTAAAACAGCACTCAGAAGTCCTCTTCTATATTTTACTGTTTTGTGCATCACCATCAGAAGCAAAATATTTCAAATTCTCATTTAGACACTTGTTCTGCAAATATCTATGCGTTTGTTTTGCACTAGAATAACATCACTGAAGAAAGTTGGATTAGTCACATATTTCTGTTGTGTCTATGCTTAGAGTTTTCAGAATACAATAAAAGTATAAAAGCTTTATGTTAAGATTTATGGCCCAGATGGCATCCAGCATCCACATATAGTATTAGTAATCTGTTCTAACAGCTGTTCTACATCCTTGGTACCAGTGGGATTAAAAAGGACACTAAAAACATCTTTGTCAATAAATGACAAAAAGGTATGAATTAATAGACATATAGTACACAACCATTAAATTAGAGGATGGGAAATTGCTTACTGCAGATGACAGCATTTACTCTTCTCAGCAGCTTAAATACTTGTTTTCCTTATTCTTCGTGAAAGTTTGTTTTCAGTAATTAAATCTTTTGATGTTATCAGTACTTACTTGATAACTCAGTGACAGAAGATACTGATTTGTATGACGGAATTTCAGTCTGGTTTTGTACTGATCTGTAATAGACAGTATTGGTGGTATAAATGATATTGTTATAAATTTGGCTAAGTTTTATTTGGCGGGTTGGTGTGCTACTGTCGTTCATGGGCTCTACTGCTAATTGTAGCTTGACGTGTCCATTTTCCTTATAGCTTAAGAGCAAAACTTCAGCACTTGTCAAAGTGCTCTTAAAGTATTTTACTGAAGTTATTTAAAGTTCAATTTACTGTGTTGAGAACAAGACCAGGATGCATAAATTCTGAAATAATTCCCTAGCTGGTTTAGTTTACCAAAAAAAAGGGAGTTCTGAAGATTCCCAACAGTTCTTACTCTTTGTACTTCCTGCTCATAAAGTCCTACTTTGTGATCACAAACCAAGCAGATTCCGTTTTAAAGCTTGTAATGATATGGACTCATGTCCTTAGTAGGTCTTAAGATTTGATCAGATGATCAGAAACTATCTGGTTAGTGCAATGTAAGAATCTCTCAGCTGCAATATAACTGCTGTGTGCATTCTTACAGTCTACTTCAGTACAAATAATACTGGCTCACTTAAACCACATTCCTCTTTCAAGTACCTTTCAGCATTGTTAAATGGTTTGCAAAAACCTGCTTTACTTGCCAGAGCAAGAGAGTTGTGAGTGTGCATGTAGTTACTAGTCTCAGCTGGCAAAATGATAGCTTACTTCTGGAGGCAGTAGCTTCCTGAAACTCAATAGCTTGATCCTGTACTGAAAATACTTTTATTTTAAAGGGAGGGGAGAAGAAGGTCCCCCTTACTCAAGTATGAAGTGTCACAGTCAAAGAAAGATGGACCTTTCATTTTCTCAATGGCTGCTTAAATTAGCTTGTGTTGTCTGCATTTGCCTGGATGTCAGTGGTTGTCTTCGGTTGTCTGTGTTGGGTGAGTTTCAAGTACTAAGTGTCATGTTGGGTCAGTGCCCTGGTGGCCAGCATGATGCCTTTCCAGGAATCACTAGAGGCAGAAGAGGTTCTTCCCAGAGGGCTCTGGACCACCCTGCCTGGTATCTTTTGCTTGCATCATCATCTCTGGGTCGTCTTTTGCTTTTGCACTGTAGAAAAAACAGCCACTGGAGGTACACCTCATACCTTCAAGCTGGCTTAACAGAACCCTACTGCCCCTTGTCTGTGGTTGAGGGGAACCCTGCCCAGAAGCCAGTTTCACGTAGTCAAATTATGCAACAGACTTTAGCTTGTTGCATAATAATACGGAAAACTAAGTCCTCGACTAGGTTCTAGCCATATTCTCCAAATTATTTATTGTGTTTGTCTCTTTTGGAAGAAGGTTTGTAGCTCCATGTTGCTAGCAAAGGTTCCCTGACTTTGTTATGTGGACCTTAGGGGGGAGAAAGTTCTGATCCATTAGTACAACATTTTGTGTTTTCTGCTGTTACTTGTCATTTTTTTAAGTAGGGCACTGATGGCATATGTGCATACCTTTAAGTCTTTTGGGCATCTTTCAAGATGTAAGATGTTATTGTTAGTAATAATGAGCCAGCCCTTTCCATTGCATTTCAAACAAACAATTCACAGCTCTGCAGGAGCTAGGACTAAGACAAATTTGAGCCACATTTTTGTCCTTTCTGTTCTGGACTATTTTGGATGCTATTCCATTCCTAGTATAATTTATACTGTAAGGAAAACTGTACTGTAAGGGTACAACAGCTGCCATGGATTACAGCGCTAATGGCCACGCTGTTATGAATCCATCCTTGTCCTGACAGCCTGCTCCGGTACAGACTGTGGAAAAGGCATTCCCCACTGAGGAGCTTTGGACTGTTTACACGATACTTAAAGTCACGGTTTTTCCCTATGTTGGATTCAAGGCTTTTATAGCTTGCTATGCTCTGCCACAGCAGGATGTTAAATTCACCCATAAAGTTTATTTTGGCCATGAGTTTTAATTGTCTTGTTGAGTTTCTCATTTTGCATTTTCTGGATGTTGTCATACCATTCCAGTATTTCTTCTGGAGACATCCAGGTTGAAGTGAAATAATTTCACTTTCAGACTACAGTCAGAGGAAATTTTAGAGTGTTTAAAATAAAAGCCTGGGCACAATAAACTTTGTTCTATCAAATCTTATAATTTAAATAATCTCTAAGTACTGTAACGTTTCCCAGTTGATCAAACTGTGGAAGGTCAATGGATCACTGTACACATAATTTTATACTCCCAGTTCATGTTTTGCGTTCCACTAACAGAATTCTTTTTGGAGAACTGCTAATGCTTGAGAAATACTATGGAGAACAGCCATTTATTTTCTCTTTCTGTTTTCATTTTGAGTGTATCTGTCTTAAAAACTTGAGTGAGATGCTGTATTTGTTAAAACAAACTTCTTTCACTTTATTGAATAAAAATAGATACAGGATCCTTTGATGAATTCTACTGTGCAATAGAGGACCATCATTGTCACAGCTTTGGGACTCTTTGTCATTTGTTCTGCTGTTTGTGTGGTTAGATGTGATGGTAAGGTTGCTTGTATTTCCTGATTTGTGAGGCTTATTTTTGTGTGTGTTAACAGCTTGCGCAAGTGGAGCCCAGAGGTGTACATCTTGGCGCTCTCTTTGTTCGTGGCCTTACGACTTTGCTCATGGCCAATAGTGCCTGTGGCTTTCCATTCAAAATGGATGATCTGATGCCTTGGGAAGTGTTTGATGGAAAACTTTTTCAAGAAAAATACCAGCAGTCACACCGAGGTTGCCCTTTGGAAGAGCTTTTGGAAGGCAATGTAAGTAATCGCATTCTCTTAGACAGCTCTGTATTCTTTGAAAAATGTACCTGTCCATGTGTGTTTGTTGTTTTAATATTCATGTTTACACTGGGCTTGTTTCTTTGTATATTTTCTCTCTTATTCCTTTTTCATCCTCTCTGCCAAAAAAACTCGTGTAAGAAGGTAGAAATACTGAGGCTATGAAAGAAGCTATAATTTTACCTTTATTTTTGTTTCCATTAGTCAGAAAATAATATAAGGAAGTGTCAAAATGGTTGTCAATTTCAAAAAATGAAAATGCCTGTAATGGTTTTCTAGTATTAAGGTATCAATGAGATCTTTTCCCTGTAAGATTTTAGGCGACATATTAAGAATGTCTTTAAATAAGCATACTGGGTATAATTTTAAAAGTGTTTAAGAGCGATATTTTTAAAGGTATTAAGGAACCTAAAGTTTGAGGTGAAGGTTTTGTGAATTCAAGGAGGAACTGGAAGTCAGAGGAAGGTATGTCTTCAGGTATCTTTTTTAGAATCTCGCTGAGTACCTTCCTGTACCTCTAAATACTTATTTAGTTCTTAATCCCACTTTTCAGAAGCTGGGGATTTGTACAGTTTGCATGCTATGGTACCAAAAAACCAGTATGACTTAAAACGTGTCTGCCTACCCAAGGGCAGGGAGATATCAGCAGAGTCTTGCTGGGTATGGACCATACCTGGTGCAGTGGGGTGGTATGTCCAGGCTCAGAGGTGGGATCTGCTAGACATGGTACAAGGCTGTATTAATGCACTAGTGAAGCCTCAGACCAGACCTGGCTTGTGCCCCACCAGAAGAGAGTATGTGGAGAGATGCTTGGGTAGATCTGTACTCATCTGTGTAGACTGCTCTTAAGACCTTCAATTAATGTGTCTCATTTCAATGTGGAACTGAAAATCCTGTATAATTTAATTACTTCTGAAAATTTTACATTTGAAAATGTTTTTACCTGCTGTTACCTATATCACTTGAGGTTAAAATAAATAAGTGATTACAGAGAAAAAAGTTTTCAATTTTGAATTATTTTAATCTCAATGCATTCAATACCAGTTGTTGTATAATTAGTTTTCTTTTCTGATTTTGTGTCCAATTACATACCATACTGATCTGATGAGTGAAATGGGTGTGGGTGGGTGGAATGTATGTGTTTTCAGCATGGAGGAGGAGGATAATCCTTTCCATATGGAACCAATCATATGATTAGGACTATAGCCTCTATCCAAATCCTGTGGTTCCCATTAATTGGTCCATTGATTTCAGTAGATTTTGGATTGGGCCAGTGGTTCGTACAGTTTTTCATGTAGGACTTTTGCAGAACAAAAGAGGATCTAAAGAATAAATGGGAAAATGTAAAACTCTACAGATCTATGTGAAATCAATACTCCTTTTCCATTTGGGTAGTATTCATGTTAGCATGTAACTTCTACAATATGTACCTAAATCTGTACAAAATTTATATTGGCTGAGAGGTATTTTTAAATGTGTTAGGTAGTGTGTTTTATCTAACATTTAAAGATCTTGATATGGTCAGGTTAAAGTTATATTTTAGAAGGAAGACGCTTAGATCCCTAGAACTGAGTTGGGAATTTTCTTGATCAACTGAAATAGCTAGGTTAGGGTTTTAAAAAGCCTGATACTGTAGTTTAAACAAACCCCAGATAAACTGTTCTGTTGTGGGGAAGAATAGTCTGCTCCTGTGAATTTTTAAAGCAGTTTAAATATCTTTTTTAGGTACAACTTTATGGTACATATATGGCAGAGATAGCTCCCAGACTAATAAAATAGCTTTCCAGCTTATCAGTTTGAGGAAAGAATCTGTTTTAGGGAGAATTGCCAAGAGATGCCAGTTTAGCTGGGGACACTGGCAAGGCAACAAGCATATGTGACTGGTTTTTCCTATTATTCTACATTCAACTTTAATAAATAAAACTGGTACTTAGTTCCTGGCAGAGCTTAATGTACCGCTGGAAGCCAAGATCTTTCAGCACTTGTTTGTTAACAATCTGCCCCTGAGCACCATAAATCTAATCTGGTGATAGTGACAGCATTGTATTTAGGAAAAAAAGTTATTGTAGATGGGTGTTTTGTTATAGAAAAGATAAGTAATAGGAAAAAGTTACTTCTTTTGGTGTTCAGTGCTTGTCTCCTAACTCCTAAGGTCCCTTCTCTGTGATCTGGATCGTTACATTACTTCAGGGAGTTCAGGAGATCTCAGAATCAGTGTTGGTTTGATTATGGTGGGCTTAAATACAGTTAACAGCTTTATGAAAATTACAGTAGAAATACAATCTTGGTTAAATATTTATATGTATACCAGAAATTTTGAATGTTTTGGGGTTTGCTTCCCACAGATTCTTGTACCAAAAGAAGAAAATGTATAAATTAAATGCAGTTGCTATATTTGTGGGCAAGTTTTTGTGTAGCTCAGCTCTTTGTGGCCTAGCAGCTGTTAAAGATAAAAAATGGAAAGCTTCTGATAAGAATCAAAAATAGAGCCATCTTGCTTTTTTAAAAAAAATATGCTAAGCTCATATTATGCTAGTTCTGTTTTTCATAACAGTAATCATATTAGTTTGTTTATCCACACAGAAAATTGGATATAATAGTCTCATAAAGCAGTGAGGCAATGATATTATCACTTTATTAGCCTTTTTATTGTGCTTCTCACTAATGAGTATGTTCGTGATCAATTTTTTTAAATTAAAACCAAATTACCTAATGGGGTCAGCATAAGTGATATGTTTTGTCTTTTTCTGATCGTGCCTTTCATCCAGCCTTCATAAACACATTCTCAATTTATTCTCCCAAGAACACAACGAAAGGTTTTTTCCCGTTGGTGGGTGTTCTTCACCGACTGTGCTCGGTTTGTGTGGAAAAAAAAAATAATTGTGGGTTTTGCTTAAGGCTCTATAAAGAGGTTTTTTAACTCAAAAAATGTGCTAGGAAAGTTCGTAGGAGGGTTCAGGGATTCAGACTCTACCTCTTAATTTAAGGAACCTCTCTAGTTGCTGTAGTCTTGCCATCTACTGAATTTTTACCTTCTCCTGTAATCCTCTCCCCTCCTTCCTGCTCCCCCTCTGGCTTGGTGGTTACAAAAAGGAATTTTCATCGTATAAAAATGAGTTCAGTTTTATGAAAATCACAAATTATGCTATTGCTCTAAAATCTGTCTTTTCATAATTCTTTTCAATGCATACTATTGCCCACATGCCCAGTACAAGTGAATAAAAAAGAAAAAGATTCTAAAACCTGACATTTCTTCAAAGCTCACTGAAATCGATGAAAGTTAAGGATATAGCACATCTCTTAATATTGCGTCTTTAAGTAGTTTCAGCTTGTCCTTTTGACAGTAGAACTTTTCATCACACCACAAGGTAAACATTTTTATTTAATTCCCCCATTTCTCTTTAGACTTTGTTACATTTTTTCTGTCAGGAGTTGGAGCTGATGTATTACTATTGTGTTAAGTTTTGTTTCTCATGTATGATGTTAAGATACTTTGATTTTCACTGGTGTGTTTTCCATGAGTTCATCAGTCCTTACCTGGAGGCTTTAACCACCTCTGCCTGGGGTGTTGCTGATAGAAGTCTAGTCAAGTATATATACAGGTGCAAGGTTATAGAATAGGAAAGCATGTGACTTACAGATCTGAGCAGAGAAAAAAAAAAACAAAACAAAAAACCACTTCACTGAGAAAGGGGAAAACATTCCTTCTGTGCCCCTACTCATCCTTCCAAGGATCCACTTTTAAGATGAAATGTTTGAACTTTGTTTTCTGAAAAATGTCAGCCAGATCTACGACCTTCATGTATGCATGAGTGTGGCTAAGGCAAGTCTTTTAGTTGTTGTATATGTGATTGATTTGTGCTACACCTGAAGAGAGAAAAGCAGAACAGTCATTGATGTTTAACCCTATTGTCTGCAGGAGTCTTTGTATACACCCTTCCAGAATCTGAAGTCTTTCATTTGCAAGGCTTGCATGGCGAAGAAAAGAACAATACAGAGCAGACCAAGAGGGAATGGATTTGTCACAGGTTGGCATTGTGTTAATTTTCTCAATAAAGTCAATATGTTGATGAGCTCAATTCTCCTTCAACAGCAGCAGCATTTACATAGGCAGCCCATTGAGCAAAGTAAATTGTAAGCTCTTTCTCCAAACAACCAAAGGAGAGATCTAAGGAAATATTTCCTGGGTTTAAGAATTCATGTGAGTTGGAGTTTTTCGGCGTGGAGAAGAGAAGGCTCCAGGGAGACCCTATAGCAGCCCTCCATTACTTAGAGGTGCCCTGCAAGAAGGCTGGAGAAAGACTTTTTACAGGGGCATCTAGTGATGGGACAAGTGGGAATGGCTTTAAACTGAAGGAGGGCAGATTTAGATTGGGTATTAGGAAGAAATTCTTCACTGTGAGGGTGGTGAAACACTGGCACAGGCTGCCCAGATGGATGCCCCATCCCTGGAAGTGCTCAAGGCCAGGTTGGACAGGGCTTTGAGCAACCTGCTGTAGTGGAAGGTGTCCCTGCCGGTGGCAGGGGGGTTGGAACTACATGATCTTTAAGGTCCCTTCCAACCCAAACCCTTCTATGATTCTGTGATGGTGGTTACCCAAGTTTGGGTAGAATAATATTTCCATCTGGCTACGTAGTTAGTGAGATATATGCAGTACCTGAAATATCGTTCACTGACAAAAACATTACTGCTATTTACTCAGTGACTAAAGTTATTTTCATAGGAAGAATTAGATATCTCAGAGTTTTTTCTTCCTTTCCCTCAGGGGACCTATTTTAACATTGATAGTTGAAGGTCTGAGTGAGGCACTGAAGAGAGAATACTACTCCTTACTGGACTGACTGATAATAGTTCAAAATATGAGAAAGCTTTTGGGCAACCTGGAGAACAGCTTTTTTATTGCCTAAGACCTTGGGGGTTTTTCCCCAAAAAATTTATGGCTTGGTTTACTAAAGGTATTTGTTTTCCCCACCTGGTCTGCCTGACTTACAGGGAAAAAAATATCTAAAAGGTTTTTAGCATCATTCACAGATTAGCCTGAAAGTTGAGGCTTTTGAGGCTTCAAAATAATTTGCACTGAATCTCAGTGTTTATGCTGGTATTATGTTTATTACCTGCTTATTGCCTGATTACTTATAATGTCTGTGAGGACAAAAATTACCCCTTCAAAATTCCTGGAGCAAATTACAAGGCAAAATTATTTTCTGCTAGTTCAGTACTTTGCATTATGTGACAGTGATACTTCAGCTGTGGTACTACACCGTACTGATGCTGGACATTCAAAACTAAGCGTATCTGTTGGTGATTTATGATACCAGACCTTGTTAGCATCTGCTATTGCTTGAGAGCTGTACTTAAGCATTTTAATTATGATTTGTGATTCCAGTTTGGACAGAGATTTCTGTTTTGTTTTAATGACTGCAGTCTCCAAATCTGTGTCATAAAATTTTGATCTGGTTTCTAAATACGTTTGTTAACAGCTTGTAATCATGATGTGCATAGATGGAAATGAGGACAAGAACCATGGTTATTAGGCTGACTTCAGTTTGGAAAAACTGTAATTGTGCGCAAGTATTTTGGCATAAACCTAAGAAATATTTCCTAAAAAAGAATAGGCTGTCTCTCTTTTTCTTCATTTAATCTTATATACAGTCCGAGTTGCTTACTAAATTCTGTTTTTCAGAAACACAACAAAGAGAATTTAATCCCAGGTTCCAACAAACACACAGAAGTTCTTTTGTTCCTCCATATCGTCACCAGATGAGGGGGTTCCTATGGAGAAATCCTCAACCACAAGGTAAAAAATGTGTGCGTGTGTGTGTATTTGGAATTGCCTCTATCAGCAATATAACAGCTCTGTGTGTATATGCAGTTACCCTGTGGCTACAGCAGTCAGTAACAAAAATTGTATGAGTTACAGTTGCGTACTACTGTTAGCGAAAACTTAACTCTACAAGTTGAGGTAGAGTGTAATGTTATAATCTGGAGTCATCTTTTACTCCCAGTGTTCTGGGAAAAAAAATAGCTTTCATGTGGTATTTAAACTCTCCATGCTTGGTCTCAGCTAAACTATATTTAAAATTGTGATAGTTTTAAAACAAATTGGCACAGCTGCATAGAAATGTCTGCCTGAAGTCTTTAGCTGCAAATCTTACTTCATACTTAAACAAAACACTTTAAGCAGATGAATAAAGCTAAACATATTCTTAAGTGGTTTTCTAGATCAGGTTCTCAGCTTCCAGATCATTGCTTAAGTGATTGTATCGCGTCTGGCTGAGCCCCATAGAAGCCCTCACAGTGCCGTGCTTGTACTGGTAGCTAGAAAGGTGGTGATAACACATCAGTGTTCTGACTGCTGCTGAGCAGTGATCGCACAGGT